>JAWNPJ010000038.1:830000-1217500 GCA_035047585.1 Drosophila monieri
TGCACTAGGGCCCTACTGCCTGTACTACTGTCAGCAGGGGGACAGGCGGCTCTCCTGCCTACGGGGGTGCAGGAGGGCCCTACTGCCTGTACCACTGTCTGCAGGGGGACAGGGAGGCCCTCCCGCCTACCGGGGTGCAGGAGGGGCCAACTGCCTGCAGTGGGACAGGCGGGCCCTACTGCCTGCAGGGGGACAGACGGGCCCTACTGTCTGCAGGGGGTGCAGGAGGGCCCAACTGCCTGCAGGGAGACAGGCGGGCCCTACTGCCTGCAGGGGCGCAGGCGGGCACTAATGCCTGTAGGGGCGCAGGCGGGCCCTACTGTCTGCAAGGGAACAGGCGGCCCTCCCGCCTACGGAGGTGCAGGAGGGCCCTATTGCCAGCAGGGGGACAGGCGAGCCCTACTGCCTGCAGGGGGACAGGCCCGCCTGTAGGGGCGCATGCGGGCCCTGCTGTCTGTAGGGGCGCAGGCGGGACCTGTTGGGGCTCAGGCGCGCCCTACTGCCTGTAGGAGCGCAGGCGGGCCCTACTGTCTGTAGGGGCGGAGGCTGACCCTACTACCTGTAGGTGCGCTGGCGGGCCCTACTGTCTGCAGGGTGTGCAGGAGGGCCCAACTGCCTGCATAGGGACAGGCGGGCCCTACTGTCTGCAGGGGGTGCAGGAGGGCCCCACAGTCTGCAGGATGACAGGCGGCCCTTCCGCCTACGGGGGTGCAGGAGGGCCCTACTGCCTGTACGGGCGCAAGCGGGCCCTACCATATACAAGGGGTGCATGAGGGCCCAACTGCCTGTAGGGGGACAGGTGGGCCCTACTGCCTGCAGGGGCGCAGGCGGCCCTCCCGCCTACGGGGGTGCAGGCGGGACCTACTGCCTGTAGGGCCGCAGGCTGACCCTGCCTGCAGGGGGACCGACGGGCCCTACTGTCTGCAGGGGGTGCAGGAGGGCCCAGCTGCCCGCAGGGAGACAGGCGGGCCCTACTGCCTGTAGGGGCGCATGAGGGCCCTACTCTTTGTAGGGGCGCAGGCAGCCCCTAGTGCTTGAAGGGGCGCAGGCGGGCCCCAATGCCTGTAGGGGCGCAGGCTGGCCCTACTGCCTGAAGGGGGACAGGCAGGCCCTACTGCCTGCAGGGGGACAGGCGGGCCCTACTGTGTGCAAGGGGTGCAGGAGGGCCCAACTGGCTGCCAGGGGACAGGCGGCTCTCCTGCCTACGGGGGTGCAGGAGGGCCCTACTGCCTGTACTACTGTCTGCAGGGGGACAGGCGGCTCTCCTGCCTACGGGGGTGCAGGAGGGCACTACTGCCTGCATAGGGACAGGCGGGCTCTACTGTCTGCAGGGGGTGCAGGAGGGCCCTACTGTCTGCAGGGGGACAGGCGGCCCTCCCGCCCACCGGGGTGCAGGAGGGGCCAACTGCCTGCAGTGGGACAGGCGGGCCCTACTCCCTGCAGGGGGACAGACGGGCCCTACTGTCAGCAGGGGTTGCAGGAGGGCCCAACTGCCTGCAGAGAGACAGGCGGGCCCTACTACCTGCAGGGGCGCAGGCGGGCCCTAATGCCTGTAGGGGCGCAGGCGGGCCCTACTGTCTGTAGGGGAACAGGCGGCCCTCCCGCCTACGGAGGTGCAGGAGGGCCCTTCTGCCTGCAGGGGGAGAGGCGAGCCCTACTGCCTGCAGGGGGACAGGCTGACCCTAAAGTCTACAGGGGGACAGGCTGGCCCTACTGCCTGTAGGGGCGCAGGCGGGCTCTACTGTTTGTAGGGGCACAGGCTGGCCCTACTGCCTGAAGGGGGTGCAGAAGGGCCCTACTGCCTGTACCACTGTCTGCAGGGGGACAGGCGCCCCTCCCGCCTACCGGTGTGCAGGATGGGCCAACTGCCTGCAGTGGGACAGGCGGTCCCTACTGCCTGCAGGGGGACAGGCGAGCCTTACTGCCTGCAAGGGGACAGGCGACCCTCCCACCTACGGGGGTGCAGGAGGGAACCTACTGCCTGCAGGGGGACAGGCGGGCCCTACTGCCTGCAGGGGGACAGGCGAGCCCTACTGCCTGCAGGGGGACAGGCTGACACTAAAGTCTACAGGGGGACAGGCTGGCCCTACTGCCTGTAGGGGCGCAGGCGGGCTCTACTGTTTACTGGGACAGGCGGTCCCTACTGCCTGCAGGGGGACAGGCGAGCCTTACTGCCTGCAAGGGGACAGGCGACCCTCCCACCTACGGGGGGTGCAGGAGGGACCTACTGCCTGCAGGGGACAGGCGGGCCCTACTGCCTGCAGGGGGACAGGCGGCCCTCTCGCCTACGGGGTGCAATCGGGACCTACTGCCTTTAGGGGCGCAGGCGGCCCTACTGCCTGTACGGTCGCAGGCAGGCCCTACTGCCTGTACGGGCGCGAGGCTGGCACCCCCTACTGCCTGAATGGGGACAGGCAGGCCCTACTGCCTGCAGGGGGACAGGCGGCCCTCCCGCTTACGGGGGTTGCAGGAGGGCCCTTCTGCCTGTACGGGCGCAGGCGGGCCCTGCTGAATGCAGGGGGACACGAGCCCTACTGCCTGCAGGGGAGCAGGCGGGCCCTAATGCCTGTAGGGGCGCAGGCGGGCCCTACTGTCTGCAAGGGAACAGGCAGGCCCTACTGCCTGCAGGGGGACAGGCGGGCCCTACTGTCTGCAGGGGGTGCAGGAGGGCCCAACTGCCTGCAGGGGGACAGGCGGTCCCTACTGTCTGCAGGGGGACAGGCGGGCCCTTCTATCTGCAAGGGGCGCAGACAGGCCCTACTGCCTGTAGGGGCGCAGGCTGGCCCTACTGCCTGAATGGGGACAGGCAGGCCCTACTGCCTACAGGGGTGCAGAAGGGCCCTACTGCCTGTACCACTGTCTGCAGGGGGACAGGCGGGCCCTACTGGCTGCAGGGGGACAGGCGAGCCCTACTGCCTGCAGGGGGACAGGGTGACCCTAAAGTCTACAGGGGGACAGGCTGGCCCTACTGCCTGTAGGGGCGCAGGCGGGCTCTACTGTTTACTGGGACAGGCGGTCCCTACTGCCTGCAGGGGGACAGGCGAGCCCTACTGCCTGCAAGGGGACAGGCGACCCTCCCACCTACGGGGGTGCAGGAGGGACCTACTGCCTGCAGGGGGACAGGCGGGCCCTACTGCCTGCAGGGGGACAGGCGAGCCCTACTGCCTGCAGGGGGACAGGCTGACCCTAAAGTCTACAGGGGGACAGGCTGGCCCTACTGCCTGTAGGGGCGCAGGCGGGCTCTACTGTTTGTAGGGGCACAGGCTGGCCCTACTGCCTGCAGGGGGCAGGCGGCCCTCTCGCCTACGGGGGTGCAATCGGGACCTACTGCCTTTAGAGGCGCAGGCGGCCCTACTGCCTGTACGGTCGCAGGCAGGCCCTACTGCCTGTAGGGGCGCAGGCTGGCCCCTACTGCCTGAAGGGGGACAGGCAGGCCCTACTGCCTGCAGGGGGACAGGCGGCCCTCCCACTTACGGGGTTGCAGGAGGGCCCTTCTGCCTGTACGGGCGCAGGCGGGCCCTGCTGAATGCAGGGGGACACGAGCCCTACTGCCTGCAGGGGCGCAGACAGGCCCTACTGCCTGTAGGGGCGCAGGCTGGCCCTACTGCCTGAAGGGAGACAGGCAGGCCCTACTGCCTACGGGGGTGCAGAAGGGCCCTACTGCCTGTACCACTGTCTGCAGGGGGACAGGCGGCCCTCCCGCCTATCGGTGTGCAGGATGGGCCAACTGCCTGCAGTGGGACAGGCGGTCCCTACTGCCTGCAGGGGGACAGGCGAGCCCTACTGCCTGCAAGGGGACAGGCGACCCTCCCACCTACGGGGGTGCAGGAGGGACCTACTGCCTGCAGGGGGACAGGCAGGCCCTACTGCCTGCAGGGGGACAGGCGAGCCCTACTGCCTGCAGGGGGACAAGCTGACCCTAAAGTCTACAGGGGGACAGGCTGGCCCTACTGCCTGTAGGGGCGCAGGCGGGCTCTACTGTTTGTAGGGGCACAAGCTGGCCCTACTGCCTGCAGGGGGACAGGCGGCCCTCTCGCCTACGGGGGTGCTATCGGGACCTACTGCCTTTAGGGGCGCAGGCGGCCCTACTGCCTGTACGGTCGCAGGCAGGCCCTACTGCCTGTACGGGCGCAGGCAGGCCCTACTGCCTGAAGGGGGACAGGCAGGCCCTACTGCCTGCAGGGGGACAGGCGGCCCTCCCGCTTACGGGGTAGCAGGAGGGCCCTTCTGCCTGTACGGGCGCAGGCGGGCCCTGCTGAATGCAGGGGGACACGAGCCCTACTGCCTGCAGGGGAGCAGGCGGGCCCTCATGCCTGTAGGGGCGCAGGCGGGCCCTACTGTCTGCAAGGGAACTGGCAGGCCCTACTGTCTGCTGGGGGACAGGCGGGCCCTACTGTCTGCAGGGGGTGCAGGAGGGCCCAACTGCCTGCAGGGGGACAGGCGGTCCCTACTGTCTGCAGGGGGACAGGCGGGCCCTTCTATCTGCAAGGGGCGCAGACAGGCCCTACTGCCTGTAGGGGCGCAGGCTGGCCCTACTGCCTGAAGGGGGACAGGCAGGCCCTACTGCCTACCGGGGTGCAGAAGGGCCCCACTGCCTGTACCACTGTCTGCAGGGGGACAGGCGGCCCTCCCGCCTACCGGTGTGCAGGATGGGCCAACTGCCTGCAGTGGGACAGGCGGTCCCTACTGCCTGCAGGGGGACAGACGGACCCTACTGCCTGCAGGGGGTGCAGGAGGGCCCAACTGCCCGCAGGGAGACAGGCGGGCCCTACTGCCTGTAGGGGCGCATGAGGGCCCAACTGGCTGCTAGGGGACAGGCGGGCCCTACTACCTGCAGGGGCGCAGGTAGGCCCTACTGCCTGTAGGGGCGCAGGCTGGCCCTACTGTCTGCAGGGGAACAGGCGGCCCTCCCGCCTACGGAGGTGCAGGAGGGCCCTTCTGCCTGCAGGGGGACAGGCGAGCCCTACTGCCTGCAGGGGGACAGGCTGACCCTAAAGTCTACAGGGGGACAGGCTGGCCCTACTGCCCGTAGGGGCGCACGCGGGCTCTACTGTTTGTAGGGGCACAGGCTGGCCCTACTGCCTGCAGGGGGACAGGCGGCCCTCTCGTTTACGGGGGTGCAATCGGGACCTACTGCCATTAGGGGCGTAGGCGGCCCTACTGCCTGTACGGTCGCAGGCGGTCCCTAATGTCTGCAGGGGGACAGGCGGGCCCTTCTATCTGCAAGGGGCGCAGACAGGCCCTACTGCCTGTAGAGGGCGCAGGCTGGCCCTACTGCCTGAAGGGGGACAGGCAGGCCCTACTGCCTACGGGGGTGCAGAAGGGCCCTACTGCCTGTAGGGGCGCAGGCTGGCCCTACTGTCTGCAGGGGAACAGGCGGCCCTCCCCTGCCTACGGAGGTGCAGGAGGGCCCTACTGCCTGCAGGGGGACAGGCGAGCCCTACTGCCTGCAGGGGGACAGGCGAGCCCTACTGCCTGCAGGGGGACAGGCTGACCCTAAAGTCTACAGGGGGACAGGCTGGCCCTACTGCCTGTAGGGGCGCAGGCGGGCTCTACTGTTTGTAGGGGCACAGGCTGGCCCTACTGCCTGCAGGGGGACAGGCGGCCTTCTCGCCTACGGGGGTGCAATCGGGACCTACTGCTTTTAGGGGCGTAGGCGGCCCTACTGCCTGTACGGTCGCAGGCAGGCCCTACTGCCTGTAGGGGCGCAGGCTGGCCCTACTGCCTGAATGGGGACAGGCAGGCCCTACTGCCTGCAGGGGGACAGGCGGCCCTCCCGCTTACGGGGTTGCAGGAGGGCCCTTCTGCCTGTACGGGCGCAGGCGGGCCCTGCTGAATGCAGAGGGACAAGAGCCCTACTGCCTGCAGGGGAGCAGGCGGGCCCTAATGCCTGTAGGGGCGCAGGCGGGCCCTACTGTCTGCAAGGGAACAGGTAGGCCCTACTGTCTGCAGGGGGAGCAGGAGGGCCCAACTGCCTGCAGGGGGACAGGCGGTCCCTACTGTCTGCAGGGGGACAGGCGGGCCCTTCTATCTGCAAGGGGCGCAGACAGGCCCTACTGCCTGTAGGGGCGCAGGCTGGCCCTACTGCCTGAATGGGGAGAGGCAGGCCCTACTGCCTACGGGGGTGCAGAAGGGCCCTACTGCCTGTACCACTGTCTGCAGGGGGACAGGCGGCCCTCCCGCCTACCGGTGTGCAGGATGGGTCAACTGCCCGCAGTGGGACAGGCGGTCCCTACTGCCTGCAGGGCGACAGGCGAGCCCTACTGCCTGCAAGGGTACAGGCGACCCTCCCACCTACGGGGGTGCAGGAGGGACCTACTGCCTGCAGGGGGACAGGCGGGCCCTACTGCCTGCAGGGGGACAGGCGAGCCCTACTGCCTGCAGGGGGACAGGCTGACCCTAAAGTCTACAGGGGGACAGGCTGGCCCTACTTCCTGTAGGGGCGCAGGCGGGCTCTACTGTTTGTAGGGGCACAGGCTGGCCCTACTGCCTGCAGGGGGACAGGCGGCCCTCTCGCCTACGGGGGTGCAATCGGGACCTACTGCCTTTAGGGGCGCAGGCGGCCCTACTGCCTGTACGGGCGCAGGCGGGCCCTGCTGAATGCAGGGGGACACGAGCCCTACTGCCTGCAGGGGAGCAGGCGGGCCCTCATGCCTGTAGGGGCGCAGGCGGGCCCTACTGTCTGCAAGGGAACTGGCAGGCCCTACTGTCTGCTGGGGGACAGGCGGGCCCTACTGTCTGCAGGGGGTGCAGGGAGGGCCCAACTGCCTGCAGGGGGACAGGCGGTCCCTACTGTCTGCAGGGGGACAGGCGGGCCCTTCTATCTGCAAGGGGCGCAGACAGGCCCTACTGCCTGTAGGGGCGCAGGCTGGCCCTACTGCCTGAAGGGGGACAGGCAGGCCCTACTGCCTACCGGGGTGCAGAAGGGCCCTACTGCCTGTACCACTGTCTGCAGGGGACAGGCGGCCCTCCCGCCTACCGGTGTGCAGGATGGGCCAACTGCCTGCAGTGGGACAGGCAGGCCCCTACTGCCTGCAGGGGGACAGACGGACCCTACTGACTGCAGGGGGTGCAGGAGGGCCCAACTGCCCGCAGGGAGACAGGCGGGCCCCTACTGCCTGTAGGGGCGCATGAGGGGCCCAACTGGCTGCTAGGGGACAGGCGGGCCCTACTACCTGCAGGGGCGCGCAGGTAGGCCCTACTGCCTGTAGGGGCGCAGGCTGGCCCTACTGTCTGCAGGGGAACAGGCGGGCCCTCCCGCCTACGGAGGTGCAGGAGGGCCCTACTGCCTGCAGGGGGACAGGCGAGCCCTACTGCCTGCAGGGGGACAGGCTGACCCTAAAGTCTACAGGGGGACAGGCTGGCCCTACTGCCCGTAGGGGCGCACGCGGGCTCTACTGTTTGTAGGGCGACAGGCTGGCCCTACTGCCTGCAGGGGGACAGGCGGGCCCTCTCGTTTACAGGGGGTGCAATCGGGACCTACTGCCATTAGGGGCGTAGGCGGCCCTACTGCCTGTACAGGTCGCAGGCGGTCCCTAATGTCTGCAGGGGGACAGGCGGGCCCTTCTAGTCTGCAAGGGGCGCAGACAGGCCCTACTGCCTGTAGGGGCGCAGGCTGGCCCTACTGCCTGAAGGGGACAGGCAGGCCCTACTGCCTACGGGGGTGCAGAAGGGCCCTACTGCCTGTAGGGGCGCAGGCTGGCCCTACTGTCTGCAGGGGAACAGGCGGCCCTCCCGCCTACGGAGGTGCAGGAGGGCCCTACTGCCTGCAGGGGGACAGGCGAGCCCTACTGCCTGCAGGGGGACAGGCGAGCCCTACTGCCTGCAGGGGGACAGGCTGACCCTAAAGTCTACAGGGGACAGGCTGGCCCTACTGCCTGTAGGGGCGCAGGCGGGCTCTACTGTTTGTAGGGGCACAGGCTGGCCCTACTGCCTGCAGGGGGACAGGCGGCCTTCTCGCCTACAGGGGTGCAATCGGGACCTACTGCTTTTAGGGGCGTAGGCGGGCCCTACTGCCTGTACGGTCGCAGGCAGGCCCTACTGCCTGTAGGGGCGCAGGCTGGCCCTACTGCCTGAATGGGGACAGGCAGGCCCTACTGCCTGCAGGGGGACAGGCGGCCCTCCCGCTTACGGGGTTGCAGGAGGGCCCTTCTGCCTGTACGGGCGCAGGCGGGCCCTGCTGAATGCAGAGGGACAAGAGCCCTACTGCCTGCAGGGGAGCAGGCAGGCCCTAATGCCTGTAGGGGCGCAGGCGGGCCCTACTGTCTGCAAGGGAACAGGTAGGCCCCTACTGTCTGCAGGGGGGAGCAGGAGGGCCCAACTGCCTGCAGGGGACAGGCGGTCCCTACTGTCTGCAGGGGGACAGGCGGGCCCTTCTATCTGCAAGGGGCGCAGACAGGCCCTACTGCCTGTAGGGGCGCAGGCTGGCCCTACTGCCTGAATGGGGAGAGGCAGGCCCTACTGCCTACGGGGGTGCAGAAGGGCCCTACTGCCTGTACCACTGTCTGCAGGGGGACAGGCGGCCCTCCCGCCTACCGGTGTGCAGGATGGGTCAACTGCCCGCAGTGGGACAGGCGGTCCCTACTGCCTGCAGGGCGACAGGCGAGCCCTACTGCCTGCAAGGGTACAGGCGACCCTCCCACCTACGGGGGTGCAGGAGGGACCTACTGCCTGCAGGGGGACAGGCGGGCCCTACTGCCTGCAGGGGGACAGGCGAGCCCTACTGCCTGCAGGGGGACAGGCTGACCCTAAAGTCTACAGGGGGACAGGCTGGCCCTACTTCCTGTAGGGGCGCAGGCGGGCTCTTCTGTTTGTAGGGGCACAGGCTGGCCCTACTGCCTGCAGGGGGACAGGCGGCCCTCTCGCCTACGGGGGTGCAATCGGGACCTACTGCCTTTAGGGGCGCAGGCGGCCCTACTGCCTGTACGGTAGCAGGCAGGCCCTACTGCCTGTACGGGCGCAGGCAGGCCCTACTGCCTGAAGGGGGACAGGCAGGCCCTACTGCCTGCAGGGGGACAGGCGGCCCTCCCGCTTACGGGGTTGCAGGAGGGCCCTTCTGCCTGTAAGGGCGCAGGCGGGCCCTGCTGAATGCAGGGGACCACGAGCCCTACTGCCTGCAGGGGAGCAGGCGGGCCCTCATGCCTGTAGTGGCGCGGGCGGGCCCTACTGTCTGCAAGGGAACAGGCAGGCCCTACTGCTTGAAGAGGGACAGGCGGGTCCTACTGTCTGGAGGGGGTGCAGGAGGGCCCAACTGCCTGAAGGGGCGCAGACAGGCCCTACTGCCTGTAAGGGGCGCAGGCTGGCCCTACTGCCTGCAGGGGGACAGGCAGCCCTCTCGCCTACGGGGGTGCAATCGGGACCTTCTGCCTTCAGGGGCGCAGGCGGCCCTACTGCCTGTACGGTAGCAGGCAGGCCCTACTGCCTGTACGGGCGCAGGCTGGCCCTACTGCCTTAAGGGGGACAGGTAGGCCCTACTGCCTACGGGGGGTGCAGAAGGGCCCTACTGCCTGTACCACTGTCTGCAGGGGGACAGGCGGCCCTCCCGCCTACCGGTGTGCAGGATGGGCCAACTGCCTGCAGTGGGACAGGCGGTCCCTACTGCCTGCAGGGGAACAGGCGGGCCCTACTGTCTGCAGGGGTGCAGGAGGGCCCAACTGCCTGCAGGGCGACAGGCGGTCCCTACTGTCTGCAGGGGGACAGGCGGGCCCTTCTATCTGCAAGGGGCGCAGACAGGCCCTACTGCCCTGTAGGGGGCGCAGGCTGGCCCTACTGCCTGAAGGGGGACAGGCAGGCCCTACTGCCTACGGGGGTGCAGAAGGGCCCTACTGCCTGTACCACTGTCTGCAGGGGGACAGGCGGCCCTCCCGCCTACCGGTGTGCAGGATGGGCCAACTGCCTGCAGTGGGACAGGCGGTCCCTACTGCCTGCAGGGGGACAGGCGAGCCCTACTGCCTGCAAGGGGACAGGCGACCCTCCCACCTACGGGGGTGCAGGAGGGACCTACTGCCTGCAGGGGGACAGGCGGGCCCTACTGCCTGCAGGGGGACAGGCTACTGCCTGCAGGGGGACAGGCTGACCCTAAAGTCTACAGGGGGACAGGCTGGCCCTACATCCTGTAGGGGCGCAGGCGGGCCTTACTGTTTGTAGGGGCGCAGGCGGCCCCTAATGCCTGTAGGGGGCAGGCGCGCCCTACTGCCTGTAGGGCACAGGCGGGCCCTACTGCCTGCACGGGGACAGGCGGTCCCTACTGTAGGGGGCAGGCGCGCCCTACTGCCTGTAGGGGGCGCAAGCGGGCCCTACTGTCTGTAGGGGCGCAGGCTGACCATAAAATCTGCAGGGGAGCAGGCGGGCCCTAATGCCTGTAGGGGCGCAGGCGGGCTCTATTGTTTGTAGGGGGCAGGCTGGCCCTACTGCCTGCAGGGGGACAGGCAGGCCCAACTGGCTGCAGGATGACAGGCGGCCCTCCCGCCTACGGGCGTGCAGGAGGGCCCTACTGCCTGTAGGGCGCAGGCGGACCCTACTGCCTGCAGGGGGACAGGCGGTCCCTACTGCCTTCAGGGAGACAGGCGGTCCCCACTGCCTGAAGGGGCGCAAGCGGGCCCTACTGTCTGAAAGGGCGCAAGCGGCCCCTAATGCCTGTAGGGGCGCAGGCGGGCCCTACTGTATGGTGGGGGCAGGCGGCTCTCCTGCCTACGGGGGTGCAGGAGGGCCATACTGCCTGTACTACTGTCTGCAGGGGGACAGGCGGCTCTCCCTGCCTACGGGGGTGCAGGAGGGCCCTACTGCGCTTTACCACTGTCTGCAGTGGGACAGGAGGCCCCTTCCGCCTACCGGTGTGCAGGAGGGGCCAACTGCCTGCAGTGGGACAGGCGGACCCTACTGTCTGCAGGGGGACAGGCGGGCCCTTCTATCAGCAAGGGGTGCAGGAGGGCCCACCTGCCTGCAGGGTGACAGGCGGGCCCTACTGCCTGCAGGGGCGCAGGCGGGCCCTACTGCCTGCAGGGGGACTGGCGGGCCCTACTGTTTGTAGGGGCGCAGGCGGCCCTAATGCCTGTAGGGGCAGGCGCGCCCTCTGCCTGTAGGGGGCAGGCGCGCCCTACTGCCTGTAGGGGGCAGGCGCGCCCTACTGCCTGTAGGGGCGCAGTCGGGCCATACTGTCTGCAGGGGAACAGGTGGCCCTCCCGCCTACTGGGGTGCAGGAGGGCCCTACTGCATGTACGGGCGCAGGCGGGCCCTACTGCCTGCAGGGGGACAAGCGGGCCCTACTTTCTGCAAGGGGTGCAGGAGGTCCAAACTTCCTGAAGGGTGAAAGGCGGGCCCTACTGCCTGCAGGAGGACAGGCAGGCCCAACTGGCTGCAGGATGACAGGCGGCCCTCCCGCCTACGGGGTGCAGGAGGGCCCTACTGCCTGCAGGGGGACAGGCGGTCCCTATTGACTTCAGGGAGACAGGCGGGCCCCACTGCCTGAAGGGGCGCAAGCGGGCCCTACTGTCTGAAGGGGCGCAAGCGGCCCCTAATGCCTGTAGGGGCGCAGGCGGGCCCTACTGTCTGGTGGGGGACAGGCGGCTCTCCTGCCTACGGGGGTGCAGGAGGGCCATACTGCCTGTACTACTGTCTGCAGGGGGACAGGCGGCTCTCCTGCCTACCGGGGTGCAGGAGGGACCAACTGCTTGCAGTAGGACAGGCGAGGCCCTACTGCCTGCAGGGGGACAGACGGGCCCTACTGTCTGAAGGGGCGCAGGCGGGCCCTACTGCCTGCAGGTGGACAGGCGGGCCCTACTTTCTGCAAGGGGTGCAGGAGGGTCCAAACCGACTGAAGGGTGAAAGGCGGGCCCTACTGCCTGCAGCGGCGCATGCGGGCCCTACTGTTTTTAGGGGGCGCAGGCGGCCCCTAATGCCTGTAGGGGGCACGCGCCCTACCCTGCCTGTAGGGGCGCAGGCGGGCCCTACTGTTTGTAGGGGCGCAGGCGGCCCCCTAATACCTGTAGGGGGGCAGGCGCGCCCTACGGCCTGTAGGGGCGCAAGCGGGCCCTACTGTCTGTAGGGGCGCAGGCTGACCATAAAATCTGCAGGGGAGCAGGCGGGCCCTAATGCCTGTAGGGGCGCAGGAGGGGCCCTACTGCCTGTAGGGGGCAGGCGGGCCCTACTGCCTGCAGGGGGACAGGCGGTCCCTACTGCCTTCAGGGAGACAGGCGGGCCCCACTGCCTGAAGGGGCGCAAGCGGGCCCTACTGTATGAAAGGGCGCAAGCGGCCCCTAATGCCTGTAGGGGCGCAGGCGGGCCCTACTGTCTGGTGGGGGACAGGCGGCTCTCCTGCCTACGGGGGTGCAGGAGGGCCATACTGCCTGTACTACTGTCTGCAGGGGGACGGGCGGCTCTCCTGCCTACCGGAGTGCAGGAGGGGCCAACTGCTTGCAGTGGGACAGGCGGGCCCTACTGCCTGCAGGGGGACAGACGGGCCCTACTGTCTGAAGGGGCGCAAGCGGCCCTAATGCCTGTAGGGGCGCAGGCGGGCCCTGCTGTTTGTCGGCAGGGGGACAGGCGGGCCCTTCTATCTGCAAGGGGTGCAGGAGGGCCCAACTGCCTGCAGGGTGACAGGCGGGCCCTACTGCCTGCAGGGCGCAGGCGGGCCCTACTGCCTGCAGGATGCCTGGCGGGCCCTACTGTTTGTAAGGGGCGCAGGCGGCCCCTAATGCCTGTAGGGGGCAGGCGCGCCCTACTGCCTGTAGGGGCGCAGGCGGGCCCTACTGTCTGCAGGGGAACAGGTGGCCCTCCCGCCTACTGGGGTGCAGGAGGGCCCTACTGCATGTACGGGCGCAGGCGGGCCCTACTGCCTGCAGGGGGACAGGCGGGCCCTACTTTCTGCAAGGGGTGCAGGAGGTCCAAACTGCCTGAAGGGGTGAAGGCGGGCCCTACTGCCTGCAGGAGCGCATGCGGGCCCTACTGTTTGTAGGGGCGCAGGCGGCCCCCTAATGCCTGTAGGGGGCACGCGCCCTACTGCCTGTAGGGGCGCAGGCGGGCCCTACTGCTTTGTAGGGGCGCAGGCGGCCCCTAATGCCTGCAGGGGGCAGGCGCGCCCTACTGCCTGTAGGGGCGCAAGCGTGCCCTACTGTCTGTAGGGGCGCAGGCTGACCATAAAATCTGCAGGGGAGCAGGCGGGCCCTAATGCCTGTAGGGGCGCAGGAGGGCCCTACTGCCTGTAGGGCGCAGGCAGGCCCTACTGCCTGCAGGGGGACAGGCGGTCCCTACTGCCTTCAGGAGACAGGCGGGCCCCACTGCCTGAAGGGGCGCAAGCGAGGCCCTACTGTCTGAAGGGGCACAAGCGGCCCCTAATGCCTGTAGGGGCGCAGGCGGGCCCTACTGTCTGGTGGGGGACAGGCGGCTCTCCTGCCTACGGGGGTGCAGGAGGGCCATACTGCCTGTACTACTGTCTGCAGGGGGACAGGCGGCTCTCCTGCCTACCGGGGTGCAGGAGGGACCAACTGCTTGCAGTGGAGACAGGCGGGCCCTACTGCCTGCAGGGGGACAGACGGGCCCTACTGCCTGCAGCGGCGCATGCGGGCCCTACTGTTTGTAGGGGCGCGGGCGGCCCCTAATGCCTGTAGGGGGCACGCGCCCTACTGCCTGTAGGGGCGCAGGCGGAGCCCTACTGTTTGTAGGGGCGCAGGCGGCCCCTAATGCCTGTAGGGGGGGCAGGCGCGCCCTACTGCCTGTAGGGGCGCAAGCGGGCCCTACTGTCTGTAGGGGCGCAGGCTGACCATAAAATCTGCAGGGGAGCAGGCGGGCCCTAATGCCTGTAGGGGCGCAGGAGGGCCCTACTGCCTGTAGGGCGCAGGCGGGCCCCTACTGCCTGCAGGGGGACAGGCGGTCCCTACTGCCTTCAGGGAGACAGGCGGGCCCCACTGCCTGAAGGGGCGCAAGCGGGCCCTACTGTATGAAGGGGCGCAAGCGGCCCTAATGCCTGTAGGGGCGCAGGCGGGCCCTACTGTCTGGTGGGGGACAGGCGGCTCTCCTGCCTACGGGGGTGCAGGGAGGGCCATACTGCCTGTACTACTGTCTGCAGGGGGACAGGCGGCTCTCCTGCCTACCGGAGTGCAGGAGGGGCCAACTGCTTGCAGTGGGACAGGCAGGCCCTACTGCCTGCAGGGGGACAGACGGGCCCTACTGTCTGAAGGGGCGCAAGCGGCCCTAATGCCTGTAGGGGCGCAGGCGGGCCCTACTGCCTGCAGGGGGACAGGCGGGCCCTACTTTCTGCAAGGGGTGCAGGAGGTCCAAACTGCCTGAAGGGTGAAAGGCGGGCCCTACTGCCTGCAGGGGCGCATGCGGGCCCTACTGTTTGTAGGGGCGCAGGCGGCCCCTAATGCCTGTAGGGGGCACGCGCCCTACTGCCTGTAGGGGCGCAGGCGGGCCCTACTGTTTGTAGGGGCGCAGGCGGCCCCTAATGCCTGCAGGGGGCAGGCGCGCCCTACTGCCTGTAGGGGCGCAAGCGTGCCCTACTGTCTGTAGGGGCGCAGGCTGACCATAAAATCTGCAGGGGAGCAGGCGGGCCCTAATGCCTGTAGGGGCGCAGGAGGGCCCTACTGCCTGTAGGGCGCAGGCGGGCCCTACTGCCTGCAGGGGGACAGGCGGTCCCTACTGCCTTCAGGGAGACAGGCGGGCCCCACTGCCTGAAAGGGCGCAAGCGGGCCCTACTGTCTGAAGGGGCGCAAGCGGCCCTAATGCCTGTAGGGGAGCAGGCGGGCCCTACTGTCTGGTGGGGGACAGGCGGCTCTCCTGCCTACGGGGGTGCAGGAGGGCCATACTGCCTGTACTACTGTCTGCAGGGGGACAGGCGGCTCTCCTGCCTACCGGGGTGCAGGAGGGACCAGCTGCTTGCAGTGGGACAGGCAGGCCCTACTGCCTGCAGGGGGACAGACGGGCCCTACTGCCTGCAGCGGCGCATGCGGGCCCTACTGTCTGAAGGGGCGCAAGCGGCCCCTAATGCCTGTAGGGGCGCAGGCGGGCCCTACTGTCTGGTGGGGGACAGGCGGCTCTCCTGCCTACGGGGGTGCAGGGAGGGCCATACTGCCTGTACTACTGTCTGCAGGGGGACAGGCGGCTCTCCTGCCTACGGGGGTGCAGGAGGGCCCTTCTGCCTGTACCACTGTCTGCAGGGGGACAGGCGGCCCTTCCGCCTACCGGGTGTGCAGGAGGGGCCAACTGCCTGCAGTGGGACAGTCGGGCCCTACTGCCTACAGGGGCGCATGCGGGCCCTACTGTCTGCAGGAACAGGCGGGCCCTACTTCCTGCAGGGGAACAGGCGGGCCCTACTGTCTGCAGGGGGACAGGCGGCTCTCCTGCCTACGGGGGGTGCAGGAGGGCCCTACTGCCTGTACCACTGTCTGCAGGGGGACAGGCGGCCCTTCCGCCTAGCGGTGTGCAGGAGGGGCCAACTGCCTGCAGTGGGACAGGCGGACCCTACTGCCTGCAGGGGCGCATGCGGGCCCTACTGTCTGCAGGGGAACAGGCGGGCCCTATTGCCTGCAGGGGAACAGGCGGGCCCTACTGTCTGCAGGGGAACAGGTGGCCCCCCCGCCTACTGGGGTGCAGGAGGGCCCTACTGCATGTACGGGCGCAGGCGGGCCCTACTGCCTGCAGGGGGACAGGCTGGCCCTACTGCCTGCAGGGGGACAGGCAGGCCCAACTGGCTGCAGGATGACAGGCGGCCCTCCCGCCTACGGGGTGCAGGAGGGCCCTACTGCCTGCAGGGGACAGGCGGTCCCTACTGCCTTCAGGGAGACCGGCGGGCCCCACTGCCTGAAGGGGCGCAAGCGGGCCCTACTGTATGAAAGGGCGCAAGCGGCCCCTAATGCCTGTAGGGGCGCAGACGGGCCCTACTGTCTGTAGGGGCGCAGGCTGACCATAAAATCTGCAGGGGAGCAGGCGGGCCCTAATGCCTGTAGGGGCGCAGGAGGGCCCTACTGCCTGTAAGGCGCAGGCGGGCCCTACTGCCTGCAGGGGGACAGGCGGTCCCTACTGCCTTCAGGGAGACCGGCGGGCCCCACTGCCTGAAGGGGCGCAAGCGGGCCCTACTGTATGAAAGGGCGCAAGCGGCCCCTAATGCCTGTAGGGGCGCAGGCGGGCCCTACTGTCTGGTGGGGGACAGGCGGCTCTCCTGCCTACGGGGGTGCAGGAGGGCCATACTGCCTGTACTACTGTCTGCAGGGGGACAGGCGGCTCTCCTGCCTACCGGAGTGCAGGAGGGGCCAACTGCTTGCAGTGGGACAGGCGGGCCCTACTGCCTGCAGGGGGACAGACGGGCCCTACTGTCTGAAGGGGCGCAAGCGGCCCCTAATGCCTGTAGGGGCGCAGGCGGGCCCTACTGCCTGCAGGGGGACAGGCGGGCCCTACTTTCTGCAAGGGGTGCAGGAGGTCCAAACTGACTGAAGGGTGAAAGGCGGGCCCTACTGCCTGCAGCGGCGCATGCGGGCCCTACTGTTTGTAGGGGCGCAGGCGGCCCCTTATGCCTGTAGGGGGCACGCGCCCTACTGCCTGTAGGGGCGCAGGCGGGCCCTACTCTTTGTAGGGGCGCAAGCGGCCCCTAATACCTGTAGGGGCGCAAGCGGGCCCTACTGTCTGTAGGGGCGCAGGCTGACCATAAAATCTGCAGGGGAGTAGGCGGGCCCTAATGCCTGAAGGGGCGCAGGCGGGCTCTATTGTTTGTAGGGGACAGGCTGGCCCTACTGCCTGCAGGGGGACAGGCGACCCTCCCACCTACGGGGGTGCAGGAGGGACCTACTGCCTGCAGGGGGACAGGCGGGCCCTACTGCCTGCAGGGGGACAGGCTACTGCCTGCAGGGGGACAGGCTGACCCTAAAGTCTACAGGGGGACAGGCTGGCCCTACTGCCTGTAGGGGCGCAGGCGGGCCTTACTGTTTGTAGGGGCGCAGGCGGCCCCTAATGCCCTGTAGGGGGCAGGCGCGCCCTACTGCCTGTAGGGCGCAGGCGGGCCCTACTGCCTGCACGGGGACCGGCGGTCCCTACTGTAGGGGGCAGGCGCGCCCTACTGCCTGTAGGGGCGCAAGCGGGCCCTACTGTCTGTAGGGGCGCAGGCTGACCATAAAATCTGCAGGGGAGCAGGCGGGCCCTAATGCCTGTAGGGGCGCAGGCGGGCTCTATTGTTTGTAGGGGGCAGGCTGGCCCTACTGCCTGCAGGGGGACAGGCAGGCCCAACTGGCTGCAGGATGACAGGCGGCCCTCCCGCCTACGGGCGTGCAGGAGGGCCCTACTGCCTGTAGGGCGCAGGCGGGCCCTACTGCCTGCAGGGGGACAGGCGGTCCCTACTGCCTTCAGGGAGAGCAGGCGGTCCCCACTGCCTGAAGGGGCGCAAGCGAGGCCCTACTGTCTGAAGGGGCGCAAGCGGCCCCTAATGCCTGTAGGGGCGCAGGCGGGCCCTACTGTCTGGTGGGGGACAGGCGGCTCTCCTGCCTACGGGGGTGCAGGAGGGCCATACTGCCTGTACTACTGTCTGCAGAGGGGGACAGGCGGCTCTCCTGCCTACGGGGGTGCAGGAGGGCCCTACTGCCTTTACCACTGTCTGCAGTGGGACAGGAGGCCCTTCCGCCTACCGGTGTGCAGGAGGGGCCAACTGCCTGCAGTGGGACAGGCGGACCCTACTGTCTGCAGGGGGACAGGCGGGCCCTTCTATCAGCAAGGGGTGCAGGAGGGCCCACCTGCCTGCAGGGTGACAGGCGGGCCCTACTGCCTGCAGGGGCGCAGGCGGGCCCTACTGCCTGCAGGGGGACTGGCGGGCCCTACTGTTTGTAGGGGCGCAGGCGGCCCCTAATGCCTGTAGGGGGCAGGCGCGCCCTACTGCCTGTAGGGGGCAGGCGCGCCCTACTGCCTGTAGGGGCGCAGTCGGACCATACTGTCTGCAGGGGAACAGGTGGCCCTCCCGCCTACTGGGGTGCAGGAGGGCCCTACTGCATGTACGGGCGCAGGCGGGCCCTACTCCCTGCAGGGGGACAGGCGGGCCCTACTTTCTGCAAGGGGTGCAGGAGGTCCAAACTTCCTGAAGGGTGAAAGGCGGGCCCTACTGCCTGCAGGGGGACAGGCAGGCCCAACTGGCTGCAGGATGACAGGCGGCCCTCCCGCCTACGGGGTGCAGGAGGGCCCTACTGCCTGCAGGGGGACAGGCGGTCCCTATTGACTTCAGGGAGACAGGCGGGCCCCACTGCCTGAAGGGGCGCAAGCGGGCCCTACTGTCTGAAGGGGCGCAAGCGGCCCTAATGCCTGTAGGGGCGCAGGCGGGCCCTACTGTCTGGTGGGGGACAGGCGGCTCTCCTGCCTACGGGGGTGCAGGAGGGCCATACTGCCTGTACTACTGTCTGCAGGGGGACAGGCGGCTCTCCTGCCTACCGGGGTGCAGGAGGGACCAACTGCTTGCAGTAGGACAGGCGGGCCCTACTGCCTGCAGGGGGACAGACGGGCCCTACTGTCTGAAGGGGCGCAGGCGGGCCCTACTGCCTGCAGGTGGACAGGCGGGCCCTACTTTCTGCAAGGGGTGCAGGAGGTCCAAACCGACTGAAGGGTGAAAGGCGGGCCCTACTGCCTGCAGCGGCGCATGCGGGCCCTACTGTTTGTAGGGGCGCAGGCGGCCCCTAATGCCTGTAGGGGGCACGCGCCCTACTGCCTGTAGGGGCGCAGGCGGGCCCTACTGTTTGTAGGGGCGCAGGCGGCCCCTAATGCCTGTAGGGGGCAGGCGCGCCCTACTGCCTGTAGGGGGCGCAAGCGGGCCCTACTGTCTGTAGGGGCGCAGGCTGACCATAAAATCTGCAGGGGAGCAGGCGGGCCCTAATGCCTGTAGGGGCGCAGGAGGGCCCTACTGCCTGTAGGGCGCAGGCGGGCCCTACTGCCTGCAGGGGGACAGGCGGTCCCTACTGCCTTCAGGGAGACAGGCGGGCCCCACTGCCTGAAGGGGCGCAAGCGGGCCCTACTGTATGAAAGGGCGCAAGCGGCCCCTAATGCCTGTAGGGGCGCAGGCGGGTCCTACTGTCTGGTGGGGGACAGGCGGCTCTCCTGCCTACGGGGGTGCAGGAGGGCCATCCTGCCTGTACTACTGTCTGCAGGGGGACAGGCGGCTCTCCTGCCTACCGGAGTGCAGGAGGGGCCAACTGCTTGCAGTGGGACAGGCGGGCCCTACTGCCTGCAGGGGGACAGACGGGCCCTACTGTCTGAAGGGGCGCAAGCGGCCCCTAATGCCTGTAGGGGCGCAGGCGGGCCCTACTGTTTGTCGGCAGGGGGACAGGCGGGCCCTTCTATCTGCAAGGGGTGCAGGAGGGCCCAACTGCCTGCAGGGTGACAGGCGGGCCCTACTGCCTGCAGGGGGCGCAGGCGGGCCCTACTGCCTGCAGGATGCCTGGCGGGCCCTACTGTTTGTAGGGGCGCAGGCGGCCCCTAATGCCTGTAGGGGGCAGGCGCGCCCTACTGCCTGTAGGGGCGCAGGCGGGCCCTACTGTCTGCAGGGGAACAGGTGGCCCTCCCGCCTACTGGGGTGCAGGAGGGCCCTACTGCATGTACGGGCGCAGGCGGGCCCTACTGCCTGCAGGGGGACAGGCGGGCCCTACTTTCTGCAAGGGGTGCAGGAGGTCCAAACTGCCTGAAGGGTGAAAGGCGGGCCCTACTGCCTGCAGGGGCGCATGCGGGCCCTACTGTTTGTAGGGGCGCAGGCGGCCCCCTAATGCCTGTAGGGGGCACGCGCCCTACTGCCTGTAGGGGCGCAGGCGGGCCCTACTGTTTGTAGGGGCGCAGGCGGCCCCTAATGCCTGCAGGGGGCAGGCGCGCCCTACTGCCTGTAGGGGCGCAAGCGTGCCCTACTGTCTGTAGGGGCGCAGGCTGACCATAAAATCTGCAGGGGAGCAGGCGGGCCCTAATGCCTGTAGGGGCGCAGGAGGGCCCTACTGCCTGTAGGGCGCAGGCGGGCCCTACTGCCTGCAGGGGGACAGGCGGTCCCTACTGCCTTCAGGGAGACAGGCGGGCCCCACTGCCTGAAGGGGCGCAAGCGGGCCCTACTGTCTGAAGGGGCGCAAGCGGCCCCTAATGCCTGTAGGGGCGCAGGCGGGCCCTACTGTCTGGTGGGGGACAGGCGGCTCTCCTGCCTACGGGGGTGCAGGAGGGCCATACTGCCTGTACTACTGTCTGCAGGGGGACAGGCGGCTCTCCTGCCTACCGGGGTGCAGGAGGGACCAACTGCTTGCAGTGGGACAGGCGGGCCCTACTGCCTGCAGGGGGACAGACGGGCCCTACTGCCTGCAGCGGCGCATGCGGGCCCTACTGTTTGTAGGGGCGCAGGCGGCCCCTAATGCCTGTAGGGGGCACGCGCCCTACTGCCTGTAGGGGCGCAGGCGGGCCCTACTGTTTGTAGGGGCGCAGGCGGCCCCTAATGCCTGTAGGGGGCAGGCGCGCCCTACTGCCTGTAGGGGCGCAAGCGGGCCCTACTGTCTGTAGGGGCGCAGGCTGACCATAAAATCTGCAGGGGAGCAGGCGGGCCCTAATGCCTGTAGGGGCGCAGGAGGGCCCTACTGCCTGTAGGGCGCAGGCGGGCCCTACTGCCTGCAGGGGGACAGGCGGTCCCTACTGCCTTCAGGGAGACAGGCGGGCCCCACTGCCTGAAGGGGCGCAAGCGGGCCCTACTGTATGAAGGGGCGCAAGCGGCCCCTAATGCCTGTAGGGGCGCAGGCGGGCCCTACTGTCTGGTGGGGGACAGGCGGCTCTCCTGCCTACGGGGGTGCAGGAGGGCCATACTGCCTGTACTACTGTCTGCAGGGGGACAGGCGGCTCTCCTGCCTACCGGAGTGCAGGAGGGGCCAGCTGCTTGCAGTGGGACAGGCGGGCCCTACTGCCTGCAGGGGGACAGACGGGCCCTACTGTCTGAAGGGGCGCAAGCGGCCCCTAATGCCTGTAGGGGCGCAGGCGGGCCCTACTGCCTGCAGGGGGACAGGCGGGCCCTACTTTCTGCAAGGGGTGCAGGAGGTCCAAACTGCCTGAAGGGTGAAAGGCGGGCCCTACTGCCTGCAGGGGCGCATGCGGGCCCTACTGTTTGTAGGGGCGCAGGCGGCCCCTAATGCCTGTAGGGGGCACGCGCCCTACTGCCTGTAGGGGCGCAGGCGGGCCCTACTGTTTGTAGGGGCGCAGGCGGCCCCTAATGCCTGCAGGGGGGCAGGCGCGCCCTACTGCCTGTAGGGGCGCAAGCGTGCCCTACTGTCCTGTAGGGGCGCAGGCTGACCATAAAATCTGCAGGGGAGCAGGCGGGCCCTAATGCCTGTAGGGGCGCAGGAGGGCCCTACTGCCTGTAGGGCGCAGGCGGGCCCTACTGCCTGCAGGGGGACAGGCGGTCCCTACTGCCTTCAGGGAGACAGGCGGGCCCCACTGCCTGAAAGGGCGCAAGCGGGCCCTACTGTCTGAAGGGGCGCAAGCGGCCCCTAATGCCTGTAGGGGCGCAGGCGGGCCCTACTGTCTGGTGGGGGACAGGCGGCTCTCCTGCCTACGGGGGTGCAGGAGGGCCATACTGCCTGTACTACTGTCTGCAGGGGGACAGGCGGCTCTCCTGCCTACCGGGGTGCAGGAGGGACCAACTGCTTGCAGTGGGACAGGCAGGCCCTACTGCCTGCAGGGGGACAGACGGGCCCTACTGCCTGCAGCGGCGCATGCGGGCCCTACTGTTTGTAGGGGCGCAGGCGGCCCCTAATGCCTGTAGGGGGCACGCGCCCTACTGCCTGTAGGGGCGCAGGCGGGCCCTACTGTTTGTAGGGGCGCAGGCGGCCCCTAATGCCTGTAGGGGGCAGGCGCGCCCTACTGCCTGTAGGGGCGCAAGCGGAGCCCTACTGTCTGTAGGGGCGCAGGCTGACCATAAAATCTGCAGGGGAGCAGGCGGGCCCTAATGCCTGTAGGGGCGCAGGCGGGCTCTATTGTTTGTAGGGGGCAGGCTGGCCCTACTGCCTGCAGGGGGACAGGCAGGCCCAACTGGCTGCAGGATGACAGGCGGCCCTCCCGCCTACGGGGGTGCAGGAGGGCCCTACTGCCTGTAGGGCGCAGGCGGGCCCTACTCCCTGTAGGGCGCAAGCGGGCCCTACTGTCTGAAGGGGCGCAAGCGGCCCCTAATGCCTGTAGGGGCGCAGGCGGGCCCTACTGTCTGGTGGGGGACAGGCGGCTCTCCTGCCTACGGGGGTGCAGGAGGGCCATACTGCCTGTACTACTGTCTGCAGGGGGACAGGCGGCTCTCCTGCCTACGGGGGTGCGGGAGGGCCCTTCTGCCTGTACCACTGTCTGCAGGGGGACAGGCGGCCCTTCCGCCTACCGGTGTGCAGGAGGGGCCAACTGCCTGCAGTGGGACAGTCGGGCCCTACTGCCTACAGGGGCGCATGCGGGCCCTACTGTCTGCAGGGGAACAGGCGGGCCCTACTTCCTGCAGGGGAACAGGCGGGCCCTACTGTCTGCAGGGGGACAGGCGGCTCTCCTGCCTACGGGGGTGCAGGAGGGCCCTACTGCCTGTACCACTGTCTGCAGGGGGACAGGCAGCCCTTCCGCCTACCGGTGTGCAGGAGGGGCCAACTGCCTGCAGTGGGACAGGCGGACCCTACTGCCTGCAGGGGCGCATGCGGGCCCTACTGTCTGCAGGGGAACAGGCGGGCCCTATTGCCTGCAGGGGGACAGGCGGGCCCTACTTTCTGCAAGGGGTGCAGGAGGTCCAAACTGACTGAAGGGTGAAAGGCGGGCCCTACTGCCTGCAGCGGCGCATGCGGGCCCTACTGTTTGTAGGGGCGCAGGCGGCCCCCTAATGCCTGTAAGGGGCACGCGCCCTACTGCCTGTAGGGGCGCAGGCCCGGGCCCTACTGTTTGTAGGGGCGCAGACGGCCCCTAATGCCTGTAGGGGGCAGGCGCGCCCTACTACCTGTAGGGGCGCAAGCAGGCCCTACTGTCTGTAGGGGCGCAGGCTGACCATAAAATCTGCAGGGGAGCAGGCGGGCCCTAATGCCTGTAGGGGCGCAGGCGGGCTCTATTGTTTGTAGGGGGCAGGCTGGCCCTACTGCCTGCAGGGGGACAGGCAGGCCCAACTGGCTGCAGGATGACAGGCGGCCCTCCCGCCTACGGGGGTGCAGGAGGGCCCTACTGCCTGTAGGGCGCAGGCGGGCCCTACTGCCTGTAGGGCGCAGGCGGGCCCTACTGCCTGCAGGGGGACAGGCGGTCCCTACTGCCTTCAGGGAGACAGGCGGGCCCCACTGCCTGAAGGGGCACAAGCGGGCCCTACTGTCTGAAGGGGCGCAAGCGGCCCTAATGCCTGTAGGGGCGCAGGCGGGCCCTACTGTCTGGTGGGGGACAGGCGGCTCTCCCGCCTACGGGGGTGCAGGAGGGCCATACTGCCTGTACTACTGTCTGCAGGGGGACAGGCGGCTCTCCTGCCTACGGGGGTGCAGGAGGGCCCTTCTGCCTGTACCACTGTCTGCAGGGGGACAGGCCGGCCCTTCCGCCTACCGGTGTGCAGGAGGGGCCAACTGCCTGCAGTGGGACAGTCGGGCCCTACTGCCTACAGGGGCGCATGCGGGCCCTACTGTCTGCAGGGGAACAGGCGGGCCCTACTTCCTGCAGGGGAGCAGGCGGGCCCTACTGTCTGCAAGGGGGACAGGCGGCTCTCCTGCCTACGAGGTGCAGGAGGGCCCTACTGCCTGTACCACTGTCTGCAGGGGGACAGGCGGCCCTTCCGCCCTACCGGTGTGCAGGAGGGGCCAACTGCCTGCAGTGGGACAGGCGGACCCTACTGCCTGCAGGGGCGCATGCGGGCCCTACTGTCTGCAGGGGAACAGGCGGGCCCCTATTGCCTGCAGGGGAACAGGCGGGCCCTACTGTCTGCAGGGGGGCGCAGGAGGGCCCTACTGCCTGTACCACTGTCTGCAGGGGGACAGGCGGCCCTCCCCGCCTACCGGTGTGCAGGTAGGGGGCCTGTAGGGGGCACGCGCCCTACTGCCTGTAGGGGCGCAGGCGGGCCCTACTGTTTGTAGGGGCGCAGGCGGCCCCTAATGCCTGTAGGGGGCAGGCGCGCCCTACTGCCTGTAGGGGGCAGGCGCGCCCTACTGCCTGTAGGGGGCAGGCGCGCCCTACTGCCTGTAGGGGCGCAGTCGGGCCCTACTGTTTGTCTGCAGGGGGACAGGCGGGCCCTTCTATCTGCAAGGGGTGCAGGAGGGCCCAACTGCCTGCAGGGTGACAGGCGGGCCCTACTGCCTGCAGGGGCGCAGGCGGGCCCTACTGCCTGCAGGATGCCTGGCGGGCCCTACTGTTTGTAGGGGCGCAGGCGGCCCCTAATGCCTGTAGGGGGCAGGCGCGCCCTACTGCCTGTAGGGGCGCAGGCGGGCCCTACTGTCTGCAGGGGAACAGGTGCCCCCCGCCTACTGGGGTGCAGGAGGGCCCTACTGCATGTACGGGCGCAGGCGGGCCCTACTGCCTGCAGGGGGACAGGCGGGCCCTACTGCCTGCAAGGGGTGCAGGAGGTCCAAACTGCCTGAAGGGTGAAAGGCGGGCCCTACTGCCTGCAGGGGCGCATGCGGGCCCTACTGTTTGTAGGGGCGCAGGCGGCCCCTAATACCTGTAGGGGGCACGCGCCCTACTGCCTGTAGGGGCGCAGGCGGGCCCTACTGTTTGTAGGGGCGCAGGCGGCCCCTAATGCCTGCAGGGGGCAGGCGCGCCCTACTGCCTGTAGGGGCGCAAGCGGGCCCTACTGTCTGTAGGGGCGCAGGCTGACCATAAACTCTGCAGGGGAGCAGGCGGGCCCTAATGCCTGCAGGGGCGCAGGCGGGCCCTACTGCCTGCAGGATGCCTGGCGGGCCCTACTGTTTGTAGGGGCGCAGGCGGCCCCTAATGCCTGTAGGGGGCAGGCGCGCCCTACTGCCTGTAGGGGCGCAGGCGGGCCCTACTGTCTGCAGGGGAACAGGTGGCCCTCCCGCCTACTGGGGTGCAGGAGGGCCCTACTGCCTGTACGGGCGCAGGCGGGCCCTACTGCCTGCAGGGGGACAGGCTGGCCCTACTGCCTGCAGGGGGACAGGCAGGCCCAACTGGCTGCAGGATGACAGGCGGCCCTCCCGCCTACGGCGTGCAGGAGGGCCCTACTGCCTGCAGGGGGACAGGCGGTCCCTACTGCCTTCAGGGAGACCGGCGGGCCCCACTGCCTGAAGGGGCGCAAGCGGGCCCTACTGTATGAAAGGGCGCAAGCGGCCCCTAATGCCTGTAGGGGCGCAGGCGGGCCCTACTGTCTGTAGGGGCGCAGGCTGACCATAAAATCTGCAGGGGAGCAGGCGGGCCCTAATGCCTGTAGGGGCGCAGGAGGGCCCTACTGCCTGTAAGGCGCAGGCGGGCCCTACTGCTTGCAGGGGGACAGGCGGTCCCTACTGCCTTCAGGGAGACCGGCGGGCCCCACTGTCTGAAGGGGCGCAAGCGGGCCCTACTGTATGAAAGGGCGCAAGCGGCCCTAATGCCTGTAGGGGCGCAGGCGGGCCCTACTGTCTGGTGGGGGACAGGCGGCTCTCCTGCCTACGGGGGTGCAGGAGGGCCATACTGCCTGTACTACTGTCTGCAGGGGGACAGGCGGCTCTCCTGCCTACCGGAGTGCAGGAGGGGCCAGCTGCTTGCAGTGGGACAGGCGGGCCCTACTGCCTGCAGGGGGACAGACGGGCCCTACTGTCTGAAGGGGCGCAAGCGGCCCCTAATGCCTGTAGGGGCGCAGGCGGGCCCTACTGCCTGCAGCGGCGCATGCGGGCCCTACTGTTTGTAGGGGCGCAGGCGGCCCCTTATGCCTGTAGGGGGCACGCGCCCTACTGCCTGTAGGGGCGCAGGCGGGCCCTACTGTTTGTAGGGGCGCAAGCGGCCCCTAATACCTGTAGGGGCGCAAGCGGGCCCTACTGTCTGTAGGGGCGCAGGCTGACCATAAAATCTGCAGGGGAGTAGGCGGGCCTTAATGCCTGAAGGGGCGCAGGCGGGCTCTATTGTTTGTAGGGGGCAGGCTGGCCCTACTGCCTGCAGGGGGACAGGCAGGCCCAACTGGCTGCAGGATGACAGGCGGCCCTCCCGCCTACGGGGGTGCAGGAGGGCCCTTCTGCCTGTAGGGCGCAGGCGGGCCCTACTGCCTGCAGGGGGACAGGCGGTCCCTACTGCCTTCAGGGAGACAGGCGGGCCCCACTGCCTGAAGGGGCGCCAGCGGGCCCTACTGTATGAAGGGGCGCAAGCGGCCCTAATGCCTGTAGGGGCGCAGGCGGGCCCTACTGTCTGGTGGGGGACAGGCGGCTCTCCTGCCTACGGGGGTGCAGGAGGGCCCTACTGCCTGTACCACTGTCTGCAGGGGGACAGGCGGCCCTTCCGCCTACCGGTGTGCAGGAGGGGCCAACTGCCTGCAGTGGGACAGGCGGACCCTACTGCCTGCAGGGGCGCATGCGGGCCCTACTGTCTGCAGGGGAACAGGCGGCCCTCCCGCCTACTGGGGTGCCGGAGGGCCCTACTGCGTGTACGGGCGCAGGCAGGCCCAACTGGCTGCAGGATGACAGGCGGCCCTCCCGCCTACTGGGGTGCAGGAGGGCCCTACTGCCTGTAGGGCGCAGGCGGGCCCGACTGCCTGCAGGGGGACAGGCGGTCCCTACTGCCTTCAGGAAGACAGGCAGGCCCCACTGCCTGAAGGGGCGCAAGCGGGCCCTACTGTCTGAAGGGGCGCAAGCGGCCCCTAATGCCTGTAGGGGCGCAGGCGGGCCCTACTGTCTGGTGGGGGACAGGCGGCTCTCCTGCCTACGGGGGTGCAGGAGGGCCATACTGCCTGTACTACTGTCTGCAGGGGGACAGGCGGCTCTCCTGCCTACGGGGGTGCAGGAGGGCCCTACTGCCTGTACCACTGTCTGCAGGGGGACAGGCGGCCCTTCCGCCTACCGGTGTGCAGGAGGGGCCAACTGCCTGCAGTGGGACAGTCGGGCCCTACTGCCTACAGGGGCGCATGCGGGCCCTACTGTCTGCAGGGGAACAGGCGGGCCCTACTGCTTGCAGGGGAACAGGCGGGCCCTACTGTCTGCAGGGGGTGCAGGAGGGGCCCAACTACCTGCAGGGGGACAGGCGGTCCCTACTGCCTGCAGGGAGAAAGGCGGGCCCCACTGTTTGAAAGGGCGCAAGCGGGCCCTACTATCTGAAGGGGCGCAAGCGGCCCTAATGCCTGTAGGGGCGCAGGCGGGCCCTACTGTCTGGTGGGGGACAGGCGGCTCTCCTGCCTACGGGGGTGCAGGAGGGCCATACTGCCTGTACTACTGTCTGCAGGGGGACAGGCGGCTCTCCTGCCTACGGGGGTGCAGCAGGGCCCTTCTGCCTGTACCACTGTCTGCAGGGGGACAGGCGGCCCTCCCGCCTACCGGTGTGCAGGAGGGGCCAACTGCCTGCAGTGGGACAGTCGGGCCCTACTGCCTGCAGGGGCGCATGCGGGCCCTACTGTCTGCAGGGGAACAGGCGGCCCTCCCGCCTACTGGGGTGCAGGAGGGCCCTACTGCGTGTACGGGCGCAAGCGGGCCCTACTGCCTGCAGGGGGACAGGCGGGCCCTACTGTCTGCAGGGGGTGCAGAAGGGCCCAACTGCCTCCAGGGGGACAGGCGGTCCCTACTGCCTGCAGGGAGACAGGCGGGCCCCACTGCCTGAAGCGGCGCAAGCGGGCCCTACTGTCTGAAGGGGCGCAAGCGGCCCCTAATGCCTGTAGGGGCGCAGGCGGGCCCTACTGTCTGGAGGGGGACAGGCGGCTCTCCTGCCTACGGGGGTGCAGGAGGGCCATACTGCCTGTACCACTGTCTGCAGGGAGACAGGCGGCCCTCCCGCCTACCGGTGTGCAGGAGGGGCCAACTGCCTGCAGTGGGACAGGCGGGCCCTACTGCCTGCAGGGGGACAGACGGGCCCTACTGTCTGCAGGGGGTGCAGGAGGGCCCAACTGCCTGCAGGGAGACAGGCGGGCCCTACTGCCTGTAGGGGCGCATGCGGGCCCTACTCTCTGTAGGGACGCAGGCGGCCCTTAATGCCTGAAGGGGCGCAGGCGGGCCCCAATGCCTGCAAGGGTGCAGGCGGGCCATACTGCCTGCAGGGGGACAGACGGATCCTATTGGGCCAACTGCCTGCGGTGGGACAGGCGGGCCCTACTGCCTGAAGCGGCGCAAGCGGGCCCTACTGTGGAAGGGGCGCAAGCGGCCCCTAATGCCTGTAGGGGCGCAGGCGGGCCCTACTGTCTGGAGGGGGACAGGCGGCTCTCCTGCCTACGGGGGTGCAGGAGGGCCATACTGCCTGTACCACTGTCTGCAGGGAGACAGGCGGCCCTCCCGCCTACCGGTGTGCAGGAGGGGCCAACTGCCTGCGGTGGGACAGGCGGGCCCTACTGCCTGCAGGGGGACAGACGGGCCCTACTGTCTGCAGGGGGTGCAGGAGGGCCCAACTGCCTGCAGGGAGACAGGCGGGCCCTACTGCCTGTAGGGGCGCATGCGGGCCCTACTCTCTGTAGGGACGCAGGCGGCTCCTAATGCCTGAAGGGGCGCAGGCGGGCCCTACTCTCTGTAGGGACGCAGGCGGCCCCTAATGCCTGAAGGGGCGCAGGCGGGCCCCAATGCCTGCAAGGGTGCAGACGGGCCATACTGCCTGCAGGGGGACAGACGGGTCCTATTGCCTGCAAGGAGACAGGCGGGCCCCACTACCTGTAGGGGCGCATGCAGGGGACAGGCGGCCCTCCCGCCTACGGGGGTGCAGGAGGGCCCTAATGCCTGCAGGGGGACAGGCGGGCCCTACTGTCTGCAGGGGAACAGGCGGCCCTCCGGCCTACTGGGGTGCTGGAGGGCCCTACTGCGTGTACGGGCGCAGGCGGGCCCTACTGCCTGCAGGGGGACAGGCGGGCCCTACTGTAGGCAGGGGGTGCAGGAGGGCCCAACTGCCTGCAGGGGGACAGGCGGGCCATACTGCCTGCAGGGGGACAGACGGGTCCTATTGCCTGCAAGGAGACAGGCGGGCCCCACTACCTGTAGGGGCGCATGCAGGGGACAGGCGGCCCTCCCGCCTACGGGGGTGCAGGAGGCCCTAATGCCTGCAGGGGGACAGGCGGGCCCTACTGTCTGCAGGGGAACAGGCGGCCCTCCGGCCTACTGGGGTGCTGGAGGGCCCTACTGCGTGTACGGGCGCAGGCGGGCCCTACTGCCTGCAGGGGGACAGGCGGGCCCTACTGTGGAGGCAGGGGGTGCAGGAGGGCCCAACTGCCTGCAGGGGGACAGGCGGGCCCTACTGTATGCAGGAGGACAGGCGGCCCTCCCGCCTATGGGGGTGCATGGGGGCCCTACTGCATGCAGGGGGACCGGCTGGCCCTACTGTCTGTAGGGGCGCGGGCGGACCTACTGCCAGCAGGGGGACAGGCGGGCCCTACTGTCTGTAGGGGCGCAGGCTGACCATAAAGTCTGCAGGGGGACAGGCGGGCCCTACTGTCTGCAGGGGCGCATGCGGGCCTACTGTTTGTAGGGGCGCAGGCGACTCGTAATGCCTGTAGGGGTAGGCGCGACCTACTGCCTGTAGGGGCGCAGGCGGGCCCTACTGTCTGTAGGGGCGCAGGCTGACCATAAAGTCTGCAGGGGGACAGGCTGGCCCTACTGCCTGTAGCGGCGCAGGCGGGCTCTATTGTTTGTAGGGGGCAGGCTGACCCTAAAGTCTGCAGGGGGACAGGCTGGCCCTGCTGCCTGTAGGGACGCAGGCGGGCCCTACTGCCTGCAGGAGGACAGTTGGCCCTCCCGCCTACGGGGGTGCATGGCGGGACCTACAGCTTGTAGGGGCGCAGGCGGCCCTACTGCCTGTACAGTCGCAGGCAGGCCCTACTGCCTGTAGGGAGTGCAGGAGGGCCCAACTGCCTGCATAGGGACAGGTGGGCCCTACTGTCTGCAGGGGAACAGGCGGCCCTCCCGCCTACTGGGGTGCAGGAGGGCCCTACTGCGTGTACGGGCGCAGGCGGGCCCTACTGCCTGCAGGGAGACAGGCGGGCCCCACTGCCTGAAGGGGCGCAAGCGGGCCCTACTGTCTGAAGGGGCGCAAGCGGCCCCTAATGCCTGTAGGGGCGCAGGCGGGCCCTACTGTCTGGAGGGGGACAGGCGGCTCTCCTGCCTACGGGGGTGCAGGAGGGCCATACTGCCTGTACTACTGTCTGCAAGGGGACAGGCGGCTCTCCTGCCTACGGGGGTGCAGGAGGGCCCTACTGCCTGTACCACTGTCTGCAGGGGGACAAGCGGGCCCTACTATCTGCAAGGGGTGCAGGAGGGCCAAACTGCCTGCAGGGTGACAGGCGGGCCCTACTGCCTGCAGGTGCGCAGGCGGGCCCTACTGCCTGTAGGGGGCAGGCGTGCCCTACTGCTTGTAGGGGCGCAGGAGGCCCCTAATGCCTGTAGGGGGCAGGCGCGCCCTACTGCCTGTAGGGGCGCAGGCGGGCCCTACTGCCTGTAGGGGCGCAGGCGGGCCCTACTGTCTGCAGGGGAACAGGCGGCCCTCCCGCCTACGGGGGTGCAGGAGGGCCCTACTGCGTGTACGGGCGCAGGCGGGCCCTACTGCCTGCAGGGGGACAGACGGGCCCTACTGCCTGCAGGGAGACAGGCGGGCCCCACTGCCTGAAAGGGCGCAAGCGGGCCCTACTGTCTGAAGGGGCGCAAGCGGCCCCTATTGCCTGAAGGGGCGCAGGCGGGCCCTACTGTCTGGAGGGGGACAGGCGGCTCTCCTGCCTACGGGGGTGCAGGAGGGCCATACTGCCTGTAATACTGTCTGCAGGGGAACAGGCGGCCCTCCCGCCTACTGGGGTGCAGGAGGGCCCTACTGCGTGTACGGGCGCAGGCGGGCCCTACTGCCTGCAGGGGGACAGACGGGCCCTACTGCCTGCAGGGAGACAGGCGGGCCCCACTGCCTGAAAGGGCGCAAGCGGGCCCTACTGTCTGCAGGGGCGCATGCGGGCCTACTGTTTGTAGGGGCGCAGGCGACTCGTAATGCCTGTAGGGGGTAGGCGCGACCTACTGCCTGTAGGGGCGCAGGCGGGCCCTACTGTCTGTAGGGGCGCAGGCTGACCATAAAGTCTGCAGGGGGACAGGCTGGCCCTACTGCCTGTAGGGGCGCAGGCGGGCTCTACTGTTTGTAGGGGCGCATGCTGGCACTACTGCCTGCAGGGGGACAGGCGGCTCTCCTGCCTACGGGGGTGCAGGAGGGCCATACTGCCTGTAATACTGTCTGCAGGGGAACAGGCGGCCCTCCCGCCTTCTGGGGTGCAGGAGGGCCCTACTGCGTGTACGGGCGCAAGCGGGACCTACTGCCTGCAGGGGGACAGGCGGCCCTCCCGCCTACCGGTGTGCAGGAGGGGCCAACTGCGTGTACGGGCGCAGGCGGGCCCTACTGCCTGCAGGGGAACAGACGGCCCTCCCGCCTACTGGGGTGCAGGAGGGCCCTTCTGCGTGTACGGGCGCAGGCGGGCCCTAATCCCTGCAGGGGGACAGACGGGCCCTACTGTCTGCAGGGGGTGCAGGAGGGCCCAAGTGCCTGCAGGGGGACAGGCGGTCCCTACTGCCTGCAGGGAGACAGGCGGGCCCCACTGCCTGAAGGGGCGCAAGCGGCCCCTAATGTCTGTAGGGGCGCAGGCGGGCCCTACTGTCTGGTGGGGGACAGGCGGCTCTACTCTACTGTCTGCAGGGGAACAGGCGGCCCTCCCGCCTACGGAGGTGCAGGAGGGCCCTACTGCCTGCAGGGGGACAGGCGAGCCCTACTGTCTGCAGGGGAACAGGCAGCCCTCCCGCCTTCTGGGGTGCAGGAGGGCCCTACTGCGTGTACGGGCGCAAGCGGGACCTACTGCCTGCAGGGGGACAGGCGGCCCTCCCGCCTACCGGTGTGCAGGAGGGGCCAACTGCCTGCAGTGCGACAGGCGGGCCCTACTGCCTGCAGGCGACAGACGGACCCTACTGTCTGCAGGGGGTGCAGGAGGGCCCAACTGCCTGCATGGAGACAGGCGGGCCCTACTGCCTGCGAACCTCCCGCCTACGGGGGTGCAAGAGGGCCATACTGCCTGTACTACTGTCTGCAAGGGGACAGGCGGCTCTCCTGCCTACGGGGGTGCAGGAGGGCCCTACTGCCTGTACCACTGTCTGAAGGGGGACAGGCGGGCCCTACTATCTGCAAGGGGTGCAGGAGGGCTCAACTGCCTGCAGGGGGACAGGCGGTCCCTACTGCCTGCAGGGGCGCAGGCGGGCCCTACTGCCTGCAGGGGGACAGGCGGGCCCTACGGTTTGTAGGGGCGCAGGCGGCCCCTAATGCCTGTAGGGGGCAGGCGCGCCCTACTGCCAGGGGGTGCAGGAGGGCCCAAGTGCCTGCAGGGGGACAGGCGGTCCCTACTGCCTGCAGGGAGACAGGCGGGCCCCACTGCCTGAAGGGGCGCAAGCGGCCCCTAATGTCTGTAGGGGCGCAGGCGGGCCCTACTGTCTGCAGGGGAACAGGCGGCCCACCCGCCTACTGGGGTGCAGGAGGGCCCTACTGCGTGTACGGGCGCAGGCGGGACCTACTGCCTGGAGGGGGACAGACCGGCCCTACTGTCTGCAGGGGGTGCAGGAGGGCCCAAGTGCCTGCAGGGGGACGGCCGGTCCCTACTGCCAGCAGGGAGACAGGCGGGCCCCACTGCCTAAAGGGGCGCAAGCGGGCCCTACTGTCTGAAGGGGCGCAAGCGGCCCCTAATGCCTGTAGGGGCGCAGGCGGGCCCTACTGTCTGGAGGGGGACAGGCGGCTCTCCTGCCTACGGGGGTGCAGGAGGCCCATAATGCCTGTACTACTGTCTGCAGGGGGACAGGCGGCTCTCCTGCCTACGGGGGTGCAGGAGGGCCCTACTATCTGCAAGGGGTGCAGGAGGGCCTACTGCCAGCAGGGGGACAGGCGGGCCCTACTGTCTGCAGGGGCGCATGCGGGCCCTACTGTTTGTAGGGGCGCAGGATGACCCTAAAGTCTGCAGGGGGACAGGCTGGTCCTACTGCCTGTAGGGGCGCAGGCGGGCTCTACTGTTTGTAGGGGCGCATGCTGGCACTACTGCCTGCAGGGGGACAGGCAGGCCCTACTGCCTGCAGGGGGACAGTCGGCCCTTCCGCCTATAGGGCTGCAGGCGGGCCGTACTGCCTATAGGGGCGCAGGCCGCCCTCCCGCCTATGGGGCTGCAGGCGGGCCCTACTGCCTGTAGGGGCGCGCGAGGGCCCTACTTCCTGAAGGGGCGCAGGCGGCGCTCCCGCCTATGGGGCTGCAGGCGGGCCCTACTGCCTGTAGGGGCCATGGCGGGTCCTACTGCCTGTTGGGGCACATGCGGTCCATACGCCTTTGGGGGTGCGGGTGGCCCTTCCTGCCTATGGGGGTGCAGTCGGGCCCAACTGCCTGTAGGGGCGGCGGCGGGCCCTTCAGGCTGTTGGGGCGCAGGCGGGACCTACTGCCTGTAGGGGCTCCAGGCAGGCCCTGCTGCCTATGGAGGTGCAATCGGGCCCAACTGCTTGTAGGGGCGCAGGCGGTCCTCCCGCCTACGGGGGTGCAGGCGGCCCTCCCGACTATGGGGTTGCAGGCAGGCCCTTCTGCCTGTAGGGGTCAGGCGGTTCATCCGCCTATGGGACGCAGGCGGTCCATCCGCCTATGGGGCGCACGTGGGCCCAGCCGCCTGTAGGGGCGCACGCGGGTCGTACTGCCTATTGAAGTGCAGGCGGCCCTTCCTGCCTCGAGGGCACACGCAGGCCCTACTGCCTGTAAGGGCGCAGGCGGGCCCTACTGCCTGTAGGGGCGCAGGCGGGACCTACTGCCTCTAGGGGCGCAGGCAGGACCTACTGCTGTAAGGGCGCAGGCGGTCCATCCGCCTATGGGGTCGCAGGCGGCCCTCCCGCCTATGGGTCTGCAGGCGCGCCCTACTGCCCGTAGGGGCTCCAGGCAGGCCCTGCTGCCTATGGAGGTGCAATCGGGCCCAACTGCTTGTAGGGGCGCAGGCGGTCCTTCCGCCTATGGGGGTGCAGGCGGCCCTCCCGACTATGGGGTTGCAGGCAGGCCCTTCTGCCTGTAGGGGTCAGGCGGTCCATCCGCCTATGGGACGCAGGCGGTCCATCCGCCTATGGGGCGCACGTGGGCCCTACTGCCTGTTAGTGGCGCACGCGGGTCGTACTGCCTATTGAAGTGCAGGCGGCCCTTCCTGCCTCGAGGGCACACGCAGGCCCTACTGCCTGTAAGGGGGCGCAGGCGGGCCTCTACTGCCTTTAGGGGCGCACGCGGGCCCTTTTGCCTGTAGGGGCGCTGCCGCCTGTAGTGGTGCAGGCGGCCCTCCCGACTATGGGGTGGCAGGCGGGACTGCCGCCTGTAGGGGCCCAGGCGGGCCCAACTGCCTGTATGGGTGCAGGCGGGCCCTACTGCCTGTAGATGAACAGATGGCCGACCCGCCTATGGGGCTGCAGGTGGGCCCTACTGCCTGCAGGGGCGCAGGAGTGCCCTATTGCCTGTAGGGGCGCAGGCGGTCCATCCTTCAATGGGGGTGCAAGCGGCCCTTCCTACTTATGGGGGTGCAGGCGGGCCCAACTGCCTGTAGGGGTGCAGGCGGTCCATCCGCCTATGGGGGTGAAGTCGGCCCTTCCTGCCTATGGGGGTGCAGGCGCCACTTCCTGCTTATGGGGGTGCAGGCGGCCCCAATCGCCTGTAGGGGCGCACGCGGGTCGTACTGCCTATTGAAGAGCAGGCGGCCCTTCCTGCCTCGAGGGCACACGCTGGCCCTACTGCCTGTAAGGGCGCAGGCGGGCCCTACTGCCTGTAGGGGCGCAGGCAGGACCTACTGCTGTAAGGACGCAGGCGGTCCATCCGCCTATGGGGGTGCAGGCGGCCCTTCCTGCTTTTGGGGGTGCAGGCGGGCCCAACTGCCTGTAGGGGCGCAAACGATCCATCCGCCTTTTGAAGTGCAGGCGGCCCGTCCTGCCTCGAGGGCACACGCGGGCCCTACTGCCTGTAGGGGCGCACGCGGGTCGTACTGCCTATTGAAGAGCAGGCGGCCCTTCCTGCCTCGAGGGCACACGCTGGCCCTACTGCCTGTAAGGGCGCAGGCGGGCCCTACTGCCTGTAGGGGCGCAGGCAGGACCTACTGCTGTAAGGGCGCAGGCGGTCCATCCGCCTATGGGGGTGCAGGCGGCCCTTCCTGCATTTGGGGGTGCAGGCGGGCCCAACTGCCTGTAGGGGCGCAAACGATCCATCCGCCTATTGAAGTGCAGGCGGCCCGTCCTGCCTCGAGGGCACACGCGGGCCCTACTGCCTGTAGGGGCGCAGGCGGGACCTACTGCTGTAGGGGCGCAGGCGGTCCATCCGCCTATGTGGGGTGTAGGCGGCTCTTCCTGCTTATGCTGCTCTTCCCGCAGGAGAGCCCTACTGCCTGTAGGGGCGCAGGCGGGACCTACTGCTGTAGGGGCGCAGGCGGTCCATCCGCCTATGGGGGTGTAGGCGGCTCTTCCTGCTTATGGGGGTGCAGGCGGGCCCAACCGCCTGTAGGGGCGCACGCGGGTCGTACTGCCTATTGAAGAGCAGGCGGCCCTTCCTGCCTCGAGGGCACACGCTGGCCCTACTGCCTGTAAGGGCGCAGGCGGGCCCTACTGCCTGTAGTGGCGCAGGCAGGACCTACTGCTGTAAGGACGCAGGCGGTCCATCCGCCTATGGGGGTGCAGGCGGTCCATCCGCCTATGGGGGTGAAGTCGGCCCTTCCTGCCTATGGGAGTGCAGGCGCCACTTCCTGCTTATGGGGGTGCAGGCGGGCCCAACCGCCTGTAGGGGCGCACGCGGGTCATACTGCCTATTGAAGAGCAGGCGGCCCTTCCTGCCTCGAGGGCACACGCTGGCCCTACTGCCTGTAAGGGCGCAGGCGGGCCCTACTGCCGGTAGGGGCGCAGGCAGGACCTACTGCTGTAAAGGCGCAGGCGGTCAATCCGCCTATGGGGGTGCAGGCGGCCCTTCCTGCTTTTGGGGGTGCAGGCGGGCCCAACTGCCTGTAGGGGCGCAACCGATCCATCCGCCTATTGAAGTGCAGGAGGCTCGTCCTGCCTCGAGGGCACATGCGGGCCCTACTGCCTGTAGGGGCGCAGGCGGGACCTACTGCTGTAGGGGCGCAGGCGGTCCATCCGCCTATGTGGGGTGTAGGCGGCTCTTCCTGCTTATGCTGCTCTTCCCGCAGGAGAGCCCTACTGCCTGTAGGGGCGCAGGCGGGACCTACTGCTGTAGGGGCGCAGGCGGTCCATCCGCCTATGGGGGTGTAGGCGGCTCTTCCTGCTTATGGGGGTGCAGGCGGCCCTTCCTGCCTCGAAGGCACACTACTTCCTGTAAAGGCGCAGGCGGTCCATGCGCCTATAGGGGTGCAGGTGGGCCCAACTGCCTGTGGGGGCGCAGGCGGACCTGGCGCCTGTAGGCGCCCAGGCAGGCCCAACTGCCTGTAGGGGTGCAGGCGGGTCCTGCTGCCTATGGGGTGCAGGCGGGCCCTGCTGCCTATGGAGGTGCAATTGGGCCCAACTGCCTGTAGGGGCGCAGGCGGGCCCAACTGTCTTTAGGGGCGCAGGCGAGCCCTTCTGCCTGTTGGGGCGCAGGCGGGTCCTACTGCCTATAGGGGCGCAGGCGGGTCCTTCTGCCTATAGGGGCGCAGGCAGGCCCACCCGCCTATGGGGCTGCAGGCGGGCAGGGGCGCAGGAGGGCCCTACTGCCTTTTGGGGCGCAGGCGGGTCCTTCTGCCTATAGGGACGCAGGCGGTGAATCCGCTTAAGGGGGTGCATGCGGCCCTTCCTGCCTATGGGGGTGCAGGTGGGCCCAATTGAATGTATGGGCGCAAGCGGTCCACCCGCTTATTGAAGTGCAGGCGGCCCTTCCTGCCTCGAGGGCACACGCGGGCCCTACTGCCTATAGGGGCGCAGGCGGGACCTACTGCTTGTGGGAGCGCAGGAGGGCCCAACTACCTGTAGGGGCGCAAGCGCTCCAACCGCTTATTGAAGTGCAGGCGGCCCTTCCTGCCTCGAAGGCACACGAGGGCCCTACTGCCTGTAAGGGCGCGACTGGGCCCTTCTGCCTGTAGGGGTGCAGGCGGGCCATACTGCCTATGGGGGTGCAGGCGGCCCTCCCGCCTATGGGGCTGCAGGCGGGCCCTACTGCCTATAGGGGCGTAGGTGGGCCCTACTGCCTGTTGGGGCGCAGGCGGGCCCTTCTGCCTGTTGGGGGCGCAGGCGGGTCCTACTGCCTATAGGGACGCAGGCGGTCTATCCGCCTATGGGGGTGCATGCGGCCCTTGCTGCCTATTGGGGTGCAGGCGGGCCCAATTGCTTGTAGGAGCGCAGGCGGACCGGCAGCGTGTAGGCGCCCAGGCGCACTTGCCGCCGATATTCGCTCAGGCGGTCCCATCTGCCTGTAGGGGTGCAGGCGGGCCCTACTGCCTCTTGTGGAGCAGACGGCCCACCCGCCTGTAGGGGAGCAGACGGCACACGCAGGGCACACGCAGGGCACACGCAGGCCCTACTGCCTGTAGGGGCGCAGGCGGGACCTACTGCCTCTAGGGGCGCAGGCAGGACCTACTGCTGTAAGGGCGCAGGCGGTCCATCCGCCTTTGGGGGTGCAGGCGGCCCTTCCTGCTTTTGGGGGTGCAGGCAGGTCCAACTGCCTGTAGGGGCGCAAACGGTCCATCCGCCTATTGAAGTGCAGGCGGCCCTTCCTGCATCGAGGGCACTCGCGGGCCCTACTGCCTGTAGGGGCGCAGGCGGGACCTACTGCCTGTGGGAGAGCAGACGGGCCCTACTGCCTGTAGGGACGCAGGCGGGACCTACTGCTGTAGGGGCGCAGGCGGTTTATCCGCCTATGGGGGTGCAGGCGGCCCTTCCTGCTTATGGGGGTGCAGTCGGGCCCAACTGCTTGTAGGGGCGCAAACGATCCGTCCGCCTATTGAAGTGCAGGCGGCCCTTCCTGCCTCGAGGGCACACGCGGGCCCTACTGTCTGTAAGGGCGCCGACGGGCCCTACTTCCTGTAGGGGCGCAGGCGGGACCTACTGCTGTAGGGGCGCAGGCGGTCCATCCGCCTATGGGGGTGTAGGCGGCTCTTCCTGCTTATGCTGCTCTTCCCGCAGGAGAGCCCTACTGCCTGTAGGGGCGCAGGCGGGACCTACTGCTGTAGAGGCGCAGGCGGTCCATCCGCCTATGGGGGTGTAGGCGGCTCTTCCTGCTTATGGGGGGTGCAGGCGGGCCCAACTGCCTGTAGGGGCGCAAACGGTCTATCCGCCTATTGAAGTGCAGGCGGCCCTTCCTGCCTCGAGGGCACACGCGGGCCCTACTGCCTGTAGGGCGCAGGCAGGCCCTACTTCCTGTAGGAGCGCAGGCGGGACCTACTGTCTGTGGGAGCGCAGAATTGCCCTACTGCCTGTAGGGGCGCAAGCGGTCCACCCGCTTATTGAAGTGCAGGCGGCCCTTCCTGCCTCGAAGGCACACTACTTCCTGTAAAGGCGCAGGCGGTCCATCCGCCTATAGGGGTGCAGGTGGGCCCAACTTCCTGTAGGGGGTGCAGGCGGGTGCTACTGCCTATGGGGGTGCTGGCGGCCCTCCCGCCTTTGGGGCTGCAGGCGGGCCCTGCTGCCTATGGAGGTGCAATTGGGCCAAACTGCCTGTAGGGCCTTCTGCCTATCGGGGCGCAGGCGGGCCCTACTGCCTGTAGGGGCGCAGGGGGCCCTTCTATCTGTAGGGGCGCAGGCGGTCCATCCCTCTATGGGGCGCACGCGGGACCTACTGGCTGTAGGGGCGCAAGCGGTCCATCCGCCTATTGAAGCTTAGGCGGCCATTTCTGCCTCGACGGCACACGCGGGCCCTACTGCCTGTAAGGGCGCAGGCGGGCCCTACATCTTGTAGGGGCGCATGCGGGCCCTACTGCCTGAAGGGGCGCAGGCGGTCCATCCGCCCATGGGGGTGCAGGCGGGCCCAATTGCTTGTAGGAGCGCAGGCGGATCTGCCGCCTGTAGGCGGCCAGGCGGACTTTCCGCCGGTAGGATCCCGGGAAGGCCGTACTGTCTATGGGGTTGCAGGCGGGCACTACGGCCTGTGAGGGCGCAGGCGGGTCCATCCTTCTATGGGGGTGCAGGCGGCCCTTCCTTCTTATGGGGGCGCAGGAGGGCCCTACTGCCTGTAGGGGCGCAGGCGGTCCATGCTTCTATGGGGGTGAAGGCGGCCCTTCCTACTTATGGGGCTGCAGGCGGGCCCTAATGCCTGCAGGGGCGCAGGAGGGCCCTACTGCCTGTAGGGGCGCAGGCGGTCCATCCTTCTATGGGGGTGAAGGCGGCCCTTCCTACTTATGGGGCTGCAGGCGGGCCATACTTCCTGTAGGGGCGCACGCGGGCCTTACTGCCTGTCGGGGCGCAGGCGGTCCATCCGCCTATGGGGTTGCAGGCGGCCCTTCCTGACTATGGGGGTGCAGGCGGGCCTATAGGGTGCAGGCGGCCCGCCATCCGCCTTTGGGGGTGCAGGCGGCCTTCCTGCCTATGGGGGTGTAGTCAGGCCCAACTGCCTGTAGGGGCGCAGGCGGGCCCTTCTGCCTGTTGGGGCGCACGCGGGCCCTTCTGCCTGTAGTGGTGCAGACGGCCCACACGTCTATGGGGCTGTAGGCGGGCCCTTCTGCCTGGAGGGGCGCAGGAGGGCACTACTGCCTGTAGGGGCGCAAGCGGTCCATCCTTCTATTGGGGTGAAGGCGGCCTTTCCTACTTATGGGGGAGCAGCCTATGGGGGTGTAGTCAGGCCCAACTGCCTGTAGGGGCGCAGGCGGGCCCTTCTGCCTGTTGGGGCGCACGCGGGCCCTTCTGCCTGTAGTGGTGCAGACGGCCCACACGTCTATGGGGCTGTAGGCGGGCCCTTCTGCCTGGAGGGGCGCAGGAGGGCACTACTGCCTGTAGGGGCGCAAGCGGTCCATCCTTCTATTGGGGTGAAGGCGGCCTTTCCCTACTTATGGGGGAGCAGGCAGGCCCAACTGCCTGAAGGGTTGCACGCGGGCCCTGTAGGGGCGCAGGCGGCCCTCCCACCTATGGGGCTGCAGGCGGGCCCAGCGGCCTGTAGGGGCGCAGGCGGGCCCTACTTCCTGCAGGGGCGCAGGCGTTCCATCCGCCTATGGGGGTGCAGGCGGGTCCAACTGCCTGTAGGGGCGCAAGCGGTCCATCTGCCTATTGAAGTGCAGGCGGCCCTTCCTGCCTCGAGGGCAAACGCAGGCCCTTCTACCTGTTGGGGGGCATGCGGGCCATTCTGCCTGTAGGCGTGCAGACGGCCCTTCCTGCCTCGAGGGCACACGCGGCCCTACTGCCTGTAACTACTGCTGTTGGGGTGCAGGCGGCCCTTCCTGCTTATGGAGGTGCAGGCGGCCCTTCCTGCCTCGAGGGCGCACGCGGGCCGTACTGCCTAACGGGGCGCAGATGGCAATTCCACCTTTGGGTGTGCAGGCGGCTCTTCCTCCTATAGGACTGCAGGCGGGCCCTACACTGCCTGTAGGGGTGCAGACGGCCCAATCGCCTATGGGGCTGCAGGCGGGCCATACTTCATGTAGGGGCGCACGCGGGCCCTACTGCCTGTAGGGGCCTGACTATGGGGGTGCAGGCGGGTCCAATTGCTTGTAGGGGCGCAGGCGGGCCCTACTTCCTGTAGGGGCGCAGGCGTTCCATCCGCCCATGGGGGTGCAGGCGGCCATTCCTACTTATGGGGGTGCAGGCGGGCCCAACTGCCTGTAGGGGCGCAGGCGGTCCATCGGCCTATGGGGCGCAGGTGAACCCTTCTGCCTGAAGGGGTGCACGCGGGCCCTACTGCCTTTAGGGGCGCAGGCGGTCCATCCGCCTATGGAGGTGCAGGCGGCCCTTCCTGCCTCGAGGGCGCACGCGGGCCGTATTACCTGTCGGGGCGCAGGTGGCTCTTCCACATATGGGGGTGCAGGCGGCTCTTCCGCCTATAGGGCTGCAGGCGGGCACTGCTGCCTGAAGGGGTGCACGCGGGCCCTACTGCCTTTAGGGGCGCAGGCGGCCCTCCCACCTATGGGGCTGCAGGCGGGCCCAGCGGCCTGTAGGGGTGCAGGCGGGCCCTACTTCCTGTAGGGGCGCAGGCGTTCCATCCGCCTATGGGGGTGCAGGCGGGTCCAGCTGCCTGTAGGGGCGCAAGCGGTCCATCTGCCTATTGAAGTGCAGGCGGCCCTTCCTGCCTCGAGGGCAAACGCGGGCCCTTCTACCTGTTGGGGCGCATGCGGGCCATTCTGCCTGTAGGGGTGCAGACGGCCCTTCCTGCCTCGAGGGCACACGCGGCCCTACTGCCTGTAACTACTGCTGTTGGGGTGCAGGCGGCCCTTCCTGCTTATGGAGGTGCGGTCCAGCGGTCAATCCGCCTATTGAAGTGCAGGCGGCCCTTCCGGCCTCGAGGGCACACGCGGCCCCTTCTGCCTGTAAGGGCGCAGGAGGTCCATCCGGTCCATCCGCCCATGGGGGTGAAGGCGGCCCTTCCTGCCTATGGGGGTGCAGGCGGGCTCAATTGCTTGTAGAAGCGCAGGCGGACCTGGCGCCTGTAGGCGGACTTTCCGCCTGTAGGATCCCGGGAAGGCCGTACTGTCTATGGGGCTGCAGGCGGGCCCTACGGCCTGTGAGGGCGCAGGCGGATCCATCCTTTTATGGGGGTGCAGGCGGCCCTTCCTACTTATGGGGGCGCAGGATGGCCCTACTGCCTGTAGGAGCGCAGGCGGTCCATGCTTCTATGGTGGTGAAGGCGGCCCTTCCTACTTATGGGGCTGCAGGCGGGCCCTAATGCCTGCAGGGGCGCAGGAGGGCCCTACTGCCTGTAGGGGCGCAGGCGGTCCATCCTTCTATGGGGGTGAAGGCGGCCCTTCCTACTTATGGGGGTGCAGGCGGGCCCAAGTGCCTGAAGGGGTGCAGGCGGGCCCTACTTCCTGTAGGGTCGCAGGCGGTCCATCCGCCTATGGGGGTGCAGTCGGGCCTTCCTGCCTATGGGGGTGCAGGCGGGCCCCATTGGTTGTAGGAGCGCAGGCTGACCTGCCGCCTGTAGGCGCCCAGGCGGACTTGCCGCCTGTAGGCGCCCAGGCGGACTTGCCGCCTGTAGGCACCCAGGAAGGCCATGCTGTCTATGGGGGTGCAGGCGGGCCTTACTGCCGGTAGGGGCGCAGGAGGGCCCTACTTCCTGTAGGGGCGCACGCGGGCCGTACTGCCTGTAGTGGCGCAGGCGGCCCTCCCGCCTATGGGGGTGCAGTCGGCCCTTCCTGCCTATGGGGCTGCAGGCGGGCCCACTTGGTTGTAGGAGCGCAGGCGGACCTGCCGCCTGTAGGCGTCCAGGCGGACTTGCCGCCTGTAGGCACCCAGGAAGGCCATGCTGTCTATGGGGGTGCAGGCGGGCCTTACTGCCGGTAGGGGCGCAGGAGGGCCCTACTTCCTGTAGGGGCGCACGCGGGCCCTACTGCCTGTAGGGGCGCACTCCCGGCCCTTTTGCCTGTATGGGTGCAGGCAGCCCTTCCTGCTTATGGGGGTGCAGGCGGGCCCAACTGCCTGTAGAGGCGCGAGCGGTCCATCCGCCTATTGAAGTGCAGGCGGCCCTTCCGGCCTCGAGGGCACACGCGGGCCCTGCTGCCTGTAAGGGCGCAGGGGGGTCCAACTGCCTGTAGGGGCGCAGGCGAGACCTACTGCCTGTGGGAGCGCAGGAGGGCCTTACTGCCTGTAGGGGCACAGGCGGTCCATCCTTATGGGGGTGCAGGCGGGGCCAACTGCCTGTAGGGGCGCAAGCGGTCCATCCGCCTATTGAAGTGTAGGCGGCCCTTCCTGCCTGTAGGGGCGGGCCCTACTGCCTTTAGGGGCGCAGGCGGTCCATCCGCCTATGGAGGTGCAGGCGGCCCTTCCTGAATCGAGGGCGCACCCGGGCCGTACTGCCTGTAGGGGCGCACGCGGGCCTTACTGCCTGTCGGGGCGCAGGTGGCTCTTCCACCTATGGGGGTGCAGGCGGCTCTTCCGCCTATAGAGCTGCAGGCGGGCCCTGCTGCCTGCAAGGGCGCACGCGGGCCCACTGCCTGTAGGGGTGCAGACGGCCCACACGCCTATTGGGCTGCAGGCGGGCCATACTTCCTGTAGGGGCGCAGGCGGTCCATCCGCCTATGGGGTTGCTGGCGGCCCTTCCTGACTATGGTGGTGCAGGCGGGCCTATGGGGGTGCAGGGGGCCCGCCATCCGCCTTTGGGGGTGCAGGCGGCCTTCCTGCCTATGGGGCTGCAGGCGGGCCCACTTGGTTGTAGGAGCGCAGGCGGACCTGCCGCCTGTAGGCGTCCAGGCGGACTTGCCGCCTGTAGGCACCCAGGAAGGCCATGCTGTCTATGGGGGTGCAGGCGGGCCTTACTGCCGGTAGGGGCGCGGGAGGGCCCTACTTCCTGTAGGGGCGCACGCGGGCCCTACTGCCTGTAGGGGCGCACGCCGGCCCTTTGCCTGTATGGGTGCAGGCGGCCCTTCCTGCTTATGGGGGTGCAGGCGGGCCCAACTGCCTGTAGAGGCGCGAGCGGTCCATCCGCCTATTGAAGTGCAGGCGGCCCTTCCGGCCTCGAGGGCACACGCGGGCCCTGCTGCCTGTAAGGGCGCAGGGGGGTCCAACTGCCTGTAGGGGCGCAGGCGAGACCTACTGCCTGTGGGAGCGCAGGAGGGCCTTACTGCCTGTAGGGGCACAGGCGGTCCATCCGCCTATGGGGGTGCAGGCGGCTTTTCCTGCTTATGGGGGTGCAGGCAGGGCCAACTGCCTGTAGGGGCGCAAGCAGGTCCATCCGCCTATTGAAGTGTAGGCGGCCCTTCCTGCCTGTAGGGGCGGGCCCTACTGCCTTTAGGGGCGCAGGAGGTCCATCCGCCTATGGAGGTGCAGGCGGCCCTTCCTGAATCGAGGGCGCACCCGGGCCGTACTGCCTGTAGGGGCGCACGCGGGCCTTACTGCCTGTCGGGGCGCAGGTGGCTCTTCTACCTATGGGGGTGCAGGCGGCTCTTCCGCCTATAGGGCTGCAGGCGGGCCCTGCTGCCTGCAGGGGCGCACGCGGGCCCACTGCCTGTAGGGGTGCAGACGGCCCACACGCCTATGGGGCTGCAGGCGGGCCATACTTCCTGTAGGGGCGCACGCGGGCCCTACTGCCTGTAGGGGCGCAGGCGGTCCATCCGCCTATGGGGTTGCAGGCGGCCCTTCCTGACTATGGGGGTGCAGGCGGCCCGCCATCCGCCTTTGGGGGTGCAGGCGGCCTTCCTGCCTATGTGGGTGTAGTCAGGCCCAACTGCCTGTAGGGGTGCAGGCGGGCCCTTCTGCCTGTTGGGGCGCACGCGGGCCCTTCTGCCTGTAGTGGTGCAGACGGCCCACACGTCTATGGGGCTGAGACGGCCCACCCGCCTATGGGGCTGTAGGCGGGCCCTTCTGCCTGCAGGGGCGCAGGAGGGCACTACTGCCTGTAGGGGCGCAAGCGGTCCATCCTTCTATTGGGGTGAAGGCGGCCCTTCCTACTTATGGGGCTGCAGGCGGGCCATACTTCCTTTAGGGGCGCACGCGGGCCTTACTGCCTGTCGGGGCGCAGGCGGTCCATCCGCCTATGGGGTTGCAGGCGGCCCTTCCTGACTATGGGGGTGCAGGCGGCCCGCCATCCGCCTTTGGAGGTGCAGGCGGCCTTCCTGCCTATGTGGGTGTAGTCAGGCCCAACTGCCTGTAGGGGCGCAGGCGGGCCCTTCTGCCTGTTGGGGCGCACGCGGGCCCTTCTGCCTGTAGTGGTGCAGACGGCCCACACGTCTATGGGGCTGAAGGCGGGCCCTTCTGCCTGGAGGGGTGCAGGAGGGCACTACTGCCTGTAGGGGCGCAAGCGGTCCATCCTTCTATTGGGGTGAAGGCGGCCTTTCCTACTTATGGGGGAGCAGGCGGGCCCAACTGCCTGAAGGGTTGCACGCGGGCCCTGTAGGGGCGCAGGCGGCCATCCCACCTATGGGGCTGCAGGCGGGCCCAGCGGCCTGTAGGGGCGCAGGCGGGCCCTACTTCCTGTAGGGGCGCAGGCGGTCCATCCTTCTATGGGGGTGAAGGCGGCCCTTCCTACTTATGGGGGTGCAGGCGGGCCCAACTGCCTGAAGGGGTGCAGGCGGGCCCTACTTCCTGTAGGGTCGCAGGCGGTCCATCCGCCTAGGGGGGTGCAGTCGGGCCTTCCTGCCTATGGGGGTGCAGGCGGGCCCAATTGGTTGTAGGAGCGCAGGCTGACCTGCCGCCTGTAGGCACCCAGGAAGGCCATGCTGTCTATGGGGGTGCAGGCGGGCCTTACTGCCGGTAGGGGCGCAGGAGGGCCCTAATTCTTGTAGGGGCGCACGCGGGCCGTACTGCCTGTAGTGGCGCAGGCGGCCCTCCCGCCTATGGGGGTGCAGTCGGCCCTTCCTGCCTATGGGGCTGCAGGCGGGCCCAATTGGTTGTAGGAGCGCAGGCGGACCTGCCGCCTGTAGGCGTCCAGGCGGACTTGCCGCCTGTAGGCACCCAGGAAGGCCATGCTGTCTATGGGGGTGCAGGCGGGCCTTACTGCCGGTAGGGGCGCAGGAGGGCCCTACTTCCTGTAGGGGCGCACGCGGGCCCTACTGCCTGTAGAAGCGCGAGCGGTCCATCCGCCTATTGAAGTGCAGGCGGCCCTTCCGGCCTCGAGGGCACACGCGGGCCCTGCTGCTTGTAAGGGCGCAGGGGGGTCCAACTGCCTGTAGGGGCGCAGGCGAGACCTACTGCCTGTGGGAGCGCAGGAGGGCCTTACTGCCTGTAGGGGCACAGGCGGTCCATCCGCCTATGGGGGTGCAGGCGGGGCCAACTGCCTGTAGGGGCGCAAGCGGTCCATCCGCCTATTGAAGTGTAGGCGGCCCTTCCTGCCTGTAGGGGCGGGCCCTACTGCCTTTAGGGGCGCAGGCGGTCCATCCGCCTATGGAGGTGCAGGCGGCCCTTCCTGAATCGAGGGCGCACCCGGGCCGTACTGCATGTAGGGGCGCACGCGGGCCGCTTACTGCCTGTCGGGGCGCAGGTGGCTCTTCCACCTATGGGGGGTGCAGGCGGCTCTTCCGCCTATAGAGCTGCAGGCGGGCCCTGCTGCCTGCAAGGGCGCACGCGGGCCCACTGCCTGTAGGGGTGCAGACGGCCCACACGCCTATGGGGCTGCAGGCGGGCCATACTTCCTGTAGGGGCGCAGGCGGTCCATCCGCCCATGGGGTTGCAGGGGGCCCTTCCTGACTATGGGGGTGCAGGCGGGCCTATGGGGGTGCAGGCGGCCCGCCATCCGCCTTTGGGGGTGCAGGCGGCCTTCCTGCCTATGGGGGTGTAGTCAGGCCCAACTGCCTGTAGGAGCGCAGGCGGGCCCTTCTGCCTGTTGGGGCGCACGCGGGCCCTTCGTCCTGTAGTGGTGCAGACGGCCCACACGTCTATGGGGCTGAGGCGGCCCACCCGCCTATGGGGCTGTAGGCGGGCCCTTCTGCCTTCTGCAGGGGCGCAGGAGGGCACTACTGCCTGTAGGGGCGCAAGCGGTCCATCCTTCTATGGGGGTGCAGTCGGCCCTTCCTGCCTATGGGGCTGCAGGCGGGCCCAATTGGTTGTAGGAGCGCAGGCGGACCTGCCGCCTGTAGGCGTCCAGGCGGACTTGCCGCCTGTAGGCACCCAGGAAGGCCATGCTGTCTATGGGGGTGCAGGCGGGCCTTACTGCCGGTAGGGGCGCAGGAGGGCCCTACTTCCTGTAGGGGCGCAAGCGGGCCCTACTGCCTATAGGGGCGCACGCCGGCCCTTCCTGCTTATGGGGGTGCAGGCGGGCCCAACTGCCTGTAGAGGCGCGAGCGGTCCATCCGCCTATTGAAGTGCAGGCGGCCCTTCCGGCCTCGAGGGCACACGCGGGCCCTGCTGCCTGTAAGGGCGCAGGGGGTCCAACTGCCTGTAGGGGCGCAGGCGAGACCTACTGCCTGTGGGAGCGCAGGAGGGCCTTACTGCCTGTAGGGGCACAGGCGGTCCATCCGCCTATGGGGGTGCAGGCGGCTTTTCCTGCTTATGGGGGTGCAGGCGGGGCCAACTGCCTGTAGGGGCGCAAGCGGTCCATCCGCCTATTGAAGTGTAGGCGGCCCTTCCTGCCTGTAGGGGCGGGCCCTACTGCCATTAGGGGCGCAGGCGGTCCATCCGCCTATGGAGGTGCAGGCGGCCCTTCCTGAATCGAGGGCGCACCCGGGCCGTACTGCCTGTAGGGGCGCACGCGGGCCTTACTGCCTGTCGGGGCGCAGGTGGCTCTTCCACCTATGGGGGTGCAGGCGGCTCTTCCGCCTATAGGGCTGCAAGCGGGCCCTGCTGCCTGCAAGGGCGCACGCGGAGCCCACTGCCTCTAGGGGTACAGACGGCCCACACGCCTATGGGGCTGCAGGCGGGCCATACTTCCTGTAGGGGCGCACGCGGGCCCTACTGCCTGTAGGGGCGCAGGCGGTCCATCCGCCTATGGGGTTGCAGGCGGCCCTTCCTGACTATGTGGGTGTAGTCAGGCCCAACTGCCTGTAGGGGCGCAGGCGGGCCCTTCTGCCTGTTGGGGCGCACGCGGGCCCTTCTGCCTGTTGGGGCGCACGCGGGCCCTTCTGCCTGTAGTGGTGCAGACGGCCCACACGTCTATGGGGCTGAGGCGGCCCACACGTCTATGGGGCTGAGGCGGCCCACCCGCCTATGGGGCTGTAGGCGGGCCCTTCTGCCTGCAGGGGCGCAGGAGGGCACTACTGCCTGTAGGGGCGCAAGCGGTCCATCCTTCTATTGGGGTGAAGGCGGCCCTTCCTTCTTATGGGGCTGCAGGCGGGCCATACTTCCTTTAGGAGCGCACGCGGGCCTTACTGCCTGTCGGGGCGCAGGCGGTCCATCCGCCTATGGGGTTGCAGGCGGCCCTTCCTGACTATGGGGGTGCAGGCGGCCCGCCATCCGCCTTTGGGGGTTTGGGGGTTTTCCTGCTTATGGGGGTGCAGGCGGGGCCAACTGCCTGTAGGGGCGCAAGCGGTCCATCCGCCTAATGAAGTGTAGGCGGCCCTTCCTGCCTGGGGGCGGGCCCTACTGCCATTAGGGGCGCAGGCGGTCCATCCGCCTATGGAGGTGCAGGCGGCCCTTCCTGAATCGAGGGCGCACCCGGGCCGTACTGCCTGTAGGGGCGCACGCGGGCCTTACTGCCTGTCGGGGCGCAGATGGCTCTTCCACCTATGGGTGTGCAGGCGGCTCTTCCGCCTATAGGACTGCAGGCGGGCCCTACACTGCCTGTAGGGGTGCAGACGGCCCACACGCCTATGGGGCTGCAGGCGGGCCATACTTCATGTAGGGGCGCACGCGGGCCCTACTGCCTGTAGGGGCCTGACTATGTGGGTGCAGGCGGCCCGCCATCCGCCTATGGGGTTGCAGGCGGCCTTCCTGCCTATGGGTGTGCAGTCAGGCCCTACTGCCTGAAGGGGCGCAGGCGGTCGATCCGCCCATGGGGGTGCAGGCGGCCCTTCCTACTTTTGGGGGTTCAGGCGGGCCCAATTGCTTGTAGGGGCGCAGGCGGGCCCTACTTCCTGTAGGGGCGCAGGCGTTCCATCCGCCTATGGGGGTGCAGGCGGGTCCAACTGCCTGTAGGGGCGCAAGCGGTCCATTGCCTATTGAAGTGCAGGCGGCCCTTCCTGCCTCGAGGGCAAACGCGGGCCCTTCTACCTATTGGGGCGCATGCGGGCCATTCTGCCTGTAGGGGTGAAGACGGCCCTTCCTGCCTCGAGGGCACACGCGGCCCTACTGCCTGTAACTACTGCTGTTGGGGTGCAGACGGCCCTTCCTGCTTATGGAGGTGCGGTCCAGCGGTCAATCCGCCTATTGAAGTGCAGGCGGCCCTTCCGGCCTCGAGGGCACACGCGGCCCCTTCTGCCTGTAAGGGCGCAGGAGGTCCATCCGGTCCATCCGCCCATGGGGGTGAAGGCGGCCCTACCTGCCTATGGGGGTGCAGGCGGGCCCAATTGCTTGTAGGAGCGCAGGCGGACCGGCCGCCTGTAGGCGCCCAGGCGGACCTTCCGCCTGTAGGCACCCAGGAAGGCCCTACTGTCTATGGGGGTGCAGGCGGTCCATCCGCCTATGGAGGTGCAGGCGGCCCTTCCTGCCTCGAGGGCGCACGCGGGCCGTACTGCCTGTAGGGGCGCACGCGGGCCGTACTGCCTAACGGGGCGCAGATGGCTCTTCCACCTATGGGTGTGGAGGCGGCTCTTCCGCCTATAGGGCTGCAGGCGGGCCCTACACTGCCTGTGGGGGTGCAGACGGCCCACACGCCTATGGGGCTGCAGGCGGGCTATACTTCCTGTAGGGGCGCACGCGGGCCCTACTGCCTGTAGGGGCGCAGGCGGTCCATCCGCCTATGGGGTTGCAGGCGGCCCTTCCTGACTATGGGGTGCAGGCAGGCCTATGGGGGTGCAGGCGGCCCGCCATCCGCCTACGAAGGTGCAGGCGGCCTTCCTACCTATGGGGGTGCAATCAGGCCCAACTGCCTGTAGGGGCGCAGGTGGGCCCTTCCTGCTTATGGAGGTGCGGTCCAGCGGTAAATCCGCCTATTGAAGTGCAGGCGGCCCTTCCTGCCTCGAGGGCACACGCGGGCCCTACTGCCTGTAACTACTGCTGTTGGGGCGGGCCCAACTGCCTGTAGGGGCGCAGGCGGCCTTCCCACCTATGGGAGTGCAGGCGGGCCCTACTGCCTGTAGGGGCGCAGGCGGTCCATCCGCCTATGGGGGTGCCGGCGGGCCCAACTGCCTGTAGGGGCGCAGGCGGTCCATCGGCCTATGGGGCGCAGGTGGACCCTTCTGCCTGAAGGGGTGCACGCGGGCCCTACTGCCTTTAGGGGCGCAGGCGGTCCATCCGCCTATGGAGGTGCAGGCGGCCCTTCCTGCCTCGAGGGCGCACGCGGGCCGTACTGCCTGTCGAGGCGCAGGTGGCTCTTCCACATATGGGGGTGCAGGCGGCTCTTCCGCCTATAGGGCTGCAGGCGGGCCCTACACTGCCTGTAGGGCTGCAGGCGGGTCATACTTCCTGTAGGGGCGCACGCGGGCCCTACTGCCTGTAGGGGCGCAGGCGGGACCTACTTCCTGTGGGAGCGCAGGAGGGCCCTTCCGCCTGTAGGGGCGCAGGCGGGACCTACTGCTGTAGGGGCGCAGGCGGGTCCTGCTGCGTGTAGGGGCGCAGGCAGTCCATCCACCTATGGCGGTGCAGGCGGCTTCTCCTGCCTATGGGGGTGCACTCAGGTCCAACTGCCTGTAGGGGCGCACGCGGGCCCTACTGCCTTTAGGGGCGCAGGCGGTCCATCCGCCTATGGAGGTGCAGGCGGCCCTTCCTTCCTCGACGGCGCACGAGGCCTATACTGCCTGTAGGGGCGTGGGAGGGCCGTACTGCCTGTCGAGGCGCAGGTGGCTCTTCCACCTATGGGGGTGCAGGCGGCTCTTCCGCATATAGGGATGCAGGCCGGCCCTACACTGCCTGTAGGGCTGCAGGCGGGTCATACTTCCTGTAGGGGCGCACGCGGGCCCTACTGCCTGTAGGGGCGCAGGCGGGACCTACTTTCTGTGGGAGCGCAGGAGGGCCCTTCCGCCTGTAGGGGCGCAGGCGGGACCTACTGCTGTAGGGGCGCAGGCGGGTCCTGCTGCGTGTAGGGGCGCAGGCAGTCCATCCACCTATGGCGGTGCAGGCGGCTTCTCCTGCCTATGGGGGTGCACTCAGGTCCAACTGCCTGTAGGGGCGCAGGCGGGCCCAACTGCATGCAGGGGCGCAGGCGCGTCCTGCTGCGTGTAGGGGCGCAGGCAGTCCATCCACCTATGGCGGTGCAGGCGGCTTCTCCTGCCTATGGGGGTGCACTCAGGTCCAACTGCCTGTAGGGGCGCAGGCGGGACCTACTTCCTGTGGGAGCGCAGGAGGGCCCTTCCGCCTGTAGGGGCGCAGGCGGGACCTACTTCCTGTGGGAGCGCAGGAGGGCCCTTCCGCCTGTAGGGGCGCAGGCGGGACCTACTGCTGTAGGGGCGCAGGCGGGTCCTGCTGCGTGTAGGGGCGCAGGCAGTCCATCCACCTATGGCGGTGCAGGCGGCTTCTCCTGCCTATGGGGGTGCACTCAGGCCCAACTGCCTGTAGGGGCGCAGGCGGGCCCAACTTCCTGTAGGGGCCCATGCGGGCCCTACAGGCGGGACCTACTGCCTGTAGGAGCGCAGGCGGCCCTCCCGCCCATGAGAGTGTAGGCGGGTCCTAATGCCTGTTGGGGCGCAAGCGGTCCATCCGCCTATGGAGGCGCTTGCGGTCCACCCGGCTATGGCAGTGCAGGCGGCTTCTCCTGCCTATGGGCGCAGGCGGTCCATCGGCCTATGGGGCGCAGGTGGACCCTTCTGCCTGAAGGGGTGCACGCGGGCCCTACTGCCTTTAGGGGCGCAGGCGGTCCATCCGCCTATGGAGGTGCAGGCGGCCCTTCCTGCCTCGAGGGCGCACGCGGGCCGTACTGCCTGTCGAGGCGCAGGTGGCTCTTCCACATATGGGGGTGCAGGCGGCTCTTCCGCCTATAGGGCTGCAGGCGGGCCCTACACTGCCTGTAGGGCTGCAGGCGGGTCATACTTCCTGTAGGGGCGCACGCGGGCCCTACTGCCTGTAGGGGCGCAGGCGGGACCTACTTTCTGTGGGAGCGCAGGAGGGCCCTTCCGCCTGTAGGGGCGCAGGCGGGACCTACTGCTGTAGGGGCGCAGGCGGGTCCTGCTGCGTGTAGGGGCGCAGGCAGTCCATCCACCTATGGCGGTGCAGGCGGCTTCTCCTGCCTATGGGGGTGCACTCAGGTCCAACTGCCTGTAGGGGCGCAGGCGGGCCCAGCTGCATGCAGGGGCGCAGGCGCGTCCTGCTGCGTGTAGGGGCGCAGGCAGTCCATCCACCTATGGCGGTGCAGCCGGCTTCTCCTGCCTATGGGGGTGCACTCAGGTCCAACTGCCTGTAGGGGCGCAGGCGGGACCTACTTCCTGTGGGAGCGCAGGAGGGCCCTTCCGCCTGTAGGGGCGCAGGCGGGACCTACTTCCTGTGGGAGCGCAGGAGGGCCCTTCCGCCTGTAGGGGCGCAGGCGGGACCTACTGCTGTAGGGGGCGCAGGCAGGTCCTGCTGCGTGTAGGGGCGCAGGCAGTCCATCCACCTATGGCGGTGCAGGCGGCTTCTCCTGCCTATGGGGGTGCACTCAGGTCCAACTGCCTGTAGGGGCGCAGGCGGGCCCAACTGCCTGTAGGGGCGCAGGCGGGCCCAACTTCCTGTAGGGGCCCATGCGGGCCCTACAGGCGGGACCTACTGCCTGTAGGAGCGCAGGCGGCCCTCCCGCCCATGAGAGTGTAGGCGGGTCCTAATGCCTGTTGGGGCGCAAGCGGTCCATCCGCCTATGGAGGCGCTTGCGGTCCACCCGGCTATGGCAGTGCAGGCGGCTTCTCCTGCCTATGGGGGTGCACTCAGGTCCAACTGCCTGTAGGGGCGCAGGCGGGCCCAACTGCCTTTAGGGGCGCAGGCGGGCCCATCTGCCTGTTGGGGCGCAGGCGGGTCCTACTGCCTATAGGGGCGCATGCGGCCCACCCGCCTATGAGGCTGCAGGCAGGCCCTACTGCATGCAGGGGGCGCAGGCGGTTTCTACTGCGTGTAGGGGCACAGGCGAGCCCTACTTCCTGTAGGGGCCCATGCGGGCCCTACTGCCTGTAGGGGCGCAGGCGGGACCTACTGCCTGTAGGGACGCAGGAAGGCCCTACTGCCTGTAGGAGCGCAGGCGGCCCTCCCGCCTATGAGAGTGTAGGCGGGCCCTACTGACTGTAGGGGGCGCAGGCGGGTCCTACTGCCTGTTGGGGCGCATGCGGCCCTCCCGCCTATGGGGCTGCAGGCGGGCCCTACTGCATGCAGGGGCGCAGGCGGGTCCTTCTGCGTGTAGGGGCACAGGCAGTCCATCCGCCTATGGAGGTGCAGGCGGCCCTTCCTGCCTCGAGGGCACACGCAGGCCCTACTGCCTGTAAGGGCGCAGGAGGGTCCTACTGCCTGTAGGGGCGCAGGCGAGACCTACTGCCTGTGGGAGCGCAGGGAGGGCCCTACCGCCTGTAGGGGCGCAGGCAGGACCTACTGCTGTAGGGGTGCAGGCGGTCCATCCGCCTATGGAGGTGCGGGCGGCCCTTCCTGCTTATGGGGGTGCGGTCCAGCGGTCCATCCGCCTATTGAGGTGCAGGCGGCCCTTCCTGCCTCGAGGGCACACGCGGGCCCTACTGCCTATAAGGGCGCAGGCGGGCCCTACTTCCTGTAGGGTCGCATGCGGGCCATACCGTCTGTAGGGGCGCAGGCGAGACCTACTGCCTGTGGGAGCGCAGGAGGGCCATACTGCTTGTAGGGGCACAGGCGGTCCATCCGCCTAGGGGCGCACGCGGGCCCTACTGCCTGCAGCGGCGCCAGCGGTCCATCCGCCTATTGAAGTGCAGGCGGCCCTTCCTGCCTCGAGGGCACACGCGGGCCCTACTGCCTGTAAGGGCGCAGGCGGGCCCTACTTCCTGTAGGGGTGCATGCGGGCCATCCTGTCTGTAGGGGCGCGGGCGGCCCTCCCGCCTATGGGGGTGCTGGCGGCCCTTCCGACTATGGGGTTGCAGGCGGGCCCTTCTGCCTGTAGGGGCGCAGGCGGGCCCAACTGCCTGTAGGGGCGCAGGCGGGCCCTACTTCCTGTAGGGGTGCATGCGGGCCATCCTGTCTGTAGGGGCGCAGGCGGCCCTCCCGCCTATGGGGGTGCTGGCGGCCCTTCCGACTATGGGGTTGCAGGCGGGCCCTTCTGCCTGTAGGGGCGCAGGCGGGCCCAACTGCCTGTAGGGGCGCAGGCGGGCCCATCTGCCTGTTGGGGCGCAGGCGGGTCCTACTGCCTATAGGGGCGCATGCGGCCCACCCGCCTATGAGGCTGCAGGCAGGCCCTACTGCATGCAGGGGCGCAGGCGGTTTCTACTGCGTGTAGGGGCACAGGCGAGCCCTACTTCCTGTAGGGGCCCATGCGGGCCCTACTGCCTGTAGGGGCGCAGGCGGGACCTACTGCCTGTAGGGACGCAGGAAGGCCCTACTGCCTGTAGGAGCGCAGGCGGCCCTCCCGCCTATGAGGAGTGTAGGCGGGCCCTACTGACTGTAGGGGGCGCAGGCGGGTCCTACTGCCTGTTGGGGCGCATGCGGCCCTCCCGCCTATGGGGGTGCAGGCGGGCCCTACTGCATGCAGGGGCGCAGGCGGGTCCTTCTGCGTGTAGGGGCACAGGCAGTCCATCCGCCTATGGAGGTGCAGGCGGCCCTTCCTGCCTCGAGGGCACACGCGGGCCCTACTGCCTATAAGGGCGCAGGCGGGCCCTACTGCATGCAGGGGCGCAGGCGGGTCCTTCTGCGTGTAGGGGCACAGGCAGTCCATCCGCCTATGGGGCTGCAGGCGGGCCTTCCTGCCTCGAGGGCACACGCAGGCCTTACTGCCTGTAAGGGCGCAGGAGGGTCCTACTGCCTGTAGGGGCGCAGGCGAGACCTACTGCCTGTGGGAGCGCAGGAGGGCTCACCGCCTGTAGGGGCGCAGGCAGGACCTACTGCTGTAGGGATGCAGGCGGTCCATCCGCCTATGGAGGTGCAGGCGGCCCTTCCTGCTTATGGGGGTGCGGTCCATCGGTCCATCCGCCTATTGAAGTGCAGGCGGCCCTTCCTGCCTCGAGGGCACACGCGGGCCCTACTGCCTATAAGGGCGCAGGCGGGCCCTACTTCCTGTAGGGTCGCATGCGGGCCATACCGTCTGTAGGGGCGCAGGCGAGACCTACTGCCTGTGGGAGCGCAGGAGGGCCATACTGCTTGTAGGGGCACAGGCGGTCCATCCGCCTAGGGGCGCACGCGGGCCCTACTGCCTGCAGCGGCGCCAGCGGTCCATCCGCCTATTGAAGTGCAGGCGGCCCTTCCTGCCTCGAGGGCACACGCGGGCCCTACTGCCTGTAACTACTGCTGTTGGGGTGCAGGCGTCCCTTCCTGCTTATGGGGGTGTGGTCCAGCGGTCAATCCGCCTACTTATGTGCAGACGGCCCTTCCTGCCTCGAGAGCACACGCGGGCCCTACTGCCTGTAAGGGCGCAGGCGGGCCCTACTTCCTGTAGGTGTCCATGCGGGCCCTACTGCCTGTAGCGGCGCAGGCGGGACCTACTGCCTGTAGGGACGCAGGTGGCTTTTCCACCTATGGGGGTGCAGGCGGCTCTTCCGCCTATAGGGATGCACGCGGCCCGTACTGCCTTTCGGGGCGCAGGTGGCTCTTCCACTTATGAGGGTGCAGGCGGCCCTTCCTGCCTTGAGGGCACACGCGGGCCCTACTGCCTGTAAGGGCGCAGGCGGGCCCAACTTCCTGTAGGGGCGCATGCGGGCCATCCTGTCTGTAGGGGCGCAGGCGGCCCTCCCGCCTATGGAGGTGCTGGCGGCCCTTCCGACTATGGGGTTGCAGGCGGGCCCTTCTGCCTGAAGGGGCGCAAGCGGTCCATCCGCCTATTGAAGTGCAGGCGGCCTTTCCTGCCTCGAGGGCACACGCAGGCCTTACTGCCTGTAACTACTGCTGTTGGGGCGCAGGCGTCCCTTCCTGCTTATGGGGGTGTGGTCCAGCGGTCAATCCGCCTATTTAAGTGCAGGCGGCCCTTCCTGCCTGTAGGGGCGCAGGCGGGACCTTCTACCTGTAGAGGCGCAGGCGGGACCTACTTCCTGTAGGGGCGCATGTGGACCATCCTGTCTGTAGGGGCGCAGACGGCCCTCCCGCCTATGGGGGTGCTGGCGGCCCTTCCGACTATGGGGTTGCAGGCGGGCCCTTCTGCCTGTAGGGGCGCAGGCGGTCCATTCGCCTATGGGGTGCAGGCGGACCCCTTCTGCCTGAAGGGGCGCAGGCGGTCCATCCGCCTATGGGGGTGCAGGCAGCCCTTCCTGTTTATTGGGGTGCAGGAGGGCCCAACTGCCTGGAGGGGCGCAAGCGGTCCATCCGACTATTGAAGTGTAAGAGGCCCTTCCTGCCTGTAGGGGCGCAGGCGGGAACTACTGCTGTAGGGGCGCAGGCGGGACCTACTGCTGTAGGGGCGCAGGCGGTCCATCCGCCTATGGGGGTGCAGGCGGCCCTTCCTGCTTATGGGGGTGCAGGGGGGCCCAACTGCCTGTAGGGGCGCAAGCGGTCCATCCGCCTATTGAAGTGTAGGCGGCCCTTACTGCCTGTAGGAGCGCAGGCGGGTCATACTTCCTGTAGGGGCGCACGCGGGCCCTACTGCCTGAAGGGCCCAGGCGGGACCTACTTCCTGTGGGAGCGCAGGAGGGCCCTTCCGCCTGTAGGGGCGCACGCGGGACCTACTGCTGTAGGGGCGCAGGCGGTCCATCCGCCTATGGGGTTGCAGGCTGTCCATCCGCCTATGGGGCGCACGCGGGCCCCTACTGACTGTAGGGGCGCAAGCGGTCCATCCGCCTATAGAAGTGCAGGCGGCCCTTCCTGCCTCGAGGGCACACGCGGCCCCTACTGCTTGTAACTACTGCTGTTGGGGTGCAGGCGGCCCTTCCTGCTTATGGGGTTGCAGGCGGGACCTGCTGCCTATAGGGGCGCATGCGGCCCACCCGCCTATGAGGCTGCAGGCACGCCCTACTGCATGCAGGGGCGCAGGCGGTTCCTACTGCGTGTAGGGGCCCAGGCGGGCCCATCTGCCTGTAGGGACGCAGGAAGGCCCTACTGCCTGTAGGAGCGCAGGCGGCCCTCCCGCCTATGAGAGTGTAGGCGGGTCCTAATGCCTGTTGGGGCGCAGCCGGTCCATCCGCCTATGGGGGTGCAGGCGGCCCTTTCTGCCTATTGGGATGCAGGCGGGCCCTACTGACTGTAGGGGGCGCAGGCGGGTCCTACTGCCTGTAGGGGCACAGGCGGTCCGTCCGCCTATGGGGTTGCAGGCGGGACCTGCTGCCTATAGGGGCTCATGCGGCCCACCCGCCTATGGGGCTGCAGGCAGGCCCTACTGCATGCAGGGGCGCAGGCGGTTCCTACTGCGTGTAGGGGCCCAGGCGGGCCCATCTGCCTGTAGGGACGCAGGAAGGCCCTACTGCCTGTAGGAGCGCAGGCGGCCCTCCCGCCTATGAGAGTGTAGGCGGGTCCCTAATGCCTGTTGGGGCGCAGGCGGTCCATCCGCCTATGGGGGTGCAGGCGGCCCTTTCTGCCTATTGGGATGCAGGCGGGCCCTACTGACTGTAGGGGGCGCAGGCGGGTCCAACTGCCTGTTGGGGCGCATGCGGCCCTCCCGCCTATGGGGCTGCAGGCGGGCCCTACTGCATGCAGGGGCGCAGGCGCGTCCTGCTGCGTGTAGGGGCGCAGGCAGTCCATCCACCTATGGCGGTGCAGGCGGCTTCTCCTGCCTATGGGGGTGCACTCAGGTCCAACTGCCTGTAGGGGCGCAGGCGGGCCCATCTGCTTGTTGGGACGCAGGCGGGTCCTACTGCCTATAGGGGCGCATGCGGCCCACCCGCATATGAGGCTGCAGGCAGGCCCTACTGCATGCAGGGGCGCAGGCGGTTCCTACTGCGTGTAGGGGCACAGGCGAGCCCTACTTCCTGTAGGGGCCCATGCGGGCCCTACTGCCTGTAGGGGCTCAGGCGGGACCTACTGCCTGTAGGGACGCAGGAAGGCCCTACTGCCTGTAGGAGCGCAGGCGGCCCTCCCGCCTATGAGAGTGTAGGCGGGCCCTACTGACTGTAGGGGGCGCAGGCGGTTCCTACTGCCTGTTGGGGCGCATGCGGCCCTCCCGCCTATGGGGCTGCAGGCGGGCCCTACTGCATGCAGGGGCGCAGGCGGGTCCTTCTGCGTGTAGGGGCACAGGCAGTCCATCCGCCTATGGGGCTGAAGGCGGGCCTTCCTGCCTCGAGGGCACACGCAGGCCCTACTGCCTGTAAGGGCGCAGGAGGGTCCTACTGCCTGTAGGGGCGCAGGCGAGACCTACTGCTTGTAAGGGCGCAGGAGGGTCCTACTGCCTGTAGGGGCGCAGGCGAGACCTACTGCCTGTGGGAGCGCAGGAGGGCCCTACCGCCTGTAGGGGCGCAGGCAGGACCTACTGCTGTAGGGGTGCAGGCGGTCCATCCGCCTATGGGGGTGCAGGCGGCCCTTCCTGCTTATGGGGGTGCGGTCCAGCGGTCCATCCGCCTATTGAAGTGCAGGCGGCCCTTCCTGCCTCGAGGGCACACCGGGCCCTACTGCCTATAAGGGCGCAGGCGGGCCCTACTGCATGCAGGGGGCGCAGGCGGGTCCTTCTGCGTGTAGGGGCACAGGCAGTCCATCCGCCTATGGGGCTGCAGGCGGGCCTTCCTGCCTCGAGGGCACACGCGGGCCCTACTGCCTGTAACTACTGCTGTTGGGGCGCAGGCGTCCCTTCCTGCTTATGGGGGTGTGGTCCAGCGGTCAATCCGCCTACTTAAGTGCAGACGGCCCTTCCTGCCTCGAGAGCACACGCGGGCCCTACTGCCTGTAAGGGCGCAGGCGGGCCCTACTGCCTGTAGGGGCGCAGGCGGGACCTACTGCCTGTAGGGACGCAGGTGGCTCTTCCACCTATGGGGGTGCAGGCGGCTCTTCCGCCTATAGGGATGCAGGCGGGCCCTACACTGCCTGTAGGGCTGCAGGCGGGTCATACTTCCTGTAGGGGCGCACGCGGGCCCTACTGCATGTAGGGGCGCAGGCGGGACCTACTTCCTGTGGGAGCGCAGGAGGGCCCTTCCGCCTGTAGGGGCGCAGGCGGGACCTACTGCTGTAGGGGCGCAGGCGGTCCATCCGCCTATGGGGTTGCAGGCGGTCCATCCGCCTATGGGGTTGCAGGCGGTCCATCCGCCTATGGGGCGCACGCGGGCCCTACTGCCTGTAGGGGCGCAAGCGGACCATCCGCCTATAGAAGTGCAGGCGGCCCTTCCTGCCTCGAGGGCACTCGCGGCCCCAACTGCCTGTAACTACTGCTGTTGGGGTGCAGGCGGCCCTTCCTGCTTATGGAGGTGCGGTCAATCCGCCAATTGAAGTGCAGGCGGCCCTACCTGCCTCGAGGGCACACGCGTGCCCTACTGCCTGTAAGGGCGCAGGAGGGCCCTACTTCCTGTAGGGGCGCATGCGGGCCCTACTGTCTGTAGGGGCGCAGGCGGTGCATCCGCCCATGGGGGTGCAGGCGGGCCCAACTGCCTGTAGGGGCTCAGGCGGTCCATCCGCCTATTAAAGTGCAGGCTTCCGTTCCTGTCTCGAGGGCGCACGAGGGCCGTACTGCCTGTAGGGGCGCACGCGGCCCGTACTGCCTTTCGGGGCGCAGGTGGCTCTTCCACCTATGAGGGTGCAGGCGGCCCTTCCTGCCTTGAGGGCACACGCGGGCCCTACTTCCTGTAGGGGCGCAAGCGGTCCATCCGCCTATTGAAGTGTAGGCGGCCCTTCCTGCTTGTAGGGGCGCAGGCGGGTCCTAATGCCTGTTGGGGCGCAGGCGGTCCATCCGCCTATGGGGGCGCACGCGGTCCACCCGCCTATGGCGGTGCAGGCGGCTCTTCCTGCCTATGGGGGTGCAGGCGGGCCCAACTGCCTGTAGGGGCGCAGGCGGGCCCAAGTGCCTGTAGGGGCGCAGGTGGGCCCACCTGCCTGTTGGGGTGCAGACGGGTCCTACTGCCTATTGGGGCGAATGCGGCCCTCCCGCCTATGGGGCTGCAGGCGTGCCCTACTGCATGCAGGGGCGCAGGATTCCCCACTGCGTGTAATGGCGCAGGCCGTCCATCCGCCTATGGAGGTGCAGGCGGCCCTTCCTGCCTATTGGGATGCAGGCGGGCCCTACTGACTGTAGGGGGCGCAGGCGGGTCCTACTGCCTATAGGGGCGCATGCGGCCCTCCCGCCTATGGGGCTGCAGGCGGGCCCTACTGCATGCAGGGGCGCAGGCGGGTCCTAATGCCTGTTGGGGCGCAGGCGGTCCATCCGCCTATGGGGGTGCAGGCGGCCCTTTCTGCCTATTGGGATGCAGGCGGCCCCTACTGACTGTAAGGGGCGTACGCGGGTCCTACTGCCTGTTGGGGCGCATGCGGCCCTCTCGCCTATGGGGCTGCAGGCGGGCCCTACTGCATGCAGGGGCGCAGGCGGATCCTGCTGCGTGTAGGGGCCCAGGCGGGCCATCTGCCTGTAGGGACGCAGGAAGGCCCTACTGCCTGTAGGAGCGCAGGCGGCCCTCCCGCCTATGAGAGTGTAGGCGGGTCCTAATGCCTGTTGGGGCGCAGACGGTCCATCCGCCTATAGGGGTGCAGGCGGCCCTTTCTGCCTATTGGGATGCAGGCGGGCCCTACTGACTGTAAGGGGCGCAGGCGGGTCCTACTGCCTGTTGGGGCGCATGCGGCCCTCCCGCCTATGGGGCTGCAGGCGGGCCCTTCTGCATGCAGGGGCGCAGGCGGGTCCTGCTGCGTGTAGGGGCGCAGGCAGTCCATCCGCCTATGGAGGTGCAGGCGGCCCTTCCTGCCTCGAGAGCACACGCAGGCCGTACTGCCTGTAAGGGCGCAGGGAGGGTCCTACAGCCTGTAGGGGCGCAGGCGAGACCTACTGCCTGTGGGAGCGCAGGAGGGCCCTACTGCCTATAGGGGCGCATGCGGCTTACCCGCCTATGAGGCTGCAGGCAGGCCCTACTGCATGCAGGGGCGCAGGCGGTTCCTACTGCGTGTAGGGGCCCAGGCAGGCCCATCTGCCTGTAGGGACGCAGGAAGGCTTTACTGCCTGTAGGAGCGCAGGCGGCCCTCCCGCCTATGAGAATGTAGGCGGGTCCTAATGCCTGTTGGGGCGCAGGCGGTCCATCCGCCTATGGGGGTGCAGGCGGCCCTTTCTGCCTATTGGGATGCAGGCGGGCCCTACTGACTGTAGGGGGCGCAGGCGGGTCCAACTGCCTGTTGGGGGGCATGCGGCCCTCCCGCCTATGGGGCTGCAGGCGGGCCCTACTGCATGCAGGGGGCGCAGGCAGTCCATCCACCTATGGCGGTGCAGGCGGCTTCTCCTGCCTATGGGGGTGCACTCAGGTCCAACTGCCTGTAGGGGCGCAGGCGGGCCCAACTGCCTGTAGGGGCGCAGGCGGGCCCTACTTCCTGTAGGGGCCCATGCGGGCCCTACTGCCTGTAGGAGCGCAGGCGGTCCATCCGCCCATGGAGGTGCAGGCGGCCCTTCCTGCCTCGAGAGCGCACGCGGTCCCTACTGCCTGTAGGGGTGCAGACAGCCCACCCGCCTATGGGGCGCAAGCTGTCCATCCGCCTCTTGAAGTGCAGGCGGCCCTTCCTTCCTCGAGGGCACACGCAGGCCCTACTGCCTGTAAGGGCGCAGGAGGGCCCTACTGCCTGTAGGGGCGCAGCCGGGACCTACTGCCTGTAGGGGCACAGGCGGTCCATCCGCCTATTGAAGTGTAAGCGGCCCTTCCTGCCTGTAGGGGCGCAGGCGGGCCCTACTACCTGTAGAGGCGCAGGCGGGACCTACTGCCTTTAGGGGTGCAGGCGGCCCTCCCGACTATGGGGTTTAAGGCTGGCCCTTCTGCCTGCAAGGGCGCAGGCGGTCCATCCGCCTATGGGGCGCAGGCGTGACCTACTGCTGTAGGGGCGCAAGCGGTCCATCCGCCTATTGAAGTGCAGGCGGACTTTCCTGCCTCGAGGGCACGCGCGGGCCATACTTCCTGTAATGGCGCAGGCGGGCCCTACTGCCTGTAAGGGCGAAGGCGGTACCTATTTGCTGTGGGAGCGCAGGAGGGCCCTACTGCCTTAAGGAACGCCGGCGGGACCTACTGCTCTAGGGGCGAGGGCGGTCCATCCGCCTATGGGGGTGCAGGCGGCCCTTCCTGCTTATGGGGGCGCAGGCGAGACCTACTGCCTGTAGGGACGCAGGAAGGCCCTACTGCCTGTAGGAGCGCAGGCGGCCCATCCGCCTATGTGGGTGCAGGCGGCCCTTCCTGCTTATGGGGGTGCGGTCCAGCGGTCCATCCGCCTATTGAAGTGCAGGCGGCCCTTCCTGCCTCGAGGGCACACGCGGGCCCTACTGCATGTAGGGTCGCAGGCGGGACTTACTGCCTGTAGGGGCGCATGCGGGCCCAACTGTCTGTAGGGGCTTAGGCGGTCCATCCGCCCATGGGGGTACAGGCGGCCGTTTCTGCTTACGGGGGGTGCGGGCGGATCCAACTGCCTGTAAGGGAGCAAGCGGTCCATCCGCCTATTGAAGTGCAGGCGGCCCTTCCTGCCTCGAAGGCACACGCGGGCCCTACTGCCTGTAAGGGAGCAGGCGGTCCATCCGCCTATGGGGGTGCAGGCGGCCGTTCCTGCTTATAGGGGTGCAGGCGGTTCCAACTGCCTGTAGGGGCGCAAGCGGTCCATCCGCCTATTGAAGTGCAGGCGGCCCGTCCTGCCTCGAAGGCACACGCGGGCCCTACTGCCTGTAAGGGCGCAGGCGGTCCATCCGCTCATGGGGGTGCAGGTGGCCCTTCCTGCTAATAGGGGTGCAGGCGGGCCCAACTGCCTGTAGGGGCGCAAGCGCCCCTACCTGTAGGGGCGCAGGCGGGACTTACTGCTTTTAGGGGCGCAGGCGGAACTACTGCCTGTAGGGGCGCACGTGGGCCATATCGCCTGTGGGGGCGCATGCGGTCCATCCGCCTATGGGGGTGCAGGCGGTCCTTCCTGCCTATGGGGGTGCAGTCAGGCCCATTCGCCTGTTGGGGCGCTGGCGGGTCCTACTGCTCATAGGGGCCCTACTGCCTTTAGGGGCGCATGCGGTCCATTCGCCTATGGGGGTGCAGGCGGCCCTTCCTGCTTATGGGGGCGCAGGCGGGCCCAACTGCCTGTAGGGACGCAGGAAGGCCCTACTGCCTGTAGGAGCGCAGGCGGCCCATCCGCCTATGTGGGTGCAAGCGGCCCTTCCTGCTTATGGGGGTGCGGTCCAGCGGTCCATCCGCCTATTGAAGTGCAGGCGGCCCTTCCTGCCTCGAGGGCACACGCGGGCCCTACTGCATGTAGGGTCGCAGGCGGGACTTACTGCCTGTAGGGGCGCATGCGGGCCCAACTGTCTGTAGGGGCTTAGGCGGTCCATCCGCCCATGGGGGTACAGGCGGCCGTTTCTGCTTACGGGGGTGCGGGCGGATCCAACTGCCTGTAAGGGAGCAAGCGGTCCATCCGCCTATTGAAGTGCAGGCGGCCCTTCCTGCCTCGAAGGCACACGCGGGCCCTACTGCCTGTAAGGGAGCAGGCGGTCCATCCGCCTATGGGGGTGCAGGCGGCCGTTCCTGCTTATAGGGGTGCAGGCGGTTCCAACTGCCTGTAGGGGCGCAAGCGGTCCATCCGCCTATTGAAGTGCAGGCGGCCCGTCCTGCCTCGAAGGCACCCGCGGGCCCTACTGCCTGTAAGGGCGCAGGCGGTCCATCCGCTCATGGGGGGTGCAGGTGGCCCTTCCTGCTAATAGGGGTGCAGGCGGGCCCAACTGCCTGTAGGGGCGCAAGCGGTCCATACGCCTATTGGAGTGCAGGCGGCCCTTCCTGCCTCGAGGGTAGGGGCGCAGGCGGCCCTCTCGCATATGGGGCTGCAGGCGGGCCCTTCTGCCTGTAGGGGCGCAGGCGGGTCCTTTTGCCTGCAGGGGCGCAGGAGGGCCCTACTGCTTATAGGGGCCCTACTGCCTTTAGGGGCGCATGCGGCCCACCCGCCTTTGGGGGTGCAGGCGGCCCTTTCTGCCTATGGGGGTTCAGTCGAGCAAAAGTGCCTGTTGGGGCGCAGGCGGGCCGTACTACCTGTGGGGGCGCAGGCAGTCCAGCCGCCTATGGGGATGCAGGCGGCCCTTCCTGCCTATTAGTGTGCAGGCGGCCCTCCCGCCAATGGGGGTGCAGCCGGGCCCTACTGCCTGTAGGGGCGCAGGAGGGCCCTACTGCCTGTAGGGGCGCACGTGGGCCCTATCGCCTGGGCATATGGGGGTGCAGGCGGTCCTTCCTGCCTATGGGGGTGCAGTCAGGCCCATTCGCCTGTTATGGCGCAGGCGGTCCATCCGCCTATAGGGGTGCAGGCGGCCCTTTCTGCCTATGGGGGTTCAGTCGGGCAAAAGTGCCTGTTGGGGCGCACGCCGGCCCTACTGCCTGTAGGGGCGCAGGCGGGACTTACTGCTTTTAGGGGCGCAGGCGGAACTACTGCCTGTAGGGGCGCACGTGGGCCATATCGCCTGTGGGGGCGCATGCGGTCCATCCGCCTATGGGGGTGCAGGCGGTCCTTCCTGCCTATGGGGGGTGCAGTCAGGCCCATTCGCCTGTTGGGGCGCTGGCGGGTCCTACTGCTCATAGGGGCCCTACTGCCTTTAGGGGCGCATGCGGTCCATTCGCCTATGGGGGTGCAGGCGGCCCTTCCTGCCTATGGGGGTGCACTCAGGTCCAACTGCCTGTAGGGGCGCAGGCGGGCCCATCTGCCTGTTAAGGCGCAGGTGGGTCCTACTGCCTATAGGGGCGCATGCGGCCCACCCGCCTTTGGGTCTGCAGGCGGGCCCTAACGCATGAAGGGGACGCATGCGGGACTTACTGCCTGTAGGGGCGCATGCGGTCCATCCGCCTATGGGGGTGCAGGCGGCCCTTCCTGCCTATGGGGGTCCAGTCAGGTCCAACTGCCTGTAGGGGCGCAGGCGGGACTTACTGCCTGTGAGGGCGCAGGCGGTCCCTACTATCTGTAGAGGCGCAGGCGGTCCATCCGCCCATTGGGGTGCAGGCGGCCCTTCCTGCTTATAGGGGTGCAGGCGGTTCCAACTGCCTGTAGGGGCGCAAGCGGTCCATCCGCCTATTGAAGTGCAGGCGGCCCTTCCTGCCTCGAAGGCACACGCGGGCCCTACTGCCTGTAAGGGCGCAGGCGGTCCATCCGCTCATGGGGGTGCAGGTGGCCTTTCCTGCTAATAAGGGTGCAGGCGGGCCCAACTGCCTGTAGGGGCACAAGCGGTCCATACGCCTATTGAAGTGCAGGCGGCCCTTCCTGCCTCGAGGGCACACGCGGGCCCTACTGCCTGTAGGGGCGCAGGCGGTCCATCCGCCTATGAGGGTGTAGTCAGGTCCAACTGCCTGTTGGGGCGCAGACGGACCCATCTGCCTGTTGGGGCGCAGGCGGGTCCTACTGCCTATAGGGGCGCTGGCGGGCCCTTCTGCCTGTTGGGGCGCAGGCGGGTCCCACTGCATGCAGGGGCGCATGCGGTCCATCCGCCTATGAGGGTGCAGTCAGGTCCAACAGCCTGTAGGGGCGCAGACGGGCCCATCTGCCTGTTGGGGCGCAGGCTGGACATATTGCGCAGGCGGTCCAGCCGCTAATGGGGGTGCAGCCGGGCCCTTCTGCATGCAGGGGCGCAGGCGGGTCCTTCTGCGTGTAGGGGCGCAGCCGGTCCATCCGCCTATGGAGGTGCAGGCGGCCCTTCCTGCCTCGAGGGCACACGCGGGCCCTACTGCCTGTAGGGGCGCATGCGGTCCATCCGATTATGGGGGTGCAGGCGGCCTTCCTTCCTATGGGGTGCACTCAGGTCCAACTTCCTGTAGGGGCGCACGCGGGCCCTACAGCCTGTAGGGGCGCAGGCGACCCTCCCACCTATGGGGGGGCAAGCGGCCGTCCCGCCTATAAAGCTGCAGGCGGGCACTACTGCTTGTAGGGGCGCAAGCGGGACCTACTGGCTGTAGGTGCGCACGCGGGCCCTACTGCCTGTAGGGGCGCAGGAGGCCCTCCCGCCTATGAGGGTGAAAGCGGATCCTAATGCCTGTTGGGGCGCAGGCGGCCCATCCGCCTAGGGGGTGCAGGCGGCCCTTCCTGCCTATTGGGGTGCAGGCGGGCTCTACTGCCTGTGGGGGCGCAGGCGGGTCCTACTGCCTGTTGGGGCGCATGCGGCCCACCCGCCAATGGGGCTGCAGACGGGCCGTACTGCATGCAGGGGCGCAGGCGGGTCCTACTGCGTGTGGGGCGCAGGCGGTCTATCCGCCTATGGAGTTGCAGGCGGCCCTTCATGCCTATTGGGGTGCAGGCGGGCCCTACTGCCTGTAGGGGCGCAGGCGGGTCCTACTGCCTGTTGGGGCGCAGGCGGTCTATCCGCCTATGGGGGTGCAGGCGGCCCTTCCTGCCTATGGGGGTGCAGTCGGGACTTACTGCCTGTAGGGGCGCAGGTGGCCCTCTCGCATATGGTGCTGCAGGCGGGCCCTTCTGCATGTAGGGGCGCAGGCGGGCCCTTTTGCCTGCAGGGGCGCAGGAGGGCCCTACTGCTTATAGGGGCCCTACTGCCTTTAGGGGCGCATGCGGCCCACCCGCCTTTTGGGGTGCAGGCGGCCCTTTCTGCCTATGGGGGTTCAGTCGGGCAAAAGTGCCTGTTGGGGCGCACGCCGGCCCTACTGCGTGTAGGGGCGCAGGCGGGACTTACTGCTTTTAGGGGCGCGGGCGGAACAACTGCCTGTAGGGGCGCACGTGGGCCAAATCGCCTGTAGGGGCGCACGCGGGACTTACTGCCTGTAGGGGTGCACGAGGGCCCAACTGCCTATAGGGGCGCAGCCGGTCCATCCGCCTATGGAGGTGCAGGCGGCCCTTCCTGCCTCGAGGGCACACGCGGGCCCTACTGCCTGTAGGGGCGCATGCGGTCCATACTGCCTTTAGGGGCGCAGGCGGCCCTACTGCCTGTAGGGGCGCATTAAGTCCATCCGCCTATGGGGGTGCAGGCGGCCCTTCCTGCCTATGGGGGTGCACTCAGGTCCAACTGCCTATAGGGGCGCAGGCGGGCCCATCTGCCTATTGGGGCGCTGGCGGGTCCTACTGCTTATAGGGGCCCTACTGCCTTTAGGGGCGCATGCGGTCCATTCGCCTATGGGGGTGCAGGCAGCCCTTCCTGCCTATGAGGGTGCACTAAGGTCCAACTGCCTGTAGGGGCGCAGGCGGGTCCTACTGCCTATAGGGGCGCATGCGGCCCACCCGCCTTTGGGTCTGCAGGCGGGCCCTACTGCATGCAGCGGCGCATGCGGGACTTACTGCCTGTAGGGGCGCAGGCAGGCCCTACTGCCTGTAGGAACGCAGGGGGGCCTTGCTGCCTGTAGGGGCGCAGGCGGGCCGTACTGACTGTGGGGGTGCACGAGGGCCCAACTGCCTATAGGGGCGCAGCGGGGCCCTACTGCCTATAGGGTTGCAAAGGGACCCTACTCCCTGTAGGGGCGCATGCGGCCCACCCGCCTTTGGGGCTGCAGGCGGGCCCTTTTGCATGCAGGGGCGCATGCGGGACTTACTGCCTGTAGGGGCGCAGGCGGCCCAACTGCCTATGGGGGTGCAGTCGGGCCCTACTGCCTGTAGGGGCGAAGGCGGGTCCTAATGCCTGTTGGGGCGCAGGCGGTCCATCCGCCTATGGGGGTGCCGGCGGGCCTTTCTGCCTATGGGGGTTCAGTCAGGCAAAAGTGCCTGTTGGGGCGCACGCCGGCCCTACTGCCTGAAGGGGCGCAGGCGGGCCGTACTGCCTGTGGGGTCGCAGGCAGTCCAGCCGCCTATGGGGATGCAGGCGGCCCTCCCGCTAATGGGGATGCAGCGGGGCCCTACTTCCTGTAGGGGCACAGGAGGGCCCTACTGCCTGTAGGGGCGCACGCCGGCCATACTGCCTGTAGGGGCACACGCGGGACTAACTGCCTGTAGGGGCGCACGAGGGCCCAACTGCCTATAGGGGCGCAGCGGGGCCCTACTGCCTATAGGGTTGCAAGGGGGCCCTACTGCCTGTAGGGGGCGCATGCGGTCCATCCGCCTATGGGAATGCAGGCGGTCCAGCCGCCTATGGGGATGCAGGCGGCCCTCCTGCTAATGGCGATGCAGCGGGGCCCTAGGAGGGCCGTAGGAGGACCCTACTGCCCGTAGGGACGCAGGCAGGCCCTACTGCCTGCATGGGGCCCTCTCGCCTATGGGGCTGCAGGCGGGCCCTCTGCCTGTAGGGGCGCAGGCGGGCCCTCCTGCCTGCTAGGGACGTAGGAGGGCCCTACTGCCCGTAGGGACGCAGGCAGGCCCTACTGCCTGCAGAGACGCAGAAAGGCCCTACTGCCTGTAGAAGCGCAGGGAGTCCCTACTGCCTATAGGGGCGCAGCGGGGCCCTACTGCCTATAGGGTTGCAAAATGGCCCTACTGCCTGTAAGGGCGCATGCGGCCACACCCGCCTTTGGGGCTGCAGGCGGGCCCTACTGCATGCAGCGGCGCATGCGGGACTCTACTGCCTGTAGGGGCGCAGGCGGCCCAACTGCCTATGGGGGTGCAGTCGGGCCCTACTGCCTGTAGGGGCGAAGGCGGGTCCTAATGCCTGTTGGGGCGCCTGAGGTCCATCCGCCTATGGGGGTGCAGGCGGCCCTTTCTGCCTATGGGGATTCAGTCGGGCAAAAGTGCCTGTTGGGGCGCACTCGGCCCTTCCTGCCTATTGGGGTGCAGGCGGCCCTCCCGCCAATGGGGGTGCAGCCGGCCCCTACAGCCTGCAGGGGCGCAGGCGGCCCTACTGCTGTAGGGGCGCACGCCGGCCATACTGCCTGTAGGGGCGCACGCGGGAGTTACTGCCTGTAGGGGCGCACGAGGGCCCAACTGCCTATAGGGGCTAGCGGGGCCCTACTGCCTATAGGGTTGCAAAGGGGCCCTACTGCCTGTAGGGGCGCGATGCGGTCCATCCGCCTATGGGAATGCAGGCGGTCCAGCCGCCTATGTGGATGCAGGCGGCCCTCCTGCTAATGGCGATGCAGCGGGGCCCTAGGAGGGCCGTAGGAGGGCCCTACTGCCCGTAGGGACGCAGGCAGGCCCTACTGCCCGTAGGGGCGCACGAGGGCTCTACTGCCTGTAGGGGCGCAGGCGACCCTCCCGCCTATGGAGCTGCAGGCGGGCCCTACTGCCTGTTGGGGCGCAGGCGGTCCATCCGCCTATGGGGGTGCAGGCGGGCCCTACTGCCTGTAGGGGCGCTCGCGGGACTAACTGCCTGTAGGGGCGCACGAGGGCCCTACTGCCTATAGGGGCGCAGCGGGGCCCTACTGCCTATAGGGTTGCAAAGGGGCCCTACTGCCTGTAGGGGCGCATGCGGTCCAGCCGCCTATGGGGATGCAGGCGGCCCTTCCTGCCTATTGGGGTGCAGGCGGCCCTCCCGCCAATGGGGGTGCAGCCGGCCCCTACAGCCTGCAAGGGCGCAGGCGGCCCTACTGCTTGTAGGGGCGCACGCCGGCCATACTGCCTGTAGGGGCGCACGCGGGACTTACTGCCTGTAGGGGCGCACGAGGCCCAACTGCCTATAGGGGCGCAGCGGGGCCCTACTGCCTATAGGGTTGCAAAGGGGCCCTACTGCCTGTAGGGGCGCATGCGGTCCATCCGCCTATGGGAATGCTGGCGGTCTAGCCGCCTATGGGGATGCAGGCGGCCCTCCTGCTAATGGGGATGCAGCGGGGCCCTAGGAGGGCCGTAGGAGGGCCCTACTGCCCGTAGGGACGCAGGCAGGCCCTACTTCCTGTAGGGACGTAGGAGGGCCCTACTGCCCGTAGGGACGCAGGCAGGCCCTACTGCCTGTAGAGACGCAGAAAGGCCCTACTGCCTGTAGGAGCGCAGGGAGGCCCTACTGCCTATAGGGGCGCAGCGGGGCCCTACTGCCTATAGGGTTGCAAAATGGCCCTACTGCCCGTAGGGGCGCATGCGGCCCACCCGCCTTTGGGGCTGCAGGCGGGCCCTACTGCATGCAGCGGCGCATGCGGGACTTACTGCCTGTAGGGGCGCAGGCGGCCCAACTGCCTATGGGGGTACAGTCGGGCCCTACTGCCTGTAGGGGGCGAAGGCGGGTCCTAATGCCTGTTGGGGCGCCTGAGGTCCATCCGCCTATGGGGGTGCAGGCGGCCCTTTCTGCCTATGGGGGTTCAGTCGGGCAAAAGTGCCTGTTGGGGCGCACGCGGCCCTTCCTGCCTATTGGAGTGCAGGCGGCCCTCCCGCCAATGGGGGTGCAGCCGGCCCCTACAGCCTGCAGGGGCGCAGGCGGCCCTACTGCTTGTAGGGGCGCACGCCGGCCATACTGCCTGTAGGGGCGCACGCGGGAGTTACTGCCTGTAGGGGCGCACGAGGGCCCAACTGCCTATAGGGGCGCAGCGGGGCCCTACTGCCTATAGGGTTGCAAAGGGGCCCTACTGCCTGTAGGGGCGCATGCGGTCCATCCGCCTATGGGAATGCAGGCGGTCCAGCCGCCTATGGGGATGCAGGCGGCCCTCCTGCTAATGGCGATGCAGCGGGGCCCTAGGAGGGCCGTAGGAGGGCCCTACTGCCCGTAGGGACGCAGGCAGGCCCTACTGCCTGTAGGGGCGCACGAGGGCTCTACTGCCTGTAGGGGCGCAGGCGACCCTCCCGCCTATGGAGCTGCAGGCGGGCCCTACTGCCTGTTGGGGCGCAGGCGGTCCATCCGCCTATGGGGGTGCAGGCGGCCCTTCCTGCCTATGGGGGTGCAGTAGGGACTTACTGCCTGTAGGGGCGCAGGCGGCCCTCTCGCCTATGGGGCTGCAGGCGGGCCCTTCTGCCTTTAGGGGCGCAGGCGGGCCCTCCTGCCTGTAGGGACGTAGGAGGGCCCTACTGCCCGTAGGGACGCAGGCAGGCCCTACTGCCTGTAGAGACGCAGAAAGGCCCTACTGCCTGTAGGAGCGCAGGGAGGCCCTACTGCCTATAGGGGCGCAGCGGGGCCTACTGCCTATAGGGTTGCAAAATGGCCCTACTGCCCGTAGGGGCGCATGCGGCCCACCCGCCTTTGGGGCTGCAGGCGGGCCCTACTGCATGCAGCGGCGCATGCGGGACTTACTGCCTGTAGGGGCGCAGGCGGCCCAACTGCCTATGGGGGTACAGTCGGGCCCTACTGCCTGTAGGGGCGAAGGCGGGTCCTAATGCCTGTTGGGGCGCCTGAGGTCCATCCGCCTATGGGGGTGCAGGCGGCCCTTTCTGCCTATGGGGGTTCAGTCGGGCAAAAGTGCCTGTTGGGGCGCACGCGGCCCTTCCTGCCTATTGGGGTGCAGGCGGCCCTCCCGCCAATGGGGGTGCAGCCGGCCCCTACAGCCTGCAGGGGCGCAGGCGGCCCTACTGCTTGTAGGGGCGCACGCCGGCCATACTGCCTGTAGGGGCGCACGCGGGAGTTACTGCCTGTAGGGGCGCACGAGGGCCCAACTGCCTATAGGGGCGCAGCGGGGCCCTACTGCCTATAGGGTTGCAAAGGGGCCCTACTGCCTGTAGGGGCGCATGCGGTCCATCCGCCTATGGGAATGCAGGCGGTCTAGCCGCCTATGGGGCTGCAGGCGGCCCTCCTGCCTTTAGGGGCGCAGGCGGGCCCTCCTGCCTGTAGGGGCGTAGGAGGGCCCTACTGCCCGTAGGGACGCAGGCAGGCCCTACTGCCTGTAGAGACGCAGAAAGGCCCTACTGCCTGTAGGAGCGCAGGGAGGCCCTACTGCCTATAGGGGCGCAGCGGGGCCCTACTGCCTATAGGGTTGCAAAATGGCCCTACTGCCCGTAGGGGCGCATGCGGTCCAGCCGCCTATGGGGATGCAGGCGGCCCTTCCTGCCTATTGGGGTGCAGGCGGCCCTCCCGCCAATGGGGGTGCAGCCGGCCCCTACAGCCTGCAAGGGCGCAGGCGGCCCTACTGCTTGTAGGGGCGCACGCCGGCCATACTGCCTGTAGGGGCGCACGCGGGACTTACTGCCTGTAAGGGCGCACGAGGGCCCAACTGCCTATAGGGGCGCAGCGGGGCCCTACTGCCTATAGGGTTGCAAAGGGGCCCTACTGCCTGTAGGGGCGCATGCGGTCCATCCGCCTATGGGAATGCTGGCGGTCTAGCCGCCTATGGGGATGCAGGCGGCCCTCCTGCTAATGGGGATGCAGCGGGGCCCTAGGGAGGGCCGTAGGAGGGCCCTACTGCCCGTAGGGACGCAGGCAGGCCCTACTTCCTGTAGGGGCACAGTAGGGCCCTACTGCCTGTAGGGGCGCACGCCGGCCATACTGCCTGTAGGGGCACACGCGGGACTAACTGCCTGTAGGGGCGCACGAGGGCCCAACTGCCTATAGGGGCGCAGCGGGGCCCTACTGCATATAGGGTTGCAAAGGGGCCCTACTGCCTGTAGGGGCGCATGCGGTCCATCCGCCTATGGGAATGCAGGCGGTCCAGCCGCCTATGGGGATGCAGGCGGCCCTCCTGCTAATGGCGATGCAGCGGGGCCCTAGGAGGGCCGTAGGAGGGCCCTACTGCCCGTAGGGACGCAGGCAGGCCCTACTGCCTGTAGGGGCGCACGAGGGCTCTACTGCCTGTAGGGGCGCAGGCGACCCTCCCGCCTATGGAGCTGCAGGCGGGCCCTACTGCCTGTTGGGGCGCAGGCGGTCCATCCGCCTATGGGGGTGCAGGCGGCCCTTCCTGCCTATGGGGGTGCAGTAGGGACTTACTGCCTGTAGGGGCGCAGGCGGCCCTCTCGCCTATGGGGCTGCAGGCGGGCCCTTCTGCCTTTAGGGGCGCAGGCGGGCCCTCCTGCCTGTAGGGACGTAGGAGGGCCCTACTGCCCGTAGGGACGCAGGCAGGCCCTACTGCCTGTAGAGACGCAGAAAGGCCCTACTGCCTGTAGGAGCGCAGGGGAGGCCCTACTGCCTATAGGGGCGCAGCGGGGCCCTACTGCCTATAGGGTTGCAAAATGGCCCTACTGCCCGTAGGGGCGCATGCGGCCCACCCGCCTTTGGGGCTGCAGGCGGCCCTCCTGCCTTTAGGGGCGCAGGCGGGCCCTCCTGCCTGTAGGGACGTAGGAGGGCCCTACTGCCCGTAGGGACGCAGGCAGGCCCTACTGCCTGTAGAGACGCAGAAAGGCCCTACTGCCTGTAGGAGCGCAGGGAGGCCCTACTGCCTATAGGGGCGCAGCGGGGCCCTACTGCCTATAGGGTTGCAAAATGGCCCTACTGCCCGTAGGGGGCGCATGCGGCCCACCCGCCTTTGGGGCTGCAGGCGGGCCCTACTGCATGCAGCGGCGCATGCGGGACTTACTGCCTGTAGGGGCGCAGGCGGCCCAACTGCCTATGGGGGTACAGTCGGGCCCTACTGCCTGTAGGGGCGAAGGCGGGTCCTAATGCCTGTTGGGGCGCCTGAGGTCCATCCGCCTATGGGGGTGCAGGCGGCCCTTTCTGCCTATGGGGGTTCAGTCGGGCAAAAGTGCCTGTTGGGGCGCACGCGGCCCTTCCTGCCTATTGGAGTGCAGGCGGCCCTCCCGCCAATGGGGGTGCAGCCGGCCCCTACAGCCTGCAGGGGCGCAGGCGGCCCTACTGCTTGTAGGGGCGCACGCCGGCCATACTGCCTGTAGGGGCGCACGCGGGAGTTACTGCCTGTAGGGGCGCACGAGGGCCCAACTGCCTATAGGGGCGCAGCGGGGCCCTACTGCCTATAGGGTTGCAAAGGGGCCCTACTGCCTGTAGGGGCGCATGCGGTCCATCCGCCTATGGGAATGCAGGCGGTCCAGCCGCCTATGGGGATGCAGGCGGCCCTCCTGCTAATGGCTATGCAGCGGGGCCCTAGGGGGGCCGTAGGAGGGCCCTACTGCCCGTAGGGACGCAGGCAGGCCCTACTGCCTGTAGGGGCCCTCTCGCCTATGGGGCTGCAGGCGGGCCCTCTGCCTGTAGGGGCGCAGGCGGGCCCTCCTGCCTGTAGGGACGTAGGAGGGCCCTACTGCCCGTAGGGACGCAGGCAGGCCCTACTGCCTGTAGAGACGCAGAAAGGCCCTACTGCCTGTAGGAGCGCAGGGGAGGCCCTACTGCCTATAGGGGCGCAGCGGGGCCCTACTGCCTATAGGGTTGCAAAATGGCCCTACTGCCCGTAGGGGCGCATGCGGCCCACCCGCCTTTGGGGCTGCAGGCGGGCCCTACTGCATGCAGCGGCGCATGCGGGACTTACTGCCTGTAGGGGCGCAGGCGGCCCAACTGCCTATGGGGGTACAGTCGGGCCCTACTGCCTGTAGGGGCGAAGGCGGGTCCTAATGCCTGTTGGGGCGCCTGAGGTCCATCCGCCTATGGGGGTGCAGGCGGCCCTTTCTGCCTATGGGGGTTCAGTCGGGCAAAAGTGCCTGTTGGGGCGCACGCGGCCCTTCCTGCCTATTGGGGTGCAGGCGGCCCTCCCGCCAATGGGGGTGCAGCCGGCCCCTACAGCCTGCAGGGGCGCAGGCGGCCCTACTGCTTGTAGGGGCGCACGCCGGCCATACTGCCTGTAGGGGCGCACGCGGGAGTTACTGCCTGTAGGGGCGCACGAGGGCCCAACTGCCTATAGGGGCGCAGCGGGGCCCTACTGCCTATAGGGTTGCAAAGGGGCCCTACTGCCTGTAGGGGCGCATGCGGTCCATCCGCCTATGGGAATGCAGGCGGTCTAGCCGCCTATGGGGATGCAGGCGGCCCTTCTGCTAATGGGGATGCAGCGGGGCCCTAGGAGGGCCGTAGGAGGGCCCTACTGCCCGTAGGGACGCAGGCAGGCCCTACTTCCTGTAGGGGCACAGGAGGGCCCTACTGCCTGTAGGGGCGCACGCCGGCCATACTGCCTATAGGGGCACACGCGGGACTAACTGCCTGTAGGGGCGCACGAGGGCCCAACTGCCTATAGGGGCGCAGCGGGGCCCTACTGCCTATAGGGTTGCAAAGGGGCCCTACTGCCTGTAGGGGCGCATGCGGTCCATCCGCCTATGGGAATGCAGGCGGTCCAGCCGCCTATGGGGATGCAGGCGGCCCTCCTGCTAATGGCGATGCAGCGGGGCCCTAGGAGGGCCGTAGGAGGGCCCTACTGCCCGTAGGGACGCAGGCAGGCCCTACTGCCTGTAGGGGCGCACGAGGGCTCTACTGCCTGTAGGGGCGCAGGCGACCCTCCCGCCTATGGAGCTGCAGGCGGGCCCTACTGCCTGTTGGGGCGCAGGCGGTCCATCCGCCTATGGGGGTGCAGGCGGCCCTTCCTGCCTATGGGGGTGCAGTAGGGACTTACTGCCTGTAGGGGCGCAGGCGGCCCTCTCGCCTATGGGGCTGCAGGCGGGCCCTTCTGCCTTTAGGGGCGCAGGCGGGCCCTCCTGCCTGTAGGGACGTAGGAGGGCCCTACTGCCCGTAGGGACGCAGGCAGGCCTTACTGCCTGTAGGGGCGCAGCGGGGCCCTACTGCCTATATGGTTGCAGAGGAGCCCTACTGCCTGTAGGGGCGCATGCGGTCCATCCGTCTATGGGGGGTGCAGGCGGCCCTTCCTGCCTATGGGAATGCAGGCGGTCCAGCCGCCTATGTAGGGGCGCACGCGGGCCCTACTTCCTATGGGGGTGCAGGCGACCCTCCCGCCTATGGAGCTGCAGGCGGGCCCTACTGCCTGTAGGGGCGCAGGCGACCCTCCCGCCTATGGAGCTGCAGGCGGGCCCTACTGCCTGTAGGGGGGCTCGCGGGACTAACTGCCTGTAGGTTCGCACGAGGGCCCTACTGCCTATAGGGGCGCAGCGGGGCCCTACTGCCTATAGGGTTGTAAAGGGGCCCTACTGCCTGTAGGGGCGCATGCGGTCCATCCGCGTATGGGGATGCAGGCGGCCCTCCTGCTAATGGGGATGCAGGAGGGCCCTACTGCCTGTAGGGGCACAGGCGACCCTCCCGCCTATGGGTGTGCAGGTGGCCCTCCCGCCTATGGAGCTGCAGGCGGCCCTACTGCCTGTAGGGTCGCAGGCGGGCCCTACTTCCTGTAGATGCGCAGGCGGTCCATCCGCCTATGGGGGTGTAGGCGGCCCTTTCTGCCTATGGGGGTGCTGTCGGGCCCAAGTGCCTGTTGGGGCGCAGGCGGCCTCTCCGTCTATGGGGCTGCAGGCGGGCCCTACTGCCTGTAGTGGCGCACGCGTGACTTACTGCCTGTAGGGGCGCACGAGGGCCCTACTGCCTGTAGGGACGCAGGCGGTCCATCCGCCTATGGGGTGCAGGCGACCCTCCCGCCTACGGAGCTGCAGGCGGGCCCTACTGCCTGTAGGGGCGCAGGCGACTCTCCCGCCTATGGAGCTGCAGGCGGGCCCTACTGCCTATAGGGGCGCACGAGGTCCCTACTGCCTTTAGGGGCGCAGCGGGACCCTACTGCCTGTAGGGGCGCACGAGGGCTCTACTGCCTGTAGGGGCGCAGGCGACCCTCCCGCCTATGGAGCTGCAGGCGGGCCCTACTGCCTGTAGGGGCGCATGCGGTCCATCCGCCTATGGGAATGCAGGCGTTCCAGCCGCCTATGGGGATGCAGGCGGCCCTCCTGCTAATGGGGATGCAGCGGGGCCCCACTTCCTGTAGGGGCGCAGGAGGGCTCTACTGCCTGTAGGGGCGCAGGCGATACGCCCGCCTATGGGTGTGCAAGTGGCCCTCCGGCCTATGGAGCTGCAGGCGGCCCTACTGCCTGTAGGGGCACACGGGTCCTACTGCCTGTTGGGGCGCAGGCGGTCCATCCGCCTATGGGGGTGCAGGCGGCCCTTCCTGCCTATGGGGGTGCAGTCGGGACTTACTGCCTGTAGGGGCGCAGGCGGCCCTCTCGCCTATGGGGCTGCAGGCGGGCCCTTCTGCCTGTAGGGGCGCAGGCGGTCCATCCGCCTAGGGGCGCACGCGGGCCCCACTGCCTGTAGCGGCGCAAGCGGTCCATCCGCCTATTGAAGTGCAGGCGGCCCTTCCTGCCTCGAGGGCACACGCGGGCCCTACTGCCTGTAACTATATAGGCGGCCCTCCCGACTATGGGGTTGCAGGCGGGCCCTTCTGCCTGTAGGGGCGCAGGCGGTCCATCCGCCTATGGGGCGCAGGCGAACCCTTCTGCCTGAAGGGGTGCCCGCGGGCCGTACTGCCTTTAAGGGCGCAGTCCAACCGCCTATGGAGGTGCAGGCGGCCCTTCCTGCCTCGAGGGCACACGCGGGCTGTACTGCCTGCAAGGGCGCACGAGGGCCCCACTGGCTGTAGGGGTGCAGACGGCCCACACGCCTATGGGGCTGCAGGCGGGCCATACTTCCTGACTATGGGGGTGCAGGCGGCCTTCCAGCCTATGGGGGTGCAGTCAGGCTCAACTGCCTGTGGGGGCGCAGGCGGGCCCTTCTGCCTGTTAGGGCGCACGCGGGCCTTTCTGCCTGTAGGGGTGCAGACGGCCCACACGCCTATGGGGCTGAAGGCAGGCCCTTCTGCCTGTAGGGGCGCACGCGGCACGTATTGCCTGTAGGAACGCAGGCGGCCCTCCCGCCTATGGGGCTGCAGGCAGGCCCTACTGTATGTAGGGGCGAAGGCGGCCCTTCCTGCTTATGGACTTACTGCCTGTAGCGGCGCAGGTGGGACCTACTGCCTGTAGGGGCGCAGGCGGGACCCACTGCCTTTAGGGGTGCAGGCGGCCCTCCCGACTATGGGGTTGCAGGCGGCTCTCCCACCTAAGGGGCTGCAGGCTACTGCCTGTAGGGGCGCAGGCGGGACCTACTGCCTGTGGGAGCGCAGGAGGGCCCTACTGGCTGTAGGGGCGCAGGCGGTCCATCCGCCTTTGGGGGTGCAAGCGGCCCTTCCTGCTTATGGGGGTGCGGTCCAGCGGTCCATCCGCCTATTGATGTGCAGGCGGCCCTTCTTGCCTCGAGGGCACACGCAGGCCCTACTGCCTGTAAGGGCGCAGGCGGGCCGTACTGTCTGTAGGGGCGCAGGCGGGCCGTACTGCTTGTAGGGGCATAGACGGACCCTTCTGCCTGAAGGGGTGCACGCGGGCCGTACTGCCTTTAGGGGCGCAGGCGGTCCATCCGCCTATGGAGGTGCAGGCGGGCCTTCCTGTTTATGGGGGTGCAGGAGGGTCCAACTGCCTGTAGGGGCGCAAGCGGTCCATCCGCCTATTGAGGTGTAGGCGGCCCTTCCTGCCTGTAGGGGCGAAGGCGGGACCTACTACCTGTAGGGGCGCAGGCGGGACCTTCTGCCTGTAGGGGCGACGGCGGTCCATCCGCCTAGGGGCGCACGCGGGCCCTACTGCCTGTAGCGGCGCAAGCGGTCCATCCGCATATTGAAGTGCAGGCGGCCCTTCCTGCCTCGAGGGCACACGCGGGCCCTACTGCCTGTAACTACTGTTGGGGCGCAGGCGTCCCTTCCTGCTAATGGGGGTGTGGTCCAGCGGTCAATCCGCCTATTGAAGTGCAGGCGGCCGTTCCTGCCTCGAGGGCACACGCGGGCCCTACTGCCTTTAAGGGCGCAGGCGGTCCCTACTGCCTGTAGGGGCGCAGGCGGCCCTTCCTGCTTATGGGGGTGCAGGTGGGCCCAACTGCCTGCAGGGGCGCAAGGTCCATCCGCATATTGAAGTGCAGGCGACCCTTTCTGCCTCGATGGCACACGCGGGCTCTACTGCCTGTAAGGGCGCAGGAGGGCCCAACTGCCTTTAAGGGTACAGGCGGTCCCTACTGCCTGTAGGGGCGCAGGCGGCCCTTTCTGCTTATGGGGGTGCAGGCGGGCCCAACTGCCTGTAGGGGCGCAAGCGGTCCATCCGCATATTGAAGTGCAGGCGGCCCTTCCTGCCTCGAGGGCACACGCGGGCCCTACTGCCTGTATGGGCGCAGGAGGGTCCTACTACCTGTAGGGGCGCAGGCGAGACCTACTGCCTGTGGGAGCGCAGGAGAGCCCTACTGCTTGTAGGGGCGCAGGCGGGACCTACTGCCTGTGCGAGCGCAGGAAGGCCCTACTGCTTGTAGGGGCTCAGGCGGACCCTTCTGCCTGAAGGGGTGCATGCGGGCCGTACTGCCTTTAGGGGCGCAGGCGGTCCATCCGCTTATGGAGGTGCAGACGGGCCTTCCTGTTTATGGGGGTGCAGGAGGGCCCAACTGCCTGTAGGGGCGCAAGCGGTCCATCCGCCTATTGAAGTGTAGGCGGCCCTTCCTGCCTGCAGGGGGCGCAGGCGGGACCTACTGCCTGTAGGGGCGCAGGCGGCCCTTCCTGCTTATGGGGGTGCAGGCGGGACCTACTGCCTGTAGGGGCACAGGCGGTCCATCCGCCTATGGGAGTGCAGGCGGGCCCAACTGCCTGTAGGGGCGCAAGCAGTCTATCCGTCTATTGAAGTGCAGGCGGCTTTTCCTGCCTCGAGGGCACACGCGGGCCCTACTGCCTGTAAGGGCGAAGGCGGGACCTACTGCCTGTGGGAGCGCAGGAGGGCCCTACTGGCTGTAGGGGCGCAGTTGGGTCCTACTGCCTGTAGGGGCGCAGGCGGGCCCTACTGCCTGTACGGGCTGCAGGCGAGCCCTACTGCCTTTAGGGGCGCAGGCAGGACTTACTGATTGTAGGGGCGCACGAGGGCCCAACTGCCTATAGGGGCGCAGCGGGGCCCTACTGCCTATAGGGTTGCAAAGGGGCCCTACTGCCTGTAGGGGCGCATGCGGTCCATCCGCCTATGGGAATGCAGGCGGTCTAGCCGCCTATGGGGATGCAGGCGGCCCTCCTGCTAATGGGGATGCAGCGGGGCCCTAGGAGGGCCGTAGGAGGGCCCTACTGCCCGTAGGGACGCAGGCAGGCCCTACTTCCTGATGGGGCACAGGAGGGCCCTACTGCCTGTAGGGGCGCACGCCGGCCATACTGCCTGTAGGGGCACACGCGGGACTAACTGCCTGTAGGGGCGCACGAGGTCCCTACTGCCTTTAGGGGCGCAGCGGGACCCTACTGCCTATAGGGTTGCAAAGGGGCCCTACTGCCTGTAGGGGTGCATGCGGTCCATCCGCCTATGGGAATGCAGGCGGTCCAGCCGCCTATGGGGATGCAGGCGGCCCTCCTGCTAATGGGGATGCAGCGGGGCCCCACTTCCTGTAGGGGCGCAGGAGGGCCCTACTGCCTGTAGGGGCGCAGGCGATACGCCCGCCTATGGGTGTGCAAGTGGCCCTCCGGCCTATGGAGCTGCAGGCGGCCCTACTGCCTGTAGGGGTACACGGGTCCTACTGCCTGTTGGGGCGCAGGCGGTCCATCCGCCTATGGGGGTGCAGGCGGCCCTTCCTGCCTATGGGGGTGCAGTAGGGACTTACTGCCTGTAGATGCGCAGGCGGCCCTCTCGCCTATGGGGCTGCAGGCGGGCCCTTCTGCCTTTAGGGGCGCAGGCGGGCCCTCCTGCCTGTAGGGACGTAGGAGGGCCCTACTGCCCGTAGGGACGCAGGCAGGCCTTACTGCCTGTAGGGGCGCAGCGGGGCCCTACTGCCTATATGGTTGCAGAGGAGCCCTACTGCCTGTAGGGGCGCATGCGGTCCATCCGTCTATGGGGGTGCAGGCGGCCCTTCCTGCCTATGGGAATGCAGGCGGTCCAGCCGCCTATGTAGGGGCGCACGCGGGCCCTACTGCCTATGGGGGTGCAGGCGACCCTCCCGCCTATGGAGCTGCAGGCGGGCCCTACTGCCTGTAGGGGCGCAGGCGACCCTCCCGCCTATGGAGCTGCAGGCGGGCCCTACTGCCTGTAGGGGGGCTCGCGGGACTAACTGCCTGTAGGTTCGCACGAGGGCCCTACTGCCTATAGGGGCGCAGCGGGGCCCTACTGCCTATAGGGTTGCAAAGGGGCCCTACTGCCTGTAGGGGCGCATGCGGTCCATCCGCCTATGGGAATGCAGGCGGTCCAGCCGCCTATGGGGATGCAGGCGGCCCTCCTGCTAATGGCGATGCAGCGGGGCCCTAGGAGGGCCGTAGGAGGGCCCTACTGCCCGTAGGGACGCAGGCAGGCCCTACTGCCTGTAGGGGCGCACGAGGGCTCTACTGCCTGTAGGGGCGCAGGCGACCCTCCCGCCTATGGAGCTGCAGGCGGGCCCTACTGCCTGTTGGGGCGCAGGCGGTCCATCCGCCTATGGGGGTGCAGGCGGCCCTTCCTGCCTATGGGGGTGCAGTAGGGACTTACTGCCTGTAGGGGCGCAGGCGGCCCTCTCGCCTATGGGGCTGCAGGCGGGCCCTTCTGCCTTTAGGGGCGCATGCGGTCCATCCGCCTATGGGAATGCAGGCGGTCCAGCCGCCTATGGGGATGCAGGCGGCCCTCCTGCTAATGGCGATGCAGCGGGGCCCTAGGAGGGCCGTAGGAGGGCCCTACTGCCCGTAGGGACGCAGGCAGGCCCTACTGCCTGTAGGGGCGCACGAGGGCTCTACTGCCTGTAGGGGCGCAGGCGACCCTCCCGCCTATGGAGCTGCAGGCGGGCCCTACTGCCTGTTGGGGAGCAGGCGGTCCATCCGCCTATGGGGGTGCAGGCGGCCCTTCCTGCCTATGGGGGTGCAGTAGGGACTTACTGCCTGTAGGGGCGCAGGCGGCCCTCTCGCCTATGGGGCTGCAGGCGGGCCCTTCTGCCTTTAGGGGCGCAGGCGGGCCCTCCTGCCTGTAGGGACGTAGGATGGCCCTACTGCCCGTAGGGACGCAGGCAGGCCTTACTGCCTATAGGGGCGCAGCGGGGCCCTACTGCCTATAGGGTTGTAAAGGGGCCCTACTGCCTGTAGGGCGCATGCGGTCCATCCGTCTATGGGGGTGCAGGCGGCCCTTCCTGCCTATGGGGGTGCAGTAGGGACTTACTGCCTGTAGGGGCGCAGGCGGCCCTCTCGCCTATGGGGCTGCAGGCGGGCCCTTCTGCCTTTAGGGGCGCAGGCGGGCCCTCCTGCCTGTAGGGACGTAGGAGGGCCCTACTGCCCGTAGGGACGCAGGCAGGCCTTACTGCCTATAGGGGCGCAGCGGGGCCCTACTGCCTATAGGGTTGTAAGGGGCCCTACTGCCTGTAGGGGCGCATGCGGTCCATCCGTCTATGGGGGTGCAGGCGGCCCTTCCTGCCTATGGGGGTGCAGTAGGGACTTACTGCCTGTAGGGGCGCAGGCGGCCCTCTCGCCTATGGGGCTGCAGGCGGGCCCTTCTGCCTTTAGGGGCGCAGGCGGGCCCTCCTGCCTGTAGGGACGTAGGAGGGCCCTACTGCCCGTAGGGACGCAGGCAGGCCTTACTGCCTGTAGGGGCGCAGCGGGGCCCTACTGCCTATAGGGTTGCAAAGGGGCCCTACTGCCTGTAGCGACGCAAGCGGTCCATCCGCCTATTGAAGAGCAGGCGGCCGTTCCTGCCTCGAGGGCACACGCGGGCCCTACTGCCTTTAAGGGCGCAGGCGGTCCCTACTGCCGCAGGCGGCCCTTCCTGCTTATGGGGTGCAGCCGGGCCCAACTGCCTGTAGGGGCGCAAGCGGTCCATCCGCATATTGAACCAGTCCAACCGCCTATGGAGGTGCAGGCGGCCCTTCCTGCCTCGAGGGCGCACGCGGGCCCTACTGCCTGTAGGGGCGCACGAGGGCTCTACCGCCTGTAGGGGCGCAGGCGACCCTCCCGCCTATGGAGCTGCAGGCGGTCCCTACTGCCTGTTGAGGCGCAGGCGGTCCATCCGCCTATGGGGGTGCAGGCGGCCCTTCCTGCATATGGGGGTGCAGTAGGGACTTACTGCCTGTAGGGGCGCAGGCGGCCCTCTCGCCTATGGGGCTGCAGGCGGGCCCTTCTGCCTTTAGGGGCGCAGGCGGGCCCTCCTGCCTGTAGGGACGTAGGAGGGCCCTACTGCCCGTAGGGACGCAGGCAGGCCCTACTGCCTGTAGGGGCGCAGCGGGGCCCTGCTGCCTATATGGTTGCAGAGGAGCCCTACTGCCTGTAGGGGGCGCATGCGGTCCATCCGTCTATGGGGGTGCAGGCGGCCCTTCCTGCCTATGGGAATGCAGGCGGTCCAGCCGCCTATGTAGGGGCGCACGCGGGCCCTACTGCCTATGGGGGGTGCAGGTGACCCTCCCGCCAATGGGGGTGCAGCCGGCCCCTACAGCGGGGCCCTACAGCCTATAGGGTTGCAAAGGGGCCCTACTGCCTGTAGGGGCGCATGCGGTCCATCCGCCTATGGGAATGCAGGCGGTCCAGCCGCCTATGGGGATGCAGGCGGCCCTCCTGCTAATGGGGATGCAGCGGGGCCCCAGGAGGGCCGTAGGAGGGCCCTACTGCCCGTAGGGACGCAGGCAGGCCCTACTGCCTATAGGGGCGCAGCGGGGCCCTACTGCCTATATGGTTGCAGGGGAGCCCTACTGCCTGTAGGGGCGCATGCGGTCCATCCGCCTATGGGGGTGCAGGCGGCCCTTCCTGCCTATGGGAATGCAGGCGGTCCATCCGCCTCTGGGGGTGCAGGCGGCCCTTCCTGCCTATGGGAATGCAGGCGGTCCAGCCGCCTATGTAGGGGCGCACGCGGGCCCTTCTTCCTATGGGGGTGCAGCCGACCCTCCCGCCTATGGAGCTGCAAGCGGGCCCTACTGCCAGTAGGGGCGCAGGCGACCCTCCCGCCTATGGAGCTGCAGGCGGGCCCTACTGCCTGTAGGGGGGCTCGCGGGACTAACTGCCTGTAGGTTCGCACAAGGGCCCTACTGCCTATAGGGGCGCAGCGGGGCCCTACTGCCTATAGGGTTGTAAAGGGGCCCCACTGTCTGTAGCGGCGCAAGCGGTCCATCCGCCTATTGAAGTGCAGGCGGCCCTTCCTGCCTCGAGGGCATACGCGGGCCTTACTGCCTGTAGCTATATAGGCGGCCCTCCCGACTATGGGGTTGCAGGCGGGCCCTTCTGCCTGTAGGGGCGCAGGCGGTCCATCCGCCTATGGGGCGCAGGCGAACCCTTCTGCCTGAAGGGGTGCCCGTGGGCCGTACTGCCTTTAAGGGCGCAGTCCAACCGCCTATGGAGGTGCAGGCGGCCCGTACTGCCTGTCGGGGCGCAGGTGGCTCTGTCACCTATGAGGGTGTAGGCGGCTCTACCGCCTATAGGGCTGCAGGCGGGCCCTGCTGCCTGCAAGGGCGCACGAGGACCCCACTGGCTGTAGGGGTGCAGACGGCCCACACGCCTATGGGGCTGCAGGCGGGCCATACTTCCTGACTATGGGGGTGCAGGCGGCCTTCCAGCCTATGGGGGTGCAGTCAGGCTCAACTGCCTGTGGGGGCGCACGCGGGCCCTTCTGCCTGTTGGGGCGCAGGCGGGTCCTACTGCCAATAGGGGCGCAGGCGGTCCATCCGCCTATGGGGTGCAGGCGGCCCTTCCTGCCTCGAGAGCGCACGCGGGCCCTGTAGCGGTGCAGACGGCCCACCCGCCTACGGGGCTGCAGGCGGGCCCTACTGCCTGCAGGGGCGCAGGAGGGCCCTACTGCCTGTACGCGAACCCTACTGCCTGTAGGGGCGCAGGCGGTCCATCCGCCTATGGGGGTGCAGGCGGCCCTTTCTGCCTATGGGGGTGAAGTCGGGCCCAAGTGCCTGTAGGAGCGCAGGCGGGCCCTTATGCCTGTTGGGGCGCACGCCGGCCATACTGCCTATGGGGGTGCAGTCGGGACTTACTGCCTTTAGGGGCGCAGGCGGCCCTCTCGCCTATGGGGCTGCAGTCGGGCCCCACTGCCTGTAGGGGCGCACGGGGGCACTTATGCCTGTTGGGGCGCACGTCGGCCATACTGCCTATTGGGGTGCAGTCGGGACTTACTGCCTTTAGGGGCGCAGGCGGCCCTCTCGCCTATGGGGCTGCAGGTGTGCCCCACTGCCTGTAGGGGCGCACGGGGGCTCTTATGCCCGTTGGGGCGCACGCAGGCCATACTGCCTATGGGGGTGCAGTCGGGACTTACTGCCTGTAGGGGCGCAGGCGGCCCTCTCGCCTATGGGGCTGCAGGCGGGCCCTTATGCCTGTTGGGGCGCACGCTGGCCATACTGCCTATGGGGGTGCAGTTGAGACTTACTGCCTGTAGGAGCGCAGGCGGTCCTCTCGCCTATGGGGCTGCAGGCGGTCCCCACTGCCTGTAGGGGCGCACGGGGTTCCTTGTGCCTGTTGGGGCGCACGCCGGCCATACTGCCTATGAGGTGCAGTCGGGACTTACTGCCTGTAGGGGCGCAGGCGACCCTCCCGCCTATGGAGCTGCAGACGGGCCCTACTGCCTGTAGGGGCGCACGCGGGATCTACTGCCTGTGGGAGCGCAGGAGGGTCCGTCTGCCTGTAGAGGCGCAGGCGGGTCCTACTGCCTGTTGGGGCGAAGGCGGTCCATCCGCCTATGGGGGTGCAGGCGGCCCTTCCTGCCTATGGGGGTGCAGTAGGGACTTACTGCCTGTAGGGGCGCAGGCGGCCCTCTCGCCTATGGGGCTGCAGGCGGCCCTTTCTGCCTATGGGGGTGTGCCTGTAAGAGCTCAGGCGGGCTCTACTGCCTGTAGGGGCGCATGCGGTCCATCCGCCTATGGGAATGCCGTCGGTCCAGCCGCCTATGGGGATGCAGGCGGCCCTCCCGCTAAAGGGAATGCAGCGGGGCCCTACTTCCTGTAGGGGCGCAGGAGGGCCCTACTGCCTGTAGGGGCACAGGCGACCCTCCCGCCTATGGGGGTGCAGGCGGCCCTCCCGCCAATGGGGGTGCAGCCGGGCACTTCTGCCTGTGGGAGCGCAGGAGGGCCCTACTGCCTGTAGGGGCGCATGAGGGCCCTACTGCCTGTAGAGACGCAGGAAGGCCCTACTGCCTGTAGGAGCGCAGGGAGGCCCTACTGCCTATAGGGGTGCAGCGGGGCCCTACTGCCTATAGGGGTGCAGACGGCCCTTCCTGCCTATGGGTGTGCAGTCGGGACTTACTGCCTGTAGGGGCGCAGGCGGCCCTCTCGCCTATGGGGCTGCAGGCGGGCCCTTATGCCTGTAGGGTCGCCGGCGGGTCCTACAGCCTAGAGGGGTGCAGGCGGGCCCTACTGCCTGTAGGGGCGCAGACGGGTCCTACTGCCTGTTGGGGCGCAGGCGGTCCATCCGCGTATGGTGGTGCAGGCGGACTTACTGCCTGTAGGGGCGCAGGCGGCCCTCTCGCCTATGGGGCTGCAGGGGGGCCTTTCTGCCTGTAGGGGCGCAGGCGGGCCCTACTCCCTGTAGGGACGCAGGCAGGCCCTACTGCCTGTAGAGACGCAGGAAGGCCCTACTGCCTGTCGGAGCTCAGGGAGGCCCTACTGCCTATAAGGGCGCAGCGGGGCCCTACTGCCTATAGGGTTGCAGAGGAGCCCTACTGACTGTAGGGGCGCAGGCGGTCCAGCCGCCTATGGGGGTGAAGGCGGTCCTTCCTGCCTATGGGAGTGCAGTCAGGCCCATCCGCCTATTGGGGCGCTGGCGGGTCCTACTGCTTTTAGGGGCCCTACTGCCTGTAGGGGCGCATGCGGTCCATCCGCCTATGGGAATGCCGTCGGTCCAGCCGCCTATGGGGATGCAGGCGGCCCTCCCGCTATGGGGAATGCAGCGGGGCCCTACGTCCTGTAGGGGCGCAGGAGGGCCCTACTGCCTGTAGGGGCACAGGCGACCCTCCCGCCTATGGAGCTGCAGGCGGGTCCTTCTGCCTGTAGGGGCACATGCGGGTCCTACTGCCTGTTGGGGCGCAGGCGGTCCATCCGCCTATGGGGGTGCAGGCAGCCCTTTCTGTATATGGGGGTGAAGTCGGGCCCAAGTGCCTGTAGGAGCGCAGGCGGGCCCTTTTGCCTGTTGGGGCGCACACCGGCCATACTGCCTATGGGGGTTCAGTCGGGACTTACTGCCTGTAGGGGCGCAGGCGGCCCTCTCGCCTATGGGGCTGCAGGCGGGCCCCACTGCCTGTAGGGGCGCACGGGGGCCCTTATGCCTATTGGGGCGCACGCCGGCCATACTGCCTATGGGGGTGCAGTCGGGACTTACTGCCTGTAGGGGCGCAGGCGACCCTCCCGCCTATGGAGCTGCAGACGGACCCTACTGCCTGTAGGGGCGCACGCGGGACCTACTGCCTGTGGGAGCGCCGGAGGGTCCTTCTGCCTGTAGGGGCGCAGGCGGGTCCTACTGCCTGTTGGAGCGCATGCGGCTCACCCGCCTATGGGGGTGCAGTCGGGTCCAACTACCTATGGGGGTGAAGGCGGCCCTTCCTGCCTATGGGGGTGCAGTCGGGACTTACTGCCTGCAGGGGCGCAGGCGGCCCTACTGCCTGTAGTGGCGCACGCGGGACCTATCGCCTATAGGGGCGCATGCGGTCTATCCGCCTATGGGGGTGCAGGCGGCCCTTCCTGCCTATTGGGGTGCACGCGGGTCCTACTGCCTGTTGGAACGCAGGCGGTCCATCCGACTATGGGGGTGCAGGCGGCCCTTCCTGCCTATGGGGCTGCAGGCGGGCCCTTCTGCCTGTAGGGGCGCACGAGGGCCCTACTGCCTATAGGGGCGCAGCGGGGCTCTACTTCCTATAGGGTTGCAAAGGGGCCCTACTGCCTGTAGGAGCGCATGCGGTCCATCCGCCTATGGGAATGCCGTCAGTCCAGCCGCCTATGGGGATGCAGGCGGCCCTCCCGCTCATGGGAATGCAGCGGGGCCCTACGTCCTGTAGGGGCGCAGGGAGGGCCCTACTGCCTGTAGGGGCACAGGCGACCCTCCCGCCCATGTGGTGTGCAGGTGGCCCTCCCGCCTATGGAGCTGCAGGCGGGTCCTACTGCCTGTAGGGGCACAGGCGGGTCCTACTGCCTGTTGGGGCGCAGGCGGGACTTACTGCCTATGGGGGTGCAGTCGGGACTTACTGCCTGTAATGGCGCAGGCGGCCCCTCTCGCCTATGGGGCTGCAGGCGGGCCCTTCTGCCTGTAGGGGCGCAGGCGGGTCTTACTGCCTGTTGAAGCGCAGGTGGGACCTACTGCCTGTTGGGGCGCAGGCGGCCCTTCCGCCTATGGGGCTGCAGGCGGGCCCTACTGCCTGTAGGGGCGCAGGCGGGACTTACTGCCTATGGGGGTGCAGTCGGGACTTACTGCCTGTAATGGCGCAGGCGGCCCTCTCGCCTATGGGGCTGCAGGCGGGCCCTTCTGCCTGTAGGGGCGCAGGCGGGTCCTACAGTTTAGAGGGGCGCAGGCGGGCCCTACTGCTTGTAGGGGCGTAGGAGGGCCCTACTGCCAGTAGGGACGCAGGCGGGCCCTTCTGCCCGTAGGGACGCAGGCAGGCCCTACTGCCTGTGAGAGCGCGGCCTCTCCGCCTATGGGGCTGCAGGCAGGCCCTACTGCATGTAGGGGCGCAGGCGGGTGCTAATGTCTTTTGGGGCGCAGGCGGTCCATCCGCCTATGGGGGTGCAGGCGGCCCTTCCTGCCTATTTGGGAGCAGTCGGGCCCAATTGCCGGTTGGGCCGCAGACGGGCCCTACTGCCTGTAGGGGCGCAGGCGGGTCCTACTGCCTGTTAAAGCGCAGGCGGCCCTTCCGCCTATGGGGCTGCAGGCGGGCCCTACTGCCTGTAGGGGCGAAGGCGGGCCCTACTGCCTGTAGGGGCGCAGGCGACCCTCCCGCCTATGGAGCTGCAGGCGGGCCCTATTGCCTGTAGGGGCGCAGGCAGGCCCTACTGCCTGTGGGAGCGCAGGATGGCCCTACAGCCTGTAGGGGCGCAGGCGGGTGCTAATATCTTTTGGGGCGCAGGCGGTCCATCCGCCTATGGGGGTGCAGGCGGCCCTTCCTGCCTATTTGGGAGCAGTCGGGCCCAATTGCCGGTTGGGCCGCAGACGGGCCCTACTACCTGTAGGGGCGCAGATGGGTCCTACTGCCTGTTAAAGCGCAGGTGGGACCTACTGCCTGTTGGGGCGCAGGCGGCCCTTCCGTCTATGGGGCTGCAGTCGGGCCCTACTGCCTGTAGGGGCGCAGGCGGGACTTACTGCCTGTAATGGCGCAGGCGGCCCTCTCGCCTATGGGGCTGCAGGCGGGCCCTTCTGCCTGTAGGGGCGCAGGCGGGTCCTACAGCCTAGAGGGGCGCAGGCGGGCCCTTCTGCCCGTAGGGACGCAGGCAGGCCCTACTGCCTGTGAGAGCGCGGCCTCTCCGCCTATGGGGCTGCAGGCAGGCCCTACTGCATGTAGGGGCGCAGGCGGGTGCTAATGTCTTTTGGGGCGCAGGCAGTCCATCCGCCTATGGGGGTGCAGGCGGCCCCTCCTGCCTATTTGGGAGCAGTCGGGCCCAATTGCCGGTTGGGACGCAGACGGGCCCTACTGCCTGTTAAAGCGCAGGCGGGACCTACTGCCTGTTTGGGCGCAGGCGGCCCTTCCGCCAATGGGGCTGCAGGCGGGCCCTACTGCCTGTAGGGGCGCAGGCGGGACTTACTGCCTATGGGGGTGCAGTCGGGACTTACTGCCTGTAATGGCGCAGGCGGGCCCTTCTGCCTGTAGGGGCGCAGGCGGGTCCTACAGCCTAGAGGGGCGCAGGCGGGCCCTACTGCTTGTAGGGGCGTAGGTGGGCCCTACTGCCAGTAGGGACGCAGGCGGGCCCTTCTGCCCGTAGGGACGCAGGCAGGCCCTACTGTGAGAGCGCGGCCTCTCCGCCTATGGGGCTGCAGGCAGGCCCTACTGCATTTAGGGGCGCAGGCGGGTGCTAATGTCTTTTGGGGCGCAGGCGGTCCATCCGCCTATGGGGGTGAAGGCGGCCCTTCCTGCCTATTTGGGAGCAGTCGGGCCCAATTGCCGGTTGGGCCGCAGACGGGCCCTACTGCCTGTAGGGGCGCAGGCGGGTCCTACTGCCTGTTAAAGCGCAGGCGGAACCTACTGCCTGTTGGGGCGCAGGCGGCCCTTCCGCCTATGGGGCTGCAGGCGGGCCCTACTGCCTGTAGGGGCGAAGGCGGGCCCTACTGCCTGTAGGGGCGCAGCCGACCCTCCCGCCTATGGAGCTGCAGGCGGGCCCTATTGCCTGTAGGGGCGCAGGCAGGCCCTACTGCCTGTGGGAGCGCAGGATGGCCCTACAGCCTGTAGGGGCGCAGGCGGGTGCTAATGTCTTTTGGGGCGCAGGCGGTCCATCCGCCTATGGGGGTGCAGGCGGCCCTTCCTGCCTATTGGGGTGCAGTCGGGCCCAATTGCCGGTAGGGGCGCAGACGGGCCCAATTGCCGGTAGGGGCGCAGACGGGCCCTACTGCCTGTATGGGCGCAGGCGGGTCTTACTGCCTGTTGAAGCGCAGGTGGGACCTATTGCCTGTTGGGGCGCAGGCGGCCCTTCCGCTTATAGGGCTGCAGGCGGGCCCTACTGCCTGTAGGGGCGCAGGCGGGACTTACTGCCTGTAGAGACGCAGGAAGGCCCTACTGCCTATAGGGGCGCAGCGGGGCCCTACTGCCTATAGGGGTGCAGACGACCCACCCGGCTACGGGGCTGCAGGCGGGCCCTACTGCCTGCAGGGGCGCACGAGGGCCCTACTGCCTGTAGGGGCGCACGCGGCCCTTCTGCCTGCAGGGGCGAAGGAGGGCCCTACTGCCTGTAGGGGCGCAGGCGACCCTCCCGCCTATGGGTGTGCAGGTGACTGTAGGGGCGCAGGCGACCCTCCCGCCTATGGGTGTGCAGGTGACCCTATGGAGCTGACGGCGGGCCCTACTGCCTGTAGGGGCGCAGGCGGGTCCTACTGCCTGTTGGGGTGCAGTCTGTCCATCCGCCTATGGGGGAGCAGTCAGGCCCAACTGCCTGTAGGGGCGAAGGCGGGCCCTTCTGCCTGTTGGGGCGCAGGCGGGTCCTACTGCCTATAGGGGCGCAGGCACTCCATCCGCCTATGGGTGTGCAGGTGGCCCTTTCTGCCTATGGGGGTGACGGCGGGCCATACTGCCTGTAGGGGCGCAGGCGGACCATACTGACTGTGGGGGTGCAGGCGGCCCTCCCGCCAATAGGGGTACAGCCGGGCACTTCTGCCCGTGGGAGCGCAGGAGGGCCCTACTGCCTGTTAAAGCGCAGGCAGGACCTACTGCCTGTTGGGGCGCAGGCGGCCCTTCCGCCTATGGGGCTGCAGGCGGGACCTACTGCATGTAGGGGCGCAGGCGGGTGCTAATGTCTTTTGGGGCACAGGCGGTCCATCCGCCTATGGGGTGCAGGCGGCCCTTCCTGCCTATTTGGGAGCAGTCGGGCCCAATTGCCGGTTGGGCCGCAGACGGGCCCTACTGCCTGTAGGGGCGCAGACGGGTCCTACTGCCTGTTAAAGCGCAGGCAGGACCTACTGCCTGTTGGGGCGCAGGCGGCCCTTCCGCCTATGGGGCTGCAGGTGGGCCCGCCTGCAAAGGGGGATGCAGCCGGGCCCTACTGCCTGTAGGGGCGCAGGAGGGCCCTACTGACTGTAGGGACGCAGGAAGGCCCTACTGCCAGTAGCAGCGCAGGAGGGCCTTGCTGCCTGTAGGGGCGCACGCGGGCCCTACTGCCTGTAGCCGCCTATGGGAATGCAGGCGGTCCAGCCGCTTATGGGAATGCAGGTGGTCCAGCCGCCTATGGGAATGCAGCCTGTAGGGGCGCATGCGGCCCACCCGCCTATGGGGTTGCAGTCGGGACTGCCTGTAGGGACGCCCGCGGGCCGCACTGCCTGTATAGGCGCACGAGGGCCCTACTGCCTATAGGGGCGCAGCGGGGCCCTACTGCCTATATGGTTGCAGGCGGGCCTTACTGCCTTTAGGGGCGAAGGAGGGCCCTACTGCCTGTAGGGGTGCACGCGGCCCTACTGCCTGTAGGGGCGCAGGAGGGCCCTACTGCCTGTAGGGACGCAGGAAGGCCCTACTGCCAGTAGCAGCGCAGGAGGGCCTTGCTGCCTGTAGTGGCGCACGCGGGCCCTACTGCCTGTAGCCGCCTATGGGAATGCAGGCGGTCCAGCCGCTTATGGGAATGCAGGTGGTCCAGCCGCCTATGGGAATGCAGCCTGTAGGGGCGCATGCGGCCCACCCGCCTATGGGGTTGCAGTCGGGACTGCCAGTAAGGACGCACGCGGGCCGCACTGCCTGTATAGGCGCACGAGGGCCCTACTGCCTATAGGGGCGCAGCGGGGCCCTACTGCCTATATGGTTGCAGGCGGGCCTTACTGCCTTTAGGGGCGAAGGAGGGCCCTACTGCCTGTAGGGGCGCATGCGGCCCTGCTGCCTGCAGGGGCGAAGGAGGGCCCTACTGCCTGTAGGGGCGCAGGCGACCCTCCCGCCAATGGGGTTGCAGGCGGCCCTCCCGCCTATGGAGCTGCAGGCGGGCCCTACTGCATGCAGGGGCGCACGAGGGCCCTACTGCCTATAGGGGCGCAGCGGGGCTCTACTTCCTATAGGGTTGCAAAGGGGCCCTACTGCCTGTAGGAGCGCATGCGGTCCATCCGCCTATGGGAATGCCGTCGGTCCAGCCGCCTATGGGGATGCAGGCGGCCCTCCCGCTCATGGGAATGCAGCGGGGCCCTACGTCCTGTAGGGGCGCAGGAGGGCCCTACTGCCTGTAGGGGCACAGGCGACCCTCCCGCCTATGGGTGTGCAGGTGGCCCTCCCGCCTATGGAGCTGCAGGCGGGCCCTACTGCCTGTAGGAGCACAGGCGGGTCCTACTGCCTGTTGGGGCGCAGGCGGTCCATCCGCCTATGGGGGTGCAGGCGGCCCTTTCTGCCTATGGGGGTGAAGTTGTAGGAGCGCAGGCGGGCCCTACAGCCTGTAGGGGCGCAGGCGGGTCTTACTGCCTGTTGAAGCGCAGGTGGGACCTATTGCCTGTTGGGGCGCAGGCGGCCCTTCCGCTTATGGGGCTGCAGGCGGGCCCTACTGCCTGTAGGGGCGCAGGCGGGACTTACTGCCTGTAGAGACGCAGGAAGGCCCTACTGCCTATAGGGGCGCAGCGGGGCCCTACTGCCTATAGGGGTGCAGACGGCCCACCCGGCTACGGGGCGGCAGGCGGGCCCTACTGCCTGCAGGGGCGCACGAGGGCCCTACTGCCTGTAGGAGCGCACGCGGCCCTTCTGCCTGCAGGGGCGAAGGAGGGCCCTACTGCCTGTAGGGGCGCAGGCAACCCTCCCGCCTATGGGTGTGCAGGTGACCCTCCCGCCTATGGAGCTGACGGCGGGCCCTACTGCCTGTAGGGGCGCAGGCGGGTCCTACTGCCTGTTGGGGTGCAGTCTGTCCATACGCCTATGGGGGAGCAGTCAGGCCCAACTGCCTGTAGGGGCGAAGGCGGGCCCTTCTGCCTGTTGGGGCGCAGGCGGGTCCTACTGCCTATAGGGGCGCAGGCACTCCATCCGCCTATGGGTGTGCAGGTGGCCCTTTCTGCCTATGGGGGTGACGGCGGGCCATACTGCCTGTAGGGGCGCAGGCGGACCATACTGACTGTGGGGGTGCAGGCGGCCCTCCCGCCAATGGGGGTACAGCCGGGCACTTCTGCCCGTGGGAGCGCAGGAGGGCCCTACTGCCTGTAGGGGCGCAGGTGGGTCCTACTGTCTGTTGGGGCGCAGGCGGCCTCTCCGTCTATGGGTCTGCAGGCAGGCCCTACTGCATGTAGGGGCGATGGCGGGTCCTAATGCCTGTTGGGGTGCAGGCGGTCCATCCGCCTATGGGGCTGCAGGCGGGCCCTACTGCCTGTAGGGGCGAAGGCGGGACTTACTGCCTGCAGGGGCGCAGGCGGCCCTACTGTCTGTAGTGGCGCACGCGGGACCTATCGCCTATAGGGGTGCATGCGGTATATCCGCCTATGGGGGTGCAGGCGGCCCTTCCTTCCTATGGGGGTGCAGTCAGGCCCAATTGCCTGTAGGGTTGCATGCAGGCCCTTCTGCCTGTTGGGCCGCAGGCGGGTCCTACTGCTTAAAGGGGCGCAGGCGGGCCCTACTGCCTGTAGGGGCGCATGCGGCCCACACGCCTATGGGGCTGCAGGCGGGCCCTACTGCATGCAGGGGCACATGCGGGACTTACTGCCTGCGGTCCATCCGCCTATGGGGGTGCAGGCGGCCCTTCTTGCCTATGGGGGTGCAGTCAGGCCCAACTGCCTGTAGGGGCGCAGGCGGGCACTTCTGCCTGTTGGGGCGAAGGCGGGTCCTACTGCTTATAGAGGCCCCACTGCCTGTAGGGGCGCATGCGGCCCACCCGCCTATGCGGCTGCAGGCGGGCCCGCCTGCAAAGGGGGATGCAGCCGGGCCCTACTGCCTGTAGGGGCGCAGGAGGGCCCTACTGCCTGTAGGGACGCAGGAAGGCCCTACTGCCAGTAGCAGCGCAGGAGGGCCTTGCTGCCTGTAGGGGCGCACGCGGGCCCTACTGCCTGTAGCCGCCTATGGGAATGCAGGCGGTCCAGCCGCTTATGGGAATGCAGGCGGTCCAGCCGCCTATGGGAATGCAGCCTGTAGAGGCGCATGCGGCCCACCCGCCTATGGGGTTGCAGTCGGGACTGCCTGTAGGGACGCACGCGGGCCGCACTGCCTGTAGAGGCACATGCGATGCAGCCGGGCCCTACTGCCTGTAGGGGCGCACGAGGGCCCTACTGCCTATAGGGGCGCAGCGGGGCCCTACTGCCTATATGGTTGCAGGCGGGCCTTACTGCCTTTAGGGGCGAAGGAGGGCCCTACTGCCTGTAGGGGCGCACGCGGCCCTGCTGCCTGCAGGGGCGAAGGAGGGCCCTACTGCCTGTAGGGGCGCACGCGGCCCTACTGTCTTTAGGGGCGCAGGCGACCCTCCCGCCTATGGAGCTGCAGGCGGGCCCTACTGCCTGTAGGGGCGCACGCGGGACTTACTGCCTGTAGGGGCGCACGATGGCCCTACTGCCTATAGGGGCGCAGCGGGGCCCTACTTCCTATAGGGTTGCAAAGGGGCCCTACTGCCTGTAGGGGCGCATGCGGTCCATCCACCTATGGGAATGCAGGTGATCCAGCCGCCTATGGGTGTGCAGGTGGCCCTCCCGCCTATGGAGCTGCAGGCGGGCCCTACTGCCTGTAGGGGCGCAGGCGGGTCCTACTGCCTGTTGGGGAGCAGGCGGTCCATCCGCCTATGGGGTTGCAGGCGGCCCTTTCTGCCTATGGGGGTGCAGTCGGGCCCAAGTGCCTGAAGGAGCGCAGGCGGGCCCTTCTGCCTGTTGGGGCGCACACCGGCCATACTGCCTGTAGGGGCGGAAGCGAGCCGTACTGACTGTGGGGGTGCAGGCGGGCCCTACTGCATGTAGGGGCGAAGGCGGGTCCTAATGCCTGTTGGGGCGCAGGCGGTCCATCCGCCTATGGGGGTGCAGGCGGCCCTTCCTGCCTATTGGGGTGCAGGCGGGTCCTACTGCCTGTTGGGGCGCAGGCGGTCCATCCGCCTATGGGGGTGCAGGCGGCCCTTCCTGCCTATTGGGGTGCAGTCGGGCCCAATTGCCGGTAGGGGCGCAGACGGGCCCTACTGGCTGTCGGAGCGTAGGAGGGCCCTACTGCCTGTAGGGGCGCAGGCGACCCTCCCGCCTATGGAGCTGCAGGCGGGCCCTACTGCCTGTAGGGACGCAGGCGGGTCCTACTGATTTTTGAAGCGCAGGCGGGACCTACTGCCTGTTGGGGCGCAGGCGGCCCTTCCGCCTATGGAGCTGCAGGCGGGCCCTACTGCCTGTAGTGGCGCACGCGGGACCTATCGCCTATAGGGGTGCATGCGGTCTATCCGCCTATGGGGGTGCAGGCGGCCCTTCCTTCCTATGGGGGTGCAGTCAGGCCCAACTGCCTGTAGGGTCGCATGCGGGCCCTTCTGCCTGTTGGGGCGCAGGCGGGTCCTACTGCTTATAGGGGCAGGGGCGGGCCCTACTGCCTGTAGGGGCGCATGCGGCCCACACGCCTATGGGGCTGCAGGCGGGCCCTACTGCATGCAGGGGCACATGCGGGACTTACTGCCTGTAGGGGCGCAGGTGGCCCTACTGTCTGTAGTGGTGCAGTCCTTCCGCCTATGGGGGTGCAGGCGGTCCTTCTTGCCTATGGGGGTGCAGTCAGGCCCAACTGCCTGTAGGGGCGCAGGCGGGCCCTTCTGCCTGTTGGGGCGAAGGCGGGTCCTACTGCTTATAGAGGCCCTACTGCCTGTAGGGGCGCATGCGGCCCACCCGCCTATGGGGCTGCAGGCGGGCCCGCCTGCAAAGGGGGGTGCAGCCGGGCCTTACTGCCTGTAGGGGCGCAGGAGGGCCCTACTGCCTGTAGGGACGCAGGAAGGCCCTACTGCCAGTAGCAGCGCAGGAGGGCCCTACTGCCAGTAGCAGCGCAGGAGGGCCTTGCTGCCTGTAGGGGCGCATGCGGCCCACACGCCTATGGGGCTGCAGGCGGGCCCTACTGCATGCAGGGGCACATGCGGGACTTACTGCCTGTAGGGGCGCAGGCGGCCCTTCTGCCTGTAGTGGTGCGGTCCATCCGCCTATGGGGGTGCAGGCGGCCCTTCTTGCCTATGGGGGTGCAGTCAGGCCCAACTGCCTGTAGGGTCGCAGGCGGGCCCTTCTGCCAGTTGGGGCGAAGGCGGGTCCTACTGCTTATAGAGGCCCTACTGCCTGTAGGGGCGCATGCGGCCCACCCGCCTATGGGGCTGCAGGCGGGCCCACCCGCCTATGGGGGTGCAGTCGGGTCCAACTGGGGTGCAGTCGGGACTGCCTGTAGGGACGCACGCGGGCCGCACTGCCTGTAGAGGCACATGCGGTGCAGCCGGGCCCTACTGCCTGTAGGGGCGCACGAGGGCCCTACTGCCTATAGGGGCGCAGCGGGGCCCTACTGCCGGCCCTACTGCCGGCCCTTCTTGCCGCCTGCGCAAGGGAATGGCCCACCCTTCAGTAGGGTCCATCCACCTATGGGAATGCAGGCGGTCCTATGGGTGTGCAGGTGGCCCTCCCGCCTATGGAGCTGTAGGCGGGCCCTACTGCCTGTAGGGGCGCAGGCGGGTCCTACTGCCTGTTGGGGCGCAGGCGGTCCATCCGCCTATGGGGGTGCAGGCGGCCCTTTCTGCCTATGGGGGTGCAGTCGGGTCCAAGTGTTGGGGCGCACACCGGCCATACTGTTGGGGCGCACACCGGCCATACTGCCTGTAGGGGCGCAGGCGGGCCGTACTGACTGTGGGTGTGCAGGTGGCCCTCCCGCCTATGGAGCTGTAGGCGGGCCCTACTGCCTGTAGGGGCGAAGGCGGGTCCTAATGCCTGTTGGGGCGCTGGCGGTCCATCCGCCTATGGGGGTGCAGGCGGCCCTTCCTGCCTATTAGGGTGCAGGCGGGTCGTACTGCCTGTTGGGGCGCAGGCGGTCCATCCGCCTATGGGGGTGCAGGCGGCCCTTCCTGCCTATTGGGGTGCAGTCGGGCCCAATTGCCGGTAGGGGCGCAGACGGGCCCTACTGCCTGTAGGGGCGCAGGCGGGTCCTACCTCCTGTTGAAGCGCAGGTGGGACCTACTGCCTGTTGGGGCGCAGGCGGCCCTCCCGCCTATTAGGGTGCAGGCGGGTCGTACTGCCTGTTGGGGCGCAGGCGGTCCATCCGCCTATGGGGGTGCAGGCGGCCCTTCCTGCCTATTGGGGTGCAGTCGGGCCCAACTGCCTGTAGGGTCGCATGCGGGCCCTTCTGCCTGTTGGGGCGCAGGCGGGTCCTACTGCTTATAGGGGCAGGGCGGGCCTTACTGCCTGTAGGGGCGAAGGCGGGACTTACTGCCTGCAGGGGCGCAGGCGGCCCTACTGCCTGTAGTGGCGCACGCGGGACCTATCGCCTATAGGGGCGCATGCGGTCTATCCGCCTATGGGGGTGCAGGCGGCCCTTCCTGCCTATGGGGGTGCAGTCAGGCCCAACTGCCTGTAGGGTCGCATGCGGGCCCTTCTGCCTGTTGGGGCGCAGGCGGGTCCTACTGCTTATAGGGGCAGGGCGGGCCTTACTGCCTGTAGGGGCGCATGCGGCCCGCCAACTGCCTGTAAGGGCGCAGGAGGGCCCTACTGCCTGTAGGGGCGCAGGCGGGACCTACTGCCTGTAGGGGCGCAGGCGGGTCCTTCTGTCTATAGGGGCGCAGGCGGGCCCAATTGCGTGTAGGGGCGCATGCGGCCCACCCGCCTATGGGGGTTCAGTCGGGTCCAACTGCCTATGGGGGTGCAGTCGGGTCCAACTGCTTGTGGGGGCGCAGGAGGGCGCTTCTGTCTGTTGGGGCGCTGGCGGGTCCTACTGCCTGTAGGGGCGCAGGCGGGCCCTACTGCCTGTAGGGGCGCAGGCGGTCCAACTGCCGATGGGAATGCAGGCGGGCCCTACTGCCTGAAGGGGTGCAGGAGGGCCCTACTGCCTGTAGGGGGTGCACGCGGGACGTACTGCCTGTGGGGGCGCAGGCGGTCCAGCTGCCGATGGGGACGCAGGCGGGCCCTACTGCCTGTGGGGCCGTAGGCGGCCCACCCGCCTATGGGGCTGCAGGCAGGCCCTACTGACTGTAGGAGCGCAGGAGGTCCCTACTGCCTATAGGGGCGCAGGCGGCCCACCCGCCTATGGGGGTGGAGGCGGGCCCTACTGCCTAGGTGGTGGAGGCTGGCCCCACTACCTACAAGGGCACAGGCGGGCCCTCTTGCCTATGAGTGAGCATCCGGGCCCTACTGCCTTTAAGGGCAGGGACCGGCCCTCCAACCTATGGGGCTGCAGACGGGCCCTGCTGCCTATAGGGGCGCACGGGAGCCCTTCTACCTATGGGGGTGCAGCCCTCCTGCCTATGGGGGTGCAGCCGGGCGCAGACGGGCCCTCCCGCTTATGGGGGCACAGGCGGGCCGTCCTGGTTATAGGGGTGCGGGCGGGCTGATGTAGTCGACGAGGTAATTGAAATAGTCCATTTGATATTTAAGGATTTTATTTATTTATTATTTGATTAATTGTAGGAGCAACAAAGGTTCCGCTCCAACGCTTCGATTGTATCTGATTTTGCATTATTCTTTTAATTCTAAGTAAGGCTAAGTCTCGTCGCTGCGCTGCCCACAGACGGCGGCAGCAAGACGGCTATGTATATGCTTATGTATATATCTTAAGCGGGAGCGCGTGGTATATGCACATGAGGTCCGTTCGTGTTACAATTGTGCCGGCGCTAGCACTTTTTGTGCATGTCGATCGGTTCATGTTTTGACCATTTAAGTTTTGATTACACTGCAACAAAGTGTTACAGTGTTTACCCTTTAAGTACTCTTGGTACAGTGGCTATTCAATATGTGTGCATACTACATCTCCCTCCTTTTGGAAAATAACGTAATAATATGTAGTTATTTTAATAATAGTAATTTGTATTTAATAATTTTGTATGTAGATTTTTTTTACATATAGCCATTTTATTTATAGCAACAAAGAAAATGAAATTACGAATAATATTTGTATCTATGCATGGCCATACTAAATACGATTATGAAATAAACATTTTTTTTGTTTTTTTTTTTACTTGCGCGGTTCCCTCTGCATACGTACAGCCCACCTCCCGCCCAACCGACCGAGGGGCGCTGCCGCATAACGTACGGCTCGAATCGCGGGGATAGATCTGAGAGAGTATAAAGAGAAGGAGTAGAGTATTACAAGGAAGAGTGTTGCACAGATAAGGCGTTTGCCAAAGTGGCAAGATGTTGTAGAGACCATTGTAGTCCGATCATAAAACCCTGAACGGATCGTGTTGGGCATATGTCGAGCTACAATGGCTAAGGAGTAGAGTACGAAAGGTTCTAGTCCTTCTACTAGGAACATTAAAATTTAAGCGTGTTAGTAAATGCTGGCTGTCTACATTTCCATTAATAAGATTAACTAGAAACATGACGCCCAGCATCGTTTTACGGTTTGTTAATGATGGTAAGTTTATTAATAAAAGTCTACAATGATAGGATGGAAGGTGAAGACTTTCATCCCAATTAAGTCCCCTAAGTGCGAAGATAAGGAAGTTTTTTGTACAGATTCTATGTGATCTTGGTGTACTCCGAATTGAGGACTCCAGACACTCGATCCATACTCAAGAATCGGACGGACTAGTGAAGTATATAAAGTTTTTGTTAAGTACGGGTCATTGAATTCTTTTGACCATCTTTTAATAAAACCAAGTACACCCATAGCTTTATTAACCATGGTGGATATATGGTCGTTAAATTTAAGTTTCAAATCTAATAGGACAGACAGATCGTTAACCTGAGTTAATCGTTCTAAGGCATTCCCATAGAGAAAGTACGTAGTCTGGTGAGGACTAGATCAATAAAATGACATGAGTTTACATTTCGATCCATTAAGCTTTAGGTTATTTGCTAAACACCAATTTTGAAATTTATCCAAATCGGATTGAAGTCTAGATTGGGCGCTAGTGAATCTATACTGGAGACAAAGCTTAACGTCATCAGCGTACATAAGTACAAGTGAGTCAGTTAAGGCAAGGGGCAAGTCGTTAATAAATAATGTAAAGAGTAATGGTCCAAGATGGCTTCCTTGGGGCACCCCAGACGTGACGCGGACTAAACGCGAGGTAACATCTTTAAAGAAAACACGTTGGGTTCTTTTAGATAAGTAACTCGAAATCCAAATCAGGAGATCAGTTGGGAATCTCAAAAGACTGAGTTAATTATAAGAAGCGAATAGTTAACAGAGTCAAATGCTTTACTGAAATCAGTGTAAATGACGTCTGTTTATAAGCCATTCCGGAACCCATCCATGACAAAATATGTTAGCTCCAACAAGTTGGTGGTGGTGGAGCGGCGCTTCATGAAGCCATGTTGGCACGGGGATATTATTGAACTACATAGGTGTTGCAAATGTGGAGTGATAAGTTTTTCGAAAAGCTTTGGAATTGCTGATAATTTAGAAATGCCTCTATAATTGGCAGAATCGGATTTTTTCCATTTTTTATGAAAAGGAATAATGTAGGATTCCTTCCACATAAGGGGAAAAGCCGAAGTCTTCAGCGATAGATTAAATAGTCTAAGGAGCGGTTTGCACAGTACCTCGGCGCAGTTCTTCAGAACGCATCCTGGTACTCCATCAGGGCCTGGCGAATATACGGGCCTATTCGCCGTATACAATACAATACAAGAAACATGTTTGCGCTTAGTGTTTACGAAGTTATAAAACTGCTTCGGGTCCTGAGTAAACTGAATCCGGCAGCGGTGAATATAACTCCTATAACATTCGGCGTTATGCACGGTGAAATTGGACCGAGCCACTAAGTATCTTGAATAACTAACTGTACAGCCAGATAATCTATGTTTATTTAAAAGTCTATTTATTACGTTCTTTAAATTTAATAGGTGCTTTGTATACCGCAAGCGTCGAAGAATATATTTAGGGTATTATAAGATTCCTCTAAGGTTTGGTAATTTTTTTCTTCACCGTACTTGGCTGATGTTCCTGGACGAAAATGTTCTCTGGCCAAAAGCTGGCGGAACAAATCGTCTTGAAAATCTGCACAGGCACACGTATTTTGAAAGATGACGTGTGCCTGGTGTAGGTGTATTTGAATTTTGTTATATCTACCACGTTTATGTCGGCTGTTGTTTTGGCTTTGATGTAAGCCGAGATATCAATCTCCGAAGTATCAGGGGCAAGCCGTGAAACAAATATATGTTTCGATGGCGGGATCACCTGCAATGGTTTTGGTGCCGCCGTAACTAATACGGCAGCATCAGTGCGTACCGGTGGTCCGGACGCTTGATTGCCCTGTTCGGTGACTCTTAAGGGGGTTTGTATTATTGGGTCTGGTGGTATCACTTGAAGCAATGCCACAGAGGACATATCGGACAATTGCTCATTTACCCCGAGATATTCGGAAGCCGAATTTTTCCCAGGTCCGGCCCTTGGAGTGGCCAGCGATATAAGCGGCAGCATGATTGTCGGCTGAGTGGGCTGATGATTATTCGCCACAAGCACATCACTAAAAGCGGATTTCTTACGCTTTGGAGACTCATTTAATAGTTGTAGACTACTAAACTGTGTATCGAGCGCACAGAGTTGGTCATTGATTTTACGAAAACCACTAACCAATTCGTTAAATCCACTTTTAGTCTGTCTCATGAACGATCTCATTTCGCCCTGAACAACACGACAACCGTCACAGCAAAAGTGGAGCCCAGGCACACTTTGCGTGTAAAACGTTATCACAAAGCCAGCAGTGGATGGTAGGCTGGGATGAGGAGATTGTCTTATTACAAGACTTCAACGCACAGACAAGTTTAAGTTCCATGGTTTTGATTAATTAATATATTAATATTTTTTTATTATATTATTAACGTACCTTGAACCGTTAATTTGATATTATTTGAATTTGATATTATAATGTTATCTTTGTCTCCTATTTCCGTTATTTTATACGGGCCAGTATATTTAGGATCTAACTTATGACCAGTTTCGTTTTTTAGTAAAACTTTATCCCCCACTGATATTTGTGCGCGCGGTTCCCACTGCATACGTACAGCCCACCTCCCGCCCAACCGACCGAGGGGCGCCTGCCGCATAAAGTACGGCTCGAATCGCGGGAATAAATTCGAGTTAGTTAAAATATAAATAGAAGGATTATAAAGAAAACGAGGAAGAATTAGTATGATCTTGAAGGTAAATTAAAATGGAGGTTTTCATATTTGAAAGGGATGAAAGAGAAATAATATGATACAGACCATTGTAGTTCGAACATAAAATCGTAAGGGGATCATACTGTGCATATGTCGATCTACAATGGCTTAAGAATAAAGGACTAAAGTTTCTAGTCCTTCTATTCGGAACGTTAAACTGTAAGCGTGTTAGTAAGTGCTGGCTATCTACATCACCATTAATAAGGTTGTGTAGGAAAACGACACCCAGCATTATTCTACGATTTGTTAAGGAGGGTAAGTTTATTAGTAGGAGTCTACTATTATACGAAGGAAGGTGAAGATTTGCGTCAACGTTAAGTCGTCTAAGATCAAATATTAAGAAGTTCTTTTGTACGGATTCTATGCGGTCTTGATGAACACCGTATTGGGGACACCAGACACGTGAACCGTACTCCAGTATCGGACGGACCAAGGATATAAATAAGCTTTTAGTAATATAAGGGTCGTTAAATTCTTTAGCCGATCTTTTAATAAAACCGAGAACACATTTAGCCTTATTAACCATTAAAGAAATATGGTCGGAAAATTTAAGTTTTATGTCTAAAAAGACACCAAGATCATTAACCTGAGTTAATTTTTCTAAGGCAATCCCAGAGAGATTGCACGAAGCCTGGTGAGGACTAGTACGATTAATAGACATAAGTTTGCATTTTGATCCATTAAGTATTAAGTCATTAGCTAAACACCATTTTTAAAAATTATCGAGATCGGACTGGAGTCTGTTTTGGGCAGACGGGAACTTATATTGCAGACAAAGCTTAACATCGTCTGCGTACATTAGTACCTGCGCGTTCGTTAAGGATAGGGGCAAGTCATTTATAAAGAGAGTGAATAGTAATGGGCCAAGATGGCTTCCTTGAGGGACTCCAGATGTGGCACGGACTAAGCGGGAATATTGATTTTTAAATAAGACTCTCTGTGTTCTTCCATTTAAATAGCTGGAGATCCACGTAATAAGGTCTAATTTTTCGAATAACTTTGGAATCGCTGACAATTTTGAGATGCCTCTGTAGTTGGCAGGATTTTTTCCCCTTTTTGTGCAGAGGAATTATGAAAGATTCCTTCCATTTAAAGGGGAAAATCGAAGATTCCAAAGATAAGTTGAAAAGTTTTTGAAGAGGTTTGCACAGAGCCCTAGCACAGTATTTTAGCACACAGCCTGGTACTCCGTCGGGGCCTAGGGAATAAACTGGTTTTACCTTTTGAAGATCCAATAATAAAATGTTTTCAGAAAGAAATGGAACAAATATACGATTAGTTGTTTGAATGTTGTAAGCGTATGGCTGATCTGAAGTTTTAGGAGGTGAATACGTTGTTTGGAAAAATTTTGCGAATAAATCGGCAATGGCCTGATCTGAAGTCGCTGATAAATTTTTATACGTAAGTAGAGAAGGAAAAGATACATGTTTACGCTTCGTGTTTACAAAGTTATAAAACTGCTTTGGATCCTGAGTGAACAGAATCCGACAGCGTCGAATATAATTATTATAACATTCGGCGTTATGCACGGTAAAATTTAGCCGAGCTATTAAGTATCTTGAGAAATCTATGCTGCTACAGGTTCTTTTATATTTATTTAAAAGCCTGTCTTTATCTGTTTTTAATTTTGTTATGCGCCTTGTAAACCAAGGAGGATTATTTGTAGCGGACGGATATTTCCACGGCACACTTAAGTCAAAGAATGTATTTAATGTGAAATAAAATTTATCTAGGATGATATCGTCTTATATCTGTGCATGCCAGAATATCGGAACAGTCAGAAGTATCGATTAACAAATTAAGTTTACGAAAATCAGCCTTACGAAAACAACGAATCTTCTTTGATACGCGGGAAGGCTTCTGATTGACACCAGAATTGGTTTCAATTGAAACTTCAAGCGTAGGGTGGTATGGATCTTCAGGGGTTGAGAGGGGCAAAGCTCTGGAAAGTGTGGTACCATCTGGATCAGATACAAAACATAAGTCAAGAAGCCGACCTAACGAATTTCTAACATGGTTGATATGGCCTAGGGACAAGTCAAAGATGCCCGCCGTGAAATGATGGGTGGAAAGTGATAAGAAAGATACATTTTCAGTATTTGACCAATTGAGTTCTGGTAAATTAAAGTCACCAAGAACTACCAGAAGGTCAATATCGGACATAAGATTGGAAACAGACTGTATAGCCGACAAGTGATGCCAGTATGTAGGCGGCTCGGAAGATGGTGGAATGTAAGAACATGTAATAAACAAAGATTGAGCAGACAATATGACTTTAACGCAAATGAATTCGAAATCACCAAACTCTGGTAACTTTACCTCTTCAGAATCGAAATCGGAGTCAATGGAAATTAAGACTCCTCCTCCTCTTCGCAGAGGTCGGTCTCGTCTAAAAGTGGTGTACCTACTTGGAAAAACTTCAGAGCAAAAGATCTCCGGCTTTAACCAGGTTTCAGTAAAAACTATAATATGGGACAAAGGAAAGACTATCAGAATAGAGTCTAGGGAGCTTGCTACGTAGGCCCCTACAATTCTGATAGGTAAGATTGATAGAAGATGTTAGTTTTTTGAAGAGTCGGATTGGACAGATGTTGGAGCTTGACTCCAGCAGGCTTCGAATTTTTTTTCTTTACCTTACTCGGCTGATGCTCTTGTACAAATATGTCCTCTGGCCAGAAGCCAGGCGAACATAGCGTCGCAAACATCGGCACTGGCACACGTATCATGAAGGATGACATGCGCGTGTGTAGGAGTACTAGGAAATTTAAGTAGGAGTACTTAAATTTCCTAATGTCTTCCACTCTAATAACGGCCTTGGGTTTGGCTTTGATATAAGCCGAGATATCAATCTCCGAGGTATCGGGGGCTAGCCGTGAGACAAATATTTGTCTAACAGATGGGATTACCTGTATTGGTTTTGGTGCCACGGTCGGTAATACCGCGGCAACAGTCCGTTCAGGGGGTCCGGGCGGCGGGTTACCATTTCTAGTGGAAGCTATGGGGGTTAATTCTAGGGCATTCCTAGGAATCACTTGGAGTGATGCCATGGAGGACAAAGCAGACGAGTTATGCTCTGCTACGGTAAATTCGGGTGCTGACTTTTCATTTACCGTCAATAAGCGCTTTTACTATACCTGGCAAGCCGCTTTAGCAATACTAAGTGATGCCCTTTGGACTGTCTAATGCTGTCTAACTGCCTACTGTCTGTCTAACTGTCTAACCCCATATTATATGGGCTTTGGGCAGCATTTTATGACCTCAGGGGCTACTTAAAAATTGCTGAGGGTTTTGTCCTTATTGGACGATAAATCGGTAGTCTTTACGAGACAGGACTCCTTAGAAATTGTTCGACAGCAGGCCTAGAAGGTATTAAAGCAACAACAAGAAAAAAATGAGCGTAATTATAATCTCCGCTCTAGATCGGTGGCCTACAGCGAAGGACAAGAAGTATTCCGGAAGAATTTCAGGCAGAGCAACATCCAAACGGGTTATAATGCAAAGTTGGGACCGGCTTTCGTGAAGGCCAGAGTAAGGAGAAAGATTGGAAATGCGTATTATGAGCTAAAGGATCTGCAGGGACGACTGGTTGGGAAGTTTCACGCAAAGAACATTCGGCAGTAGTACGAGCAAGTGCTGGTGTGATCATCCTTGGTGAATTTAAGCCCCAAGTCTAATCTTGAGACTCCAGGAGCCTGCCCGCCTAAATTCCGCGTCGGTCTGGCTAGAGAGGGGAGTTAGGAGCATTCCATGTCGAGAGTGTTAACTGTCCAGACGTTCCCAGCGAGCGAAGCGAAGCGATCGGCTGCAAGTGTCGACTTGGATCGGATAGGATCACCTTGGACGTTCAAAAACTTTTATTGTCCTCCAGCTTATTGGCTAGGTTGAAGTGCCCGATAGTGGGAAATCTCTGGTGAGTGGAATATTGGTCCAGGGATAGAAATATATGAGTGAGGCATCCTAATTTTATTACCAGGCGGCCCAGGCGAATCTACCATAGGCCTTTCAAATTGTGGAGACCTGCGTAAAGGACTCCGGGGGCTTCGGTCCACCAGACGGATTGTCAATCCCAGCCAGCCAAGAGGAGCGCCAGAAATTCCATTTGGTTGGGTACCGCAAGCCGGGTTCGCATCGAACAAAGGCAAGGTTCGAGCGAACGGACAGGGAAAAGAGCAAAAAAACCCTAAAGGCAGTCCCCGAAGTGCATCGATACGATTAACCCCGATCGAGAGGAATCGGCGGAGGTTCCCCCGCGAATAATGTCCAGGCTAAGTGTCCCAGCCTAGGATACCGGTCCGGTAACCCAGTTAAACGAGGATATGGTGATCGTGTGACTCGGCAGCAGTATAGGAAATAAAAAGAAATGCTTAAAGTGATAGGCATAAAAATTGTGATTAGGAAAAAAATTGGGAAAAAAATAGAAAATAAATATTTAAGTAAAAACAAGAATGGAAAGCTAACTTCGGGCGGAGCCGAAGTTGATATACCCTTGCAGATATGTGGCAGCTTATATTATTAGATATATATCGGATCTTATATAGTCGGCCGATCCTTATGAAATTTGGCAGATCGAATAAGTCTGCTAAAAGAGGAGTCCACAGCAAGTCCCATCCTTCTAACTTGAAAAACAACGAAGTTATGGCATTTCCGATCAATCAGTTATATGGCAGCTATAGGATATAGTTGACCGATCCCGGCCGTTCCGACTTATATACTGCCTGCAAAGGAAAGAAGGATGTGTGCAAAGTTTGAAGTCGATAGCTTTAAAACTGAGAGACTAGTTTGCGTAGAAACAGACAGACAGACGGACAGACGGACAAACGGACATGCTTATATCGACTCAGGAGGTGATCCTGATCAAGAATATATATACTTTATAGGGTCGGAGATGTCTCCTTCACTGCGTTGCACACTTTTGACCAAAATTATAATACCCTCTGCAAGGGTATAAAAATCAAATCAAGAAAATCAAAATCAGATTAAGAAAATTTTTTAAGAAGAAAAAATAATCATTTGATTAGATAGGCGACAACGACAACCAAATTGGAAAAAAAAAATGCAAAAATTGCCCTTAAATGGTAATCGTGGGTGTTTTGTGTGTTTAATTTGTGCCTACCCCATTGGGGAAAAATACCTTGTGCTACCTTTTTCAGCGACCCGACGAAAGCGCTTTCGTCGGGGGATACAAGGCGGTCCGTGAGTAAAATTTAAAAAAAACAAGAATGGAAAGCTAACTTCGGGCGGAGCCGAAGTTGATATACCCTTGCAGATATGTATATTATATTATTAAATATATATATCGGATCATATATAATCGGCCGATCCTTATAAAACTCGGCAGATCAAATTAGTTTGCCGAAAGTAGAATCCATACAAAGTCCCAGTCTTCTAACTTAAAAAACAACAGAGATATGGCATTTCCGATCAATCAGTTCTATGGCAGCTATAGGATATAGTCGGCCAATCCTTATGATAGTTGGCAGATCGAATAAGTCTGCTAAAAGAGACTTTTCCACAACAAGTCCCATCCTTCTAACTTAAAAAACAACGAAATTATGGCATTTCCGATCAATCAGTTATATGGCAGCTATAGTATATAGTTGACCGATCCCGGCCGTTCCGACTTATATACTGCCTGCAAAGGAAAGAAGGATGTGTGCAAAGTTTGAAGTCGATAGCTTTAAAACTGAGAGACTAGTTTGCGTAGAAACAGACAGACAGACGGACAGACGGACATGCTTATATCGACTCAGGAGGTGATCCTGATCAAGAATATATATACTTTATAGGGTCGGAGATGTCTCCTTCACTGCGTTGCACACTTTTGACCAAAATTATAATACCCTCTGCAAGGGTATAAATATATATATATATGCATCCATAAGATTTTGCCCTTGTTGCCCTTGAAATCCAATCCGAAGCTACTTAAATCCAATTTCATGTTACCCCTTTGGGTTTGGTTTTTCTTCTTTTGTTTCCAAGCCTTACGCTTTAAGTTTTTAATTTCACAAATGCCATTTATTATTATACCCTTGCAGAGGGTATTATAATTTTGGTCAAAAGGTCAACGAATGTCTCATCTTTGCGAACCAAATCAGTCAACTGTTCAGCCTTCCGAAAATTTCCCAGCCGTTTGCGTCGTCGTTGAGGGGTCTCATCGACACTGTGTCATCACTTTATGGATCACTATTATCCATAGGAGATGATACTAAAATTGCAATCTCTAAAAAATACTAAATCTCGGTACCAGCACCTGTCCGCTGAAGAAACTGGCAAGCCAAAACAGGAAAAAACTGGGCTTAGCAAGCAACTTAAAAGAAGTCCGTTGGCTTGTTCCTCTGCCAACGCCAAACCAGCTTGCAGTTATTGTAACGCTCAAGACCATTCGCTCGCCTTGCTGTAATTCAAAGGTTTGAGTTTGTTAAGTCAGCCTCCCTCTGTTTAAATTGTCTGCGAAAAGGTCACACGGTAGCGAAGTGCAAATCGACCAGGTGTCAAATCTGTGCAAGATCGCACCATAAACTTCTGCACCGATTTACAGTGACTGAAAATAACTTAGCGTTACCACCACCTACAGAAAATCCTCCTCCAGCGTTAACGAATGATGGCCCTTCTACTTCACATGCTATGCATGCGTCGTCTTTAGAAAGGGATTTGTTAGCAACGTCGATCGTAAGCGTTCGAACAAAAAATGGCTAGCACATATTGGCCCGAGCATTACTTGACTCAGGGTCACAAATGAATTTCATTACTGAAGATCTTGCTCAACGCTTACAGATCCGTTGGGAGGAATCGTGCATCAACTTGCTTGGAATTGGTCAAACTAATTCACATGTAAAGAAAAAGATACACACCGTGGTGAAGTCGAGAATCAATGGTACTGAGTTTCCGTTCGACTTATGGGTTTTGAAAACAATTTCAGGCTACCAAAGAACTTGCCATTAGCAGACCCATATTTTTATAAACCTCAGCGGATAGATATGCTAATTGGAGCTGAGTCATTTTTCGAACTTTTGTCCGTTGGTCGAATAAAGCAAGGTCCGAACCATCCCATTCTTCAAAAAACTCTCCTTGGGTGGATAGTATCGGGAAAATATATTGAAAATTCCTCAACAGCCGGTCTCTAGCCTGAATTGCCAAGAAGAAATATTAGAGTCAAGAGATAACAATTTGAAAAAATTCTGGGCGTTGGAAGAAGTTCCATCTTCTAAAAAGATGTTGTCGCCAGAACAAGAGCTATGTGAGGAACATTATCGGAAGTCTGCTAGAATACTGCTTTCAGGTCGATTTGAAGTTAGACTTCCATTTAAGTCGGATCCAAGCGTTTTGGGCAACTCAGTCGAGATAGCCAAACGCCTTATTCTGTCGCTCGAGAGAAGATTATCTCGAGATCCGAATTTTATGGAAAATGTATTTGGAATTTTTTCTTATCAAAGCACCGATCGAACAAAGTGTATATTGGTCAGATTCAGAAGTTCGTTTTCATTGGATTCGTTCCCATCCATCGTCGTTGTCAACGTTCGTATCAAATAGAGTTGCTGAGATTTAAGAGTGGTCAGAGGATAGCACGTGGCGGCATGTACCAACTAAACAGAACCCGGCAGATATTGTGTCAAGAGGTGGAGACGTAAAGGAATCGGTAGAATCGATCTGATTCACAGGTCCATCGTTTTTAACGGAGCCGGAAGATAAGTGGCCAACGAGTCCCCGGTTTGAGAGATTTTGCAGATGGAAGCAAAGAAGAATACGGTCGGACTGACCGCAATGGTCTCCACCTCATATTTGTTGGAAGTGATAGAAGGATTTTCCTCTCAGTTAAAACTGCTGCGAGTGTTCGTTTACATGGTCCGCTTTATAAAGAAGTGTAAAAAATTAGTAGTTACTTCTGATAGTGTACGTTCACCTGTCGAATATCAAGAAGCTTTTAGTAAAATTGTCCAGATAGTCCAAGAGCTATATACTATATCAAGAGGAAATTAAAAATATTCAAAAAAATCTGGTTGTTATCCCAAGCCTACAGAAGCTAAGTCCGTTTGTCCATGAAGCCTCTCAGGATGGGCTTACCTTTTCATTGTTGCGGGTCGGGGGCGACTAGCTAATGCTCCTATTTCGTACGATGCCAAGTTTCCAGTATTGTTGACCGTGTATTGTCGAGTCCGTGCTCTCCGCCCATTCTCCATATATGGCGTGGATTTCTGTGGCCCTATTGAGACGACATTGAAAATTCGTGGTAAGCCACCATTCAAGTCCTACATTGCCCTGTTTGTTTGTTTTGCGTCCAGTACATTAAGAAGTAGTTTCCGATTCGTCAATTGATTCCTTTTTATTGGCATTTCAAAGGTTCGTTGGGCGCCGAGGATGTCCGCAGATCGTGCACTGCGACAACGCGACGAACTTCGTGGGAGCGAGTCGCCACTTCGCAGCACTGCGGCACCAAATCGAAGACGAAGCGGACGAGCTGCGGCAATACGCATTAAGAAAAGGATGCGTATTTGCATTCAGGTGTGAAGTCTGCAAAGCACCTACTCCTACGAGCGTTAGGCAGCGCGAAGTTGACCGCAGAGGAGCTGCAGACCGTCCTCGTTGGAGTCGAGGCCGTCCTAAACTCGAGGCCCCTGGGCGCCCTCAGTCAGGACCCAAGCGACGGCGAGGCATTGACTCCCGGGCACATGTTGACAGGCGGGCCGCTCATCGCCCCACCAGCACCGCGGACCCCGGACCAGCAGGGTCGAACGTGCTTGCGGCGATGGCGGCTTGTCTCGTCAATCAAGCAAACGTTTTGGCTGCGATGATCCCGGGAGTACGTCTTGGGCCTACAGGTGCTGTCGAAGTGGCAGCGGGAGCAGGAGAACGTCAGGAAGGGCGATCTGGTCCTGGTCGCCGAGGACCACCAGCCGCCCCAATAGTGGATCACCGCCAGGGTCGTCGAGGCTCACGCCGGCGCGGACGGAAGGGTCAGGGTCGCCGTCGTAAGGACTAGTTCCGGAGCGGTCTTCAAGAGAGCAGTCCACAAGCTGGCGAGGCTGCCAGTGTTTGAAGCCTGATGGAGGTCTTCAACGGGGCCGGTGTAGAATTAATGTAGAATTTTAAGTTTGAGTTTTTTGTAGCCTAGTATAAGTTAGCATAGGGCGGAGCGGAATCGCAAGAAAATCTCACTTGCGCTCTCCCGTGAGTTCGCCCCGCTTCGCCGCAATAGATAAGCTAGGCTTAAGTTAGTTGATAAATATATTTGAATTTATAAAGGGAAAGCAAGTGCACGCATTTTTGTTCGTTAGCGTAGTTGCTTTTATAATTTACAGCCATCCTTTTCGTTTCGGTAAAAAATAGTGAAAGAGATAAACTAATCTCAGTGAACAGACTTCGTTCAGCGTCTGCGGGACGTGTGAAGGAAAAAGGAAAGAAGGGAAAGCTTCTTAGAAGATGTGAAACGGAGTTACGGATACCAGAGACCGGCTCCGCTTCGCAAGCAAGTAGCAGAACCAGTCGAGGAGATGGAACCAGATGATGGGACTGAGTTTTCTTCTGCAGAAATGATGGATGAGGTAGATGCTCTAGCATCTTAGTATGTTGGAACTGCAGGAAGGAAGGGCACCGCTTCCACGACTGCCAGCCAAAGAGAAAGATTTTCTGCTAAGGTTGTGGCACCCCAAACACATATAAACCGTCGTGCATTAAAGGCCAAAAAAGCGGGAAGGTGAACACACGACAACAGCCGCAGTCGAGTGTTCCTCGGCGAAATTTCGAAAATCAAGAGAGGCATTAAATTGTTTGTCAAATTTGTCCGAGTCCGTTGTTTCAACATTGTCAAATTTTTCCGACTCCGAGGCCGACAAATCGGCCAAACTGTCCCAGTCCGATGCCACCAATGTGTCCGAACCGTCCGAATCAAATTTTCAAAAGACCACTTTCTGAAATTTCCCCCACTAGAATGGTTAAAAAACCCCATCGCGAAATGCCAAGCGTATGAAAGATTTTTGGAAGGCAGCTAAAACAATCAATGCCATAAGGCACAACTGTTCGGATAGACGACCGTATGCAGAGGTTCGCTTATTAGACCAAACTGTGTCATAGGTGGGAAGGTGGCTGCAAAAACGCATACCCTTTAAGCGTAGTTTTGGGCCAATCACTACAGCAGATGGTCACAAGCAGGAAGTAATAGGGCAGCTGCGAAGAATTTTCTGGATTGGGAAAGACGGGCCTAATAGCACATAGCATCGACGTAGGAGACGCAAAGCCAATAAAACAAAGACATTTCCCAGTCTCTCCAGCAGTGGAAAATCTTTTATATGCGGAGGTCGAGCGTATGCTCAAACTACGAGTAATAGAGGAGTCAGACAGTGTCTGGTCATCTCCAGTGGTCTTAGTGCAAAAACCCGGCAAGGTTAGGTTATGCCTAGACAGCAGAAAAGTCAACCAAGTGAGGAAAAATTATGCTTACCTATTGCCGCAAATTGATGGTATCTTAAGCAGACTGAAAGCGAATTTCATAACCAGCTTAGACTTAAAAGATGCCTATTGGAAAATACTCTTAGACCCAGCGACCCGGGATAAAACCGCTTTTACTATACCTGGCAAGCCGCTTTAGCAATACTAAGTGATGCCCTTTGGACTGTCTAATGCTGTCTAACTGCCTACTGTCTGTCTAACTGTCTAACCCCATATTATATGGGCTTTGGGCAGCATTTTATGACCTCAGAGGCTACTTAAAAATTGCTGAGGGTTTTGTCCTTATTGGACGATAAATCGGTAGCCTTTACGAGACAGGACTCCTTAGAGATTGTTCGACAGCAGGCCTAGAAGGTATTAAAGCAACAACAAGAAAAAAATGAGCGTAATTATAATCTCCGCTCTAGATCGGTGGCCTACAGCGAAGGACAAGAAGTGTTCCGGAAGAATTTCAGGCAGAGCAACTTCCAAACGGGTTATAACGCAAAGTTGGGACCGGCTTTCGTGAAGGCCAGAGTAAGGAGAAAGATTGGAAATGCGTATTATGAGCTAAAGGATCTGCAGGGACGACTGGTTGGGAAGTTTCACGCAAAGAACATTCGGCAGTAGTACGAGCAAGTGCTGGTGTGATCATCCTTGGTGAATTTAAGCCCCAAGTCTAATCTTGAGGGGGGAGTATTTATTGTAGCACTTGCCGTAACGCAAAGCGACCCCTAGAAGCTGAATATGTCAGAAGGTGGCGCCATCTATGGGGGAAGTGTGGAGTAGGTTAGCTAGGGAGCGCCTGGAATACTTTAATTCCGGGAGTTCGCTATTTGTGGACTCCAGGAGCCTGCCCGCCTAAATTCCGCGTCGGTCTGGCTAGAGAGGGGAGCTAGGAGCATTCCATGTCGAGAGTGTTAACTGTCCAGACGTTCCCAGCGAGCGAAGCGATGCAATCGGCTGCAAGTGTCGACTTGGATCGGATAGGATCACCTTGGACGTTCAAAAACTTTTATTGTCCTCCAGCTTATTGGCTAGGTTGAAGTGCCCGATAGTGGGAAACCTCTGGTGAGTGGAATATTGGTCCAGGGATAGAAATATATGAGTGAGGCATCCTAATTTTATTACCAGGCGGCCCAGGCGAATCTACCATAGGCCTTTCAAATTGTGGAGACCTGCGTAAAGGACTCCGGGGGCTTCGGTCCACCAGACGGATTGTCAATCCCAGCCAGCCAAGAGGAGCGCCAGAAATTCCATTTGGTTGGGTACCGCAAGCCGGGTTCGCATCGAACAAAGGCAAGGTTCGAGCGAACGGACAGGGAAAAGAGCAAAAAAACCCTAAAGGCAGTCCCCGAAGTGCATCGATACGATTAACCCCGATCGAGAGGAATCGGCGGAGGTTCCCCCGCGAATAATGTCCAGGCTAAGTGTCCCAGCCTAGGATACCGGTCCGGTAACCCAGTTAAACGAGGATATGGTGATCGTGTGACTCGGCAGCAGTATAGGAAATAAAAAGAAATGCTTAAAGTGATAGGCATAAAAATTGTGATTAGGAAAAAAATTGGGAAAAAAAAATAGAAAATAAATATTTAAGTAAAAACAAGAATGGAAAGCTAACTTCGGGCGGAGCCGAAGTTGATATACCCTTGCAGATATGTGGCAGCTTATATTATTAGATATATATCGGATCTTATATAGTCGGCCGATCCTTATGAAATTTGGCAGATCGAATAAGTCTGCTAAAAGAGGAGTCCACAGCAAGTCCCATCCTTCTAACTTGAAAAACAACGAAGTTATGGCATTTCCGATCAATCAGTTATATGGCAGCTATAGGATATAGTTGACCGATCCCGGCCGTTCCGACTTATATACTGCCTGCAAAGGAAAGAAGGATGTGTGCAAAGTTTGAAGTCGATAGCTTTAAAACTGAGAGACTAGTTTGCGTAGAAACAGACAGACAGACGGACAGACGGACAAACGGACATGCTTATATCGACTCAGGAGGTGATCCTGATCAAGAATATATATACTTTATAGGGTCGGAGATGTCTCCTTCACTGCGTTGCACACTTTTGACCAAAATTATAATACCCTCTGCAAGGGTATAAAAATCAAATCAAGAAAATCAAAATCAGATTAAGAAAATTTTTTAAGAAGAAAAAATAATCATTTGATTAGATAGGCGACAACGACAACCAAATTGGAAAAAAAAATGCAAAAATTGCCCTTAAATGGTAATCGTGGGTTTTTTGTTTGTTTAATTTGTGCCTACCCCATTGGGGAAAAATACCTTGTGCTACCTTTTTCAGCGACCCGACGAAAGCGCTTTCGTCGGGGGATACAAGGCGGTCCGTGAGTAAAATTTAAAAAAAACAAGAATGGAAAGCTAACTTCGGGCGGAGCCGAAGTTGATATACCCTTGCAGATATGTGGCAGCTTATATTATTAGATATATATCGGATCTTATATAGTCGGCCGATCCTTATAAAACTCGGCAGATCAAATTTGTTTGCCGAAAGTAGAATCCATACAAAGTCCCAGTCTTCTAACTTAAAAAACAACAGAGATATGGCATTTCCGATCAATCAGTTATATGGCAGCTATAGGATATAGTCGGCCGATCCTTATGAATTTCGGCAGATCGAATAAGTCTGCTAAAAGAAGAGTCCACTGCAAGTCCCATCCTTCTAACTTAAAAAACAACAGAGATATGACATTTCCGATCAATCAGTTATATGGCAGCTATAGGATATAGTCGGCCGATCCTTATGAATTTCGGCAGATCGAATAAGTCTGCTAAAAGAGGAGTCCACAGCAAGTCCCATCCTTCTAACTTAAAAAACAACGAAGTTATGGCATTTCCGATCAATCAGTTATATGGCAGCTATAGGATATAGTCGGCCGATCCTTATGAAATTCGGCAGATCGAATAAGTCTGCTAAAGAGGAGTCCACAGCAAGTCCCATCCTTCTAACTTAAAAAACAACGAAGTTATGGCATTTCCGATCAATCAGTTATATGGCAGCTATAGGATATAGTTGACCGATCCCGGCCGTTCCGACTTATATACTGCCTGCAAAGGAAAGAAGGATGTGTGCAAAGTTTGAAGTCGATAGCTTTAAAACTGAGAGACTAGTTTGCGTAGAAACAGACAGACAGACGGACAGACGGACAGACGGACATGCTTATATCGACTCAGGAGGTGATCCTGATCAAGAATATATATACTTTATAGGGTCGGAGATGTCTCCTTCACTGCGTTGCACACTTTTGACCAAAATTATAATACCCTCTGCAAGGGTATAACAAGAATGGAAAGCTAACTTCGGGCGGAGCCGAAGTTGATATACCCTTGCAGATATGTGGCAGTTTATATTATTAGATATATATCGGATCTTATATAGATTGATCGGAAATGCCATATCTCTGTTATTTTTAAAGTTATAAGGTTGGGACTTTGTATGGATTCTACTTTCGGCAAACAAATTTGATCTGCCAAATTTCATAAGGATCGGCCGACTATATCCTAAAGCTGCCATATAACTGATTGATCGGAAATGCCATATCTCTGTTGTTTTTTAAGTTAGAAGACTGGGACTTTGTATGGATTCTACTTTCAGCCAACTAATTTGATCTGCCGAGTTTTATAAGGATCGGCCGACTATATAAGATCCGATATATATCTAATAATATAAGCTGCCACATATCTGCAAGGGTATATCAACTTCGGCTCCGCCCGAAGTTAGCTTTCCATTCTTGTTATACCCTTGCAGAGGGTATTATAATTTTGGTCAAAAGTGTGTAACGCAGTGAAGGAGACATCTCCGACCCTATAAAGTATATATATTCTTGATCATGATCACCTCCTGAGTCGATATAAGCATGTCCGTCTGTCCGTCTGTCCGTTGGTCCGTCTGTCCGTCTGTCTGTCTGTTTCTACGCAAACTAGTCTCTCAGTTTTAAAGCTATCGACTTCAAACTTTGCACACATCCTTCTTTCCTTTGCAGGCAGTATATAAGTCGGAACGGCCGGGATCGGTCAACTATATCCTATAGCTGCCATATAACTGGTTGATCGGAAATGCCATAACTTCGTTGTTTTTTAAGTTAGAAGGATGGGACTTGCTGTGGACTCCACTTTTAGCAGACTTATTCGATCTGCCGAATTTCATAAGGATCGGCCGACTATATCCTATAGCTGCCATATAACTGATTGATCGGAAATGCCATAACTTCGTTGTTTTTTAAGTTAGAAGGATGGGACTTGCTGTGGACTCTTCTTTTAGCAGACTTATTCTATCTGCCAAATTTCATAAGGATCGGCCGACTATATCCTATAGCTGCCATATAACTGATTGATCGGAAATGCCATATCTCTGTTGTTTTTTAAGTTAGAAGACTGGGACTTTGTATGGATTCTACTTTCGGCAAACTAATTTGATCTGCCGAGTTTAATAAGGATCGGCCGACTATATAAGATCCGATATATATCTAATAATATAATATACATATCTGCAAGGGTATATCAACTTCGGCTCCGCCCGAAGTTAGCTTTCCATTCTTGTTTTTTATAAATTAAAGAATATTTTTCCTAGAAAAGAAATTTTTTAAATAATGAATACTTTCTAGTATTTTGATATTTAATTTTCGTGATAAATAACAAACGATCTATCAAAAAAATATTCACCAGGCTCTTAATTAAATTTTTTAGCACTCATAAAAAAGTTTAGATAGAATTTATAATCATTGCGCGAAAAAATAATTAATATTGAAATTAAATTCCGTCACACCCATGCACAGGGTTAACGAAGAGCTTTCGTCAGACGAGGAAGTTCTCGCAGAATATAGGAAGCTTTTGGAAACAAAAGTAGAAAAACAAAAACATCTCAGCAAACTGAGGCTGATTGTCACCCATCTACCAGTAGGGCAGCTCTTATTCGAGACAGCGCTCTCGACTTCACAAACCGAGAACCCACCAGTGGACACACAAAATGCAGGCAGAACAAATTGCGAGTATGGAGGCCGCCATAGCTGGCGCACTCCAAAAGCAACAGGAACTATTTGATAAGAAATTAGCCACAGTTATAGGGGAATTGAGATCCCTTAAATGTAGAGATACCTCCCCACAAATTCAGACATTTCAAGAAATCGAACTAAAACCAGAGATACAGTGTAATGAACCCCTTGACATGGTCAAGTCAGTCCCAGAATTTGAAGGCAAGCAGGAAAATTATGTTTACTGGAGGCAAGCCGCCACCACAGCTTACAAAATCTTTGAACCTTACGATGCGGTAGGCGGTAGGAATATTAAAGAATAAAGTTAGAGGACCAGCGGCTGCTGTATTATCCTCTTTCAACACAGTATCTAATTTTCATGCCATACTGGCACGCCTAGATTTTACGTACGCAGACAAAACTCCGACTCACGTTATTAAACAAGAATTAAGCTTGTCCAGACAAGGGGAACTTCCCCTCCTTAAATACTATGACGAGAACGAAAGCTAACGCTTTTAACCAATAAGACAATTATGACACACGACGCAGCCGCAGCGGCCGTCTTAAATGAACAACACAGAAATGACACTTTGCATGCGTTCATATCTGGTTAAAAAAAATCTCTGAAAATAGCCGTTTTTCCGGCACAGCCACGAGACTTGCCAACAGCATTAGCGCTGGCACAAGAGGCTGAATCAAGTAACGAAAGAAGTGCCTTTGCTGCCACTTTCGCCCGACACAGTGAAGAGAAAACATATAAGCCGAACACCCAACGGCAGTCAGGTTGGAAAAATTCCCAAATCCATTACGAAACGATCCAAAACTCAGGGGCGATAAAAAAACCCCTCACTTCATTAGGACTCAAAGGGGAACCAACAACCAAAATGGTTCTTTTAAACAGAGGCCCTTCAATAATCAGGGTCAGCCAGCTCCGGAGCCAATGGAAGTTGACACCTCTTCCAGGTTTAGGCAGCCCACAAAATGGCAAAAAGGGCAGTCAGCACGATTCCAACAAAAAATAAACTTCATGCCGGAAGAAAAAACCGACGACGAAGACTATTACTCTGTAGCACAAGCCTGTGCTACCGAAATAGAAGATGAGCTGGACGCAGAAGACTCCTGTAATTTTTAAGGGTAAAATTCCTGCTCCCTTACATCACACGGTAGCAGGAAAGGAAATAAAACTACTTTTAGACACAGGTACTTCAAAAAATTCCATTACTCCAATCCCGGGGCTGAAAGGCATCGTGGCAGTGGAGAAACCCTTCACGGTGAAGTCAATCCATGGCTTCACCAAAATAGACCAAAAATGTCTAGTTTCGGTGTTTAACGTTAAAACACCTTTTTTCATACTAAATAACCCTAAGCACACAAACAACGGAAATGAAAAGATCCGATTCACTAAGGCAGAAAACGTAAATTTTATTAAAATCGATGATGAAGACATTCCCCTGGCAATAAAAGCCACCTTTGATAAAATGATTGTTAAAAATCATAAAGCCTTCGCCGACCCAGACGAAGCGCTGCCATTTAATATAAACACGATAGCCACAATTAAAACTGATGGGGAACCGGTGTACTCCAGGTCGTACCCACACCCCATGGGCGTAACCGAATTCGTCAATGCAGAGGTTAAACAACTTCTTGCGGACGGAGTAATAAGGCCATTCAAGTCCCCATATAACAACCCCACCTGGGTTGTAGATAAAAAGTGAACAGACCAAAATGGGGCTAAGAAGAAGCGATTGATTATAGACTTCAGGAAGCTAAACCAAAAAACCGTAGACGATAGATATCCTATCCCTACAATTTCGACAATACTGTCGAACATGGGCGAGTCCCAATTTTTCACGACGCTCGACCTCAAATCGGGCTTTCACCAGATAGAGCTGGCAGAAAAAGATAGGGAAAAGAATGCCTTTTCTATAAACAATGGCAAATACGAATTTTGTAGAATGCCATTCGGACTTAAAAATGCCCCGAGCATATTTCAAAGGGCTATCGATGACGTCCTAAGAGAAGGAATCTCTAAGTTATGCTACGTTTATGTAGATGACGTCATAATTTTCTCAAAAACAAAAAGAGACCACGTAAGGGACGTGGATTGGGTTTTAACAAATCTCTTAGAAGCGGGCATGAGAGTATCCCAAGAAAAGTCAAAGTTCTTTAAAAAGAGCGTTGAATACTTGGGGTTCATAGTGTCGCAAGGGAGACTTCGAACTTCACCCGAAAAGGTAGAAGCCATTAAACAATTTCCCCCACCAAAAGCGCTCTTCGACCTCAGATCCTTTCTGGGGCTAGCAAGCTACTACAGGTGTTTCATTAAAAACTTCGCGACAATCGCAAGACCCTTAACAAATATTCTAAAGGGAGAAAATGGCAAAGTCAGCAAACATCAATCAAGAAAGATTGACATCAATATGAGCAAAGAACAAAGATAAACGTTTGACAAGCTGAGGGAAATATTGGCATCAGAGGACGTTTTGCTCTCATACCCAGACTTTAGAAGGCCACTCGATCTAACAACAGACGCGTCAGGTCTCGGACTTGGGGCGGCACTATCTCTAGATGGCCGCCCAATCACAATGATATCACGTGCCCTACGTGATAGCGAAAAAAATTACGCAACCAACAAGCGAGAGCTCCTCGCCATTGTTTGGGCACTAAAAAACCTCCGAAATTACCTTTACGGAGTAAAAGGTTTGCGGATCTTTACAGATCATCAACCACTTACCTTTGCCGTCTCGAAAAAAACCCTAACGCGAAATTGAAGCGCTGGAAGGGGATCATGGTGCAAAAGTGATCTATAAACCAGGCAAAGAAAATCTCATGGCGGGCGCGCTATCTCGCCAGAACATAAACGCCCTAGAAGACGTTCAAGAATCAGACGCAGCCACCATTCATAGCGAACAGTCCCTGACATACACTATCGACACCACCGACAACCCAGTAAACTGTTTCCGAAATCAAATAATAATTGAGGATGGAAACAGCTTTTCAGTGGACACATTCATCTTGTTTAAGAGCAAGGTGAGGCACATAATTAGAACCCCCAACCGCGAGAACCAGCTAAACGCGTTACAGGAAGTGGTAATCGCTGATGTAGTAAACGCAATATATTGCACCCTACCAACCCTGGCGTTTATCCAGCACCAACTAGTGGAGTCCTTCCCTAGCACTTCCTTCAAATACGCAAAAAGCTTCGTACTAGACATATCGGACACAACCGAGCAAAAAGAAAGCGTTATGACAGAACACAACAGGGCTCATCGAGCAGCACAAGAAAATGTAAAGCAAATTCTTAGGGATTATTTTTTCCCGAAAATGCTTCGGTTAGCAACAGAAATTACGTCGAACTGTAAAACCTGTTCCATGGCAAAATACAAGCGCCATCCATCTAAGCAGGTGGTAGCAGAAACACCTATACCTTCTTATGTGGGGGAAATCCAACACATTGATATTTTCTCAACAGACGGAACCCTTTTCCTTACATGCGTCGATAAATTCTCGAAATTCGCCACAGTGCAAGCCATTGCATCGAGTGCTATTGTGGACATAAAAGCCCCTCTATTACATGTAATAAAGTTCTTCTCAAAAACAATCTACTGCGATAATGAAAAATCACTAAATTCCGAGACCATTAAATCAATTTTGCTAAATCACTTCAATATCACCATTTCCAACGCCCCGCCTCTGCATAGCACCTCAAATGGTCAAGTGGAGAGGTTTCATAGCACTCTAGCTGAAATAGCCAGATGCCTGAAACTTGGACGCAATCTTAACGACACTGTAGAGTTAACTCTTTTAGCAACTAACAAATATAATAATTCAATTCACTCAGTAACTGATAAAAATCTATGGAAATAGTTCACTCAAAGCCCGCAGAATTCGAGAAAGGAATAAGTAGGAAAATTCAAGAAGCCCAAGAAAAGACACTCGACCAAGTAAATAAGAATAGGACCTATAAGAACTATCAAGTCGGCGAAAAAGTTTTTCTAAAAGCAAATAAGCGACTAGGAAACAAGCTATCACCGCTATGTACGGAGGATGTTATTGAGGCAGACCTAGGGACCACGGTCCTAATTAAAGGGAGGGTGGTCCACAAGGACAACCTTCGCTAGACTTCTTACCCTTTTTTACATTTTGCATTCATTTATATCCTTCTAGGATAGGAAAATACATTTTAGTATGGGCACTAACGGCTGCTAGGACGGACGCAACGGTGAAATTGAATGACTAAACGAACGCAGACTATATCCCTATTGAAGACGATGACATTGTAGTTTGGGAATCTTACGGATACTTACAACACGCGACGAACATGACAACTTACGAGGTCTACGCTGACCAGACCGAAACGTTGACAAGAACATTTACTGACGACCACAGGATACCAGTTATAATGACAGACCTCAGACACATTCGCAAGTTGGTAGCTACCCTAAAAATTCATCATAGGGCCGCTAGGAGTATAAACTTAATCGGGACAGCTTTATTGCAGGCACACCCGACTTTAATGATTGGGAGCAAATAAAATTCAATCAAGAGCAACTTATGAGAGCAGATGAAGGACAAACTGAATTAAATATCAAATTTCAAGAACGTTTGAACGAACTTATAAACGCAATGATCCAAATTCCAAAATTCGCAACAAATAAAGAAACACACCTTTTGGAAATCATTTTGGCTAAAAACAGAATCATAATCACGGATTTGGAAAATATTCTAATGGGCCTAACCCTAGCAAAATTAAATATTGTAAGTCCGGCAATTCTAGACAGCTCCGACATTGGCGAATTTAAGGACAACCAGCCTATTAACATTAGTTTAATAGAAATATTAGAAGTATCTAGTATAAATGTTTTCCAAAATTCTGATATCATCCAATTTCTTATTAAATTCCCTAATCCTAATCTCGTATGTAAGAAGATCCAGCACCACAACAAGATCCTAGACTTCGGGTATTGCAAGACGACGGTCGGCGCCACCTTCTGCAGGGAGCTCCCAAATGGCACTTGCGCCCAGAAAGTAGTTTCTGGAGCTATTGCGAAATGCTCTACGCTCCCAGGTCATCTGGATCCTGTCACGATTGTAGATCACGGCACCCTCATGGTAAACGAAGCCAACATGACCATAACCGACGACCAGACGAAGCGCTGCCATTTAATATAAACACGATAGCCACAATTAAAACTGATGGGGTACCGGTGTACTCCAGGTCGTACCCACACCCCATGGGCGTAACCAAATTCGTCAATGCAGAGGTTAAACAACTTCTTGCGGACGGAGTAATAAGGCCATTCAAGTCCCCATATAACAACCCCACCTGGGTTGTAGATAAAAAGTGAACAGACCAAAATGGGGCTAAGAAGAAGCGATTGATTATAGACTTCAGGAAGCTAAACCAAAAAACCGTAGACGATAGATATCCTATCCCTACAATTTCGACAATACTGTCGAACATGGGCGAGTCCCAATTTTTCACGACGCTCGACCTCAAATCGGGCTTTCACCAGATAGAGCTGGCAGAAAAAGATAGGGAAAAGAATGCCTTTTCTATAAACAATGGCAAATACGAATTTTGTAGAATGCCATTCGGACTTAAAAATGCCCCGAGCATATTTCAAAGGGCTATCGATGACGTCCTAAGAGAAGGAATCTCTAAGTTATGCTACGTTTATGTAGATGACGTCATAATTTTCTCAAAAACAAAAGAGACCACGTAAGGGACGTGGATTGGGTTTTAACAAATCTCTTAGAAGCGGGCATGAGAGTATCCCAAGAAAAGTCAAAGTTCTTTAAAAAGAGCGTTGAATACTTGGGGTTCATAGTGTCGCAAGGGAGACTTCGAACTTCACCCGAAAAGGTAGAAGCCATTAAACAATTTCCCCCACCAAAAGCGCTCTTCGACCTCAGATCCTTTCTGGGGCTAGCAAGCTACTACAGGTGTTTCATTAAAAACTTCGCGACAATCGCAAGACCCTTAACAAATATTCTAAAGGGAGAAAATGGCAAAGTCAGCAAACATCAATCAAGAAAGATTGACATCAATATGAGCAAAGAACAAAGATAAACGTTTGACAAGCTGAGGGAAATATTGGCATCAGAGGACGTTTTGCTCTCATACCCAGACTTTAGAAGGCCACTCGATCTAACAACAGACGCGTCAGGTCTCGGACTTGGGGCGGCACTATCTCTAGATGGCCGCCCAATCACAATGATATCACGTGCCCTACGTGATAGCGAAAAAAATTACGCAACCAACAAGCGAGAGCTCCTCGCCATTGTTTGGGCACTAAAAAACCTCCGAAATTACCTATACGGAGTAAAAGGTTTGCGGATCTTTACAGATCATCAACCACTTACCTTTGCCGTCTCGAAAAAAAACCCTAACGCGAAATTGAAGCGCTGGAAGGGGATCATGGTGCAAAAGTGATCTATAAACCAGGCAAAGAAAATCTCATGGCGGGCGCGCTATCTCGCCAGAACATAAACGCCCTAGAAGACGTTCAAGAATCAGACGCAGCCACCATTCATAGCGAACAGTCCCTGACATACACTATCGACACCACCGACAACCCAGTAAACTGTTTCCGAAATCAAATAATAATTGAGGATGGAAACAGCTTTTCAGTGGACACATTCATCTTGTTTAAGAGCAAGGTGAGGCACATAATTAGAACCCCCAACCGCGAGAACCAGCTAAACGCGTTACAGGAAGTGGTAATCGCTGATGTAGTAAACGCAATATATTGCACCCTACCAACCCTGGCGTTTATCCAGCACCAACTAGTGGAGTCCTTCCCTAGCACTTCCTTCAAATACGCAAAAAGCTTCGTACTAGACATATCGGACACAACCGAGCAAAAAGAAAGCGTTATGACAGAACACAACAGGGCTCATCGAGCAGCACAAGAAAATGTAAAGCAAATTCTTAGGGATTATTTTTTCCCGAAAATGCTTCGGTTAGCAACAGAAATTACGTCGAACTGTAAAACCTGTTCCATGGCAAAATACAAGCGCCATCCATCTAAGCAGGTGGTAGCAGAAACACCTATACCTTCTTATGTGGGGGAAATCCAACACATTGATATTTTCTCAACAGACGGAACCCTTTTCCTTACATGCGTCGATAAATTCTCGAAATTCGCCACAGTGCAAGCCATTGCATCGAGTGCTATTGTGGACATAAAAGCCCCTCTATTACATGTAATAAAGTTCTTCTCAAAAACAATCTACTGCGATAATGAAAAATCACTAAATTCCGAGACCATTAAATCAATTTTGCTAAATCACTTCAATATCACCATTTCCAACGCCCCGCCTCTGCATAGCACCTCAAATGGTCAAGTGGAGAGGTTTCATAGCACTCTAGCTGAAATAGCCAGATGCCTGAAACTTGGACGCAATCTTAACGACACTGTAGAGTTAACTCTTTTAGCAACTAACAAATATAATAATTCAATTCACTCAGTAACTGATAAAAATCTATGGAAATAGTTCACTCAAAGCCCGCAGAATTCGAGAAAGGAATAAGTAGGAAAATTCAAGAAGCCCAAGAAAAGACACTCGACCAAGTAAATAAGAATAGGACCTATAAGAACTATCAAGTCGGCGAAAAAGTTTTTCTAAAAGCAAATAAGCGACTAGGAAACAAGCTATCACCGCTATGTACGGAGGATGTTATTGAGGCAGACCTAGGGACCACGGTCCTAATTAAAGGGAGGGTGGTCCACAAGGACAACCTTCGCTAGACTTCTTACCCTTTTTTACATTTTGCATTCATTTATATCCTTCTAGGATAGGAAAATACATTTTAGTATGGGCACTAACGGCTGCTAGGACGGACGCAACGGTGAAATTGAATGACTAAACGAACGCAGACTATATCCCTATTGAAGACGATGACATTGTAGTTTGGGAATCTTACGGATACTTACAACACGCGACGAACATGACAACTTACGAGGTCTACGCTGACCAGACCGAAACGTTGACAAGAACATTTACTGACGACCACAGGATACCAGTTATAATGACAGACCTCAGACACATTCGCAAGTTGGTAGCTACCCTAAAAATTCATCATAGGGCCGCTAGGAGTATAAACTTAATCGGGACAGCTTTATTGCAGGCACACCCGACTTTAATGATTGGGAGCAAATAAAATTCAATCAAGAGCAACTTATGAGAGCAGATGAAGGACAAACTGAATTAAATATCAAATTTCAAGAACGTTTGAACGAACTTATAAACGCAATGATCCAAATTCCGAAATTCGCAACAAATAAAGAAACACACCTTTTGGAAATCATTTTGGCTAAAAACAGAATCATAATCACGGATTTGGAAAATATTCTAATGGGCCTAACCCTAGCAAAATTAAATATTGTAAGTCCGGCAATTCTAGACAGCTCCGACATTGGCGAATTTAAGGACAACCAGCCTATTAACATTAGTTTAATAGAAATATTAGAAGTATCTAGTATAAATGTTTTCCAAAATTCTGATATCATCCAATTTCTTATTAAATTCCCTAATCCTAATCTCGTATGTAAGAAGATCCAGCACCACAACAAGATCCTAGACTTCGGGTATTGCAAGACGACGGTCGGCGCCACCTTCTGCAGGGAGCTCCCAAATGGCACTTGCGCCCAGAAAGTAGTTTCTGGAGCTATTGCGAAATGCTCTACGCTCCCAGGTCATCTGGATCCTGTCACGATTGTAGATCACGGCACCCTCATGGTAAACGAAGCCAACATGACCATAACCGACGACCAGACGAAGCGCTGCCATTTAATATAAACACGATAGCCACAATTAAAACTGATGGGGTACCGGTGTACTCCAGGTCGTACCCACACCCCATGGGCGTAACCAAATTCGTCAATGCAGAGGTTAAACAACTTCTTGCGGACGGAGTAATAAGGCCATTCAAGTCCCCATATAACAACCCCACCTGGGTTGTAGATAAAAAGTGAACAGACCAAAATGGGGCTAAGAAGAAGCGATTGATTATAGACTTCAGGAAGCTAAACCAAAAAACCGTAGACGATAGATATCCTATCCCTACAATTTCGACAATACTGTCGAACATGGGCGAGTCCCAATTTTTCACGACGCTCGACCTCAAATCGGGCTTTCACCAGATAGAGCTGGCAGAAAAAGATAGGGAAAAGAATGCCTTTTCTATAAACAATGGCAAATACGAATTTTGTAGAATGCCATTCGGACTTAAAAATGCCCCGAGCATATTTCAAAGGGCTATCGATGACGTCCTAAGAGAAGGAATCTCTAAGTTATGCTACGTTTATGTAGATGACGTCATAATTTTCTCAAAAACAAAAGAGACCACGTAAGGGACGTGGATTGGGTTTTAACAAATCTCTTAGAAGCGGGCATGAGAGTATCCCAAGAAAAGTCAAAGTTCTTTAAAAAGAGCGTTGAATACTTGGGGTTCATAGTGTCGCAAGGGAGACTTCGAACTTCACCCGAAAAGGTAGAAGCCATTAAACAATTTCCCCCACCAAAAGCGCTCTTCGACCTCAGATCCTTTCTGGGGCTAGCAAGCTACTACAGGTGTTTCATTAAAAACTTCGCGACAATCGCAAGACCCTTAACAAATATTCTAAAGGGAGAAAATGGCAAAGTCAGCAAACATCAATCAAGAAAGATTGACATCAATATGAGCAAAGAACAAAGATAAACGTTTGACAAGCTGAGGGAAATATTGGCATCAGAGGACGTTTTGCTCTCATACCCAGACTTTAGAAGGCCACTCGATCTAACAACAGACGCGTCAGGTCTCGGACTTGGGGCGGCACTATCTCTAGATGGCCGCCCAATCACAATGATATCACGTGCCCTACGTGATAGCGAAAAAAATTACGCAACCAACAAGCGAGAGCTCCTCGCCATTGTTTGGGCACTAAAAAACCTCCGAAATTACCTATACGGAGTAAAAGGTTTGCGGATCTTTACAGATCATCAACCACTTACCTTTGCCGTCTCGAAAAAAAACCCTAACGCGAAATTGAAGCGCTGGAAGGGTTTGATCATGGTGCAAAAGTGATCTATAAACCAGGCAAAGAAAATCTCATGGCGGGCGCGCTATCTCGCCAGAACATAAACGCCCTAGAAGACGTTCAAGAATCAGACGCAGCCACCATTCATAGCGAACAGTCCCTGACATACACTATCGACACCACCGACAACCCAGTAAACTGTTTCCGAAATCAAATAATAATTGAGGATGGAAACAGCTTTTCAGTGGACACATTCATCTTGTTTAAGAGCAAGGTGAGGCACATAATTAGAACCCCCAACCGCGAGAACCAGCTAAACGCGTTACAGGAAGTGGTAATCGCTGATGTAGTAAACGCAATATATTGCACCCTACCAACCCTGGCGTTTATCCAGCACCAACTAGTGGAGTCCTTCCCTAGCACTTCCTTCAAATACGCAAAAAGCTTCGTACTAGACATATCGGACACAACCGAGCAAAAAGAAAGCGTTATGACAGAACACAACAGGGCTCATCGAGCAGCACAAGAAAATGTAAAGCAAATTCTTAGGGATTATTTTTTCCCGAAAATGCTTCGGTTAGCAACAGAAATTACGTCGAACTGTAAAACCTGTTCCATGGCAAAATACAAACGCCATCCATCTAAGCAGGTGGTAGCAGAAACACCTATACCTTCTTATGTGGAGGAAATCCAACACATTGATATTTTCTCAACAGACGGAACCCTTTTCCTTACATGCGTCGATAAATTCTCGAAATTCGCCACAGTGCAAGCCATTGCATCGAGTGCTATTGTGGACATAAAAGCCCCTCTATTACATGTAATAAAGTTCTTCTCAAAAACAATCTACTGCGATAATGAAAAATCACTAAATTCCGAGACCATTAAATCAATTTTGCTAAATCACTTCAATACCACCATTTCCAACGCCCCGCCTCTGCATAGCACCTCAAATGGTCAAGTGGAGAGGTTTCATAGCACTCTAGCTGAAATAGCCAGATGCCTGAAACTTGGACGCAATCTAAACGACACTGTAGAGTTAACTCTTTTAGCAACTAACAAATATAATAATTCAATTCACTCAGTAACTGATAAAAAACTATGGAATTAGTTCACTCAAAGCCCGCAGAATTCGAGAAAGGAATAAGTAGGAAAATTCAAGAAGCCCAAGAAAAGACACTCGACCAAGTGAATAAGAATAGGACCTATAAGAACTATCAAGTCGGCGAAAAAGTTTTTCTAAAAGCAAATAAGCGACTAGGAAACAAGCTATCACCGCTATGTACGGAGGATGTTATTGAGGCAGACCTAGGGACCACGGTCCTAATTAAAGGGAGGGTGGTCCACAAGGACAACCTTCGCTAGACTTCTTACCCTTTTTTACATTTTGCATTCATTTATATCCTTCTAGGATAGGAAAATACATTTTAGTATGGGCACTAACGGCTGCTAGGACGGACGCAACGGTGAAATTGAATGACTAAACGAACGCAGACTATATCCCTATTGAAGACGATGACATTGTAGTTTGGGAATCTTACGGATACTTACAACACGCGACGAACATGACAACTTACGAGGTCTACGCTGACCAGACCGAAACGTTGACAAGAACATTTACTGACGACCACAGGATACCAGTTATAATGACAGACCTCAGACACATTCGCAAGTTGGTAGCTACCCTAAAAATTCATCATGGGGCCGCTAGGAGTATAAACTTAATCGGGACAGCTTTAAAGGTTATTGCAGGCACACCCGACTTTAATGATTGGGAGCAAATAAAATTCAATCAAGAGCAACTTATGAGAGCAGATGAAGGACAAACTGAATTAAATATCAAATTTCAAGAACGTTTGAACGAACTTATAAACGCAATGATCCAAATTCCGAAATTCGCAACAAATAAAGAAACACACCTTTTGGAAATCATTTTGGCTAAGAACAGAATCATAATCACGGATTTGGAAAATATTCTAATGGGCCTAACCCTAGCAAAATTAAGAATTGTAAGTCCGGCAATTCTAGACAGCTCCGACATTGGCGAATTTAAGGACAACCAGCCTATTAACATTTTAAGTTTAATAGAAATATTAGAAGTATCTAGTATAAGCGTTTTCCAAAATTCTGATATCATCCAATTTCTTATTAAATTCCCTAATACTAAACTCGTATGTAAGAAGATCCAGCACCACAATAAGATCCTAGACTTCGAAAGTGGAAACCTGGTCGCCGAGTGCCCAAGACGAAACCTCAACATCGGGTATTGCAAGACGACGGTCGGCGCCACCTTCTGCAGGGAGCTCCCAAATGGCACTTGCGCCCAGAAAGTAGTTTCTGGAGCTATTGCGAAATGCTCTACGCTCCCAGGTCATCTTGATCCTGTCACGATTGTAGATCACGGCACCCTCATGGTAAACGAAGCCAACATGACCATAACCGAGGACCAGGGACGGGACCAAAAAATATCTGGAACCTACCTGGTAACCTATTCTGACAAGATAGGCCTCAACGGAACTTGGTTCGTAAACCAACTGGGAAGTTCGATGAAAAAGCCCGCTGTGGCGGCCATGACCGTGGTCAACATCACGAAACACCAAAACCGACTAAATCTCCCATTTCTTCACGAGCTGAGTCTCCGCAACCTCCACCACATTGGGACCCTTAGAGAAGAACTTACCTTGGGTTCCTTCCTTAGCTTCTCCCCCACCCTACTCGCCTTCTTCCTACTGTGCTCCACCGTTTGGCTCGGCTACCACTACCTAAAGACCAGAGGTCACCCCAAATCAGGAGCCAACGAAGACATGGAATTATCGGGTCACCGGGACGGCAACCACTTAAAGGGAGGAGAAGTTAACACATCCAGTTCCCACAAAGAGAAATTGTCGAATTGCAGGCCCTATCCGGTGACCAACACGCACAGTAAAGAAACTGCCGAATCCGCACTCTGGGGGCAACCGCCCGGAGCCCGGCCAGAACACTCGTGTAGCGAGTGATCGTCACCGGATACCAACTGCTGACCCGGCACTTCTGGCGACTGCGCTGCGACCAGGCAAAGGCCTCAAGCTGCAGCCGGATCAGACCATTAAGTAGGTCAAAAAATTGTACTCCACAACCATAGTTGTGCTTAATAATTATTATTAATTAATAATCTTTGTAACCTTAACCCTTACCTTAAGGGTTAAGTCACAAACCTTAAGTCACAAAGTTAACCCAATTGATTTATTATTTAACTATTGCCTCAACAGGCTTGAAGGAGATAATTAAATAAACATAGTAAACCAGTATCAATAATAACTTAAATTCCATCCTTCTAACTTAAAAAACAACAAAGTAATGGCTTTTCCGATCAATCAGTTATATGACAGCTTTAGGATATAGTTAGTCGATCATTTTGAATTTTGACAGATCGAATAAGTTTGCCCAAAGTAGAATCAATGGCATATCCCATCCTTCTAACTTAAAAAGTAAGAAAGTAATGGCTTTTCCGATCAATCAGTTATATGACAGCTATAGGATATGGTCTGCCGATCAATACGAAATTTGGCAGATCGAATAAGTTTCGCTAAAGTACTATCCATAGAATACCCTATCCCACTAACTTAAAAATTAACAAATTATGGCTTTTCTGATCAATTAGTAATATAACAGCTTTAGGATACAGTTGGCCGATCCTTATGAAATTTTGCAGATCGAATAAGTTTTCCCAAAGTAAAATCAATATCGTATCCCATCCTTCTAACTAAAAAAACAACAAAGTTATGGCTTTTCCGATCAGTTAATTGACAGCTATAGGATATGGTCTGCCGATCCTTACGAAATTTGGCAGATCGAATAAGTTATCCCAAACTAGAATCCATAGAATATCCCATCCTTCTAACTTAAAAAACAACCATGTAATGGCTTTTCCGATCAATCAGTTGGCCGGAGAATCAAACTACTTTAACATTGTTGCAAATTCTACAAATATTGTGGACGAAGGATTTCCTCTTCCAGACGAATTCGATTTTAGAAACATTGATATCTCTATCTTTGAAGGAGAAACAGTACGAAGCGAAACGTATTCTACACACATTGATGGAATTTCTACAATATGCACAGAAACAAATTATAGCACAAAAGAAAGAATTAAGCAAGTTTTCCTTCAGGAAATTAGTAAACATTCTCTCAGACAGCGAGTGGTGCACGACGTTTATGGTGCAAAGTACGAGTTAAGGAAACTTCAACTTGGATTACGAATAAATATGTCGAAAATTTACAGGAGCCATCCTCATCATCTCGTACCATGGATCCCACATCCATATTATCCACGATTGTAACTACCCTAAAAATTCATCATAGGGCCGCTAGGAGTATAAACTTAATCGGGACAGCTTTATTGCAGGCACACCCGACTTTAATGATTGGGAGCAAATAAAATTCAATCAAGAGCAACTTATGAGAGCAGATGAAGGACAAACTGAATTAAATATCAAATTTCAAGAACGTTTGAACGAACTTATAAACGCAATGATCCAAATTCCGAAATTCGCAACAAATAAAGAAACACACCTTTTGGAAATCATTTTGGCTAATAACAGAATCATAATCACGGATTTGGAAAATATTCTAATGGGCCTAACCCTAGCAAAATTAAATATTGTAAGTCCGGCAATTCTAGACAGCTCCGACATTGGCGAATTTAAGGACAACCAGCCTATTAACATTAGTTTAATAGAAATATTAGAAGTATCTAGTATAAATGTTTTCCAAAATTCTGATATCATCCAATGTCTTATTAAATTCCCTAATCCTAAACTCGTATGTAAGAAGATCCAGCACCACAACAAGATCCTAGACTTCGAAAGTGGAAACCTGGTCGCCGAGTGCCCAAGACGAAACCTCAACATCGGGTATTGCAAGACGACGGTCGGCGCCACCTTCTGCAGGGAGCTCCCAAATGGCACTTGCGCCCAGAAAGTAGTTTCTGGAGCTATTGCGAAATGCTCTACGCTCCCAGGTCATCTTGATCCTGTCACGATTGTAGATCACGGCACCCTCATGGTAAACGAAGCCAACATGACCATAACCGAGGACCAGGGACGGGACCAAAAAATATCTGGAACCTACCTGGTAACCTATTCTAATAAGATGGGCCTCAACGAAACTTGGTTCGTAAACCAACTGGGAAGTTCGATGAAAAAGCCCGCTGTGTCGGCCATGACCGTGGTCAACATCACGAAACACCAAAACCGACTAAGTCTCCCATTTCTTCACGAGCTGAGTCTCCGCAACCTCCACCACATTGGGACCCTTAGAGAAGAACTTTCCTTGGGTTTCTTCCTCAGCTACTCCCTCACCCTACTCGCCTTTTTCCTACTGTGCTCCACCGTTTGGCTCGGCTACCACTACCTAAAGACCAGAGGTCACCCCGAATCAGGAGCCAACGAAGACATGGGATTATCGGGTCACCGGGACGGCAACCACTTAAAGGGAGGAGAAGTTAACACATCCAGTTCCCACAAAGAGAAATTGTCGAATTGCAGGCCCTATCCGGTGACCAACACGCACAGTAAAGAAACTGCCGAATCCGCACTCTGGGGGCAACCGCCCGGAGCCCGGCCAGAACACTCGTGTAGCGAGTGATCGTCACCGGATACGAACTGCTGACCCGGCACTTCTGGCGACTGCGCTGCGACCAGGCAAAGGCCTCAAGCTGCAGCCGGATCAGACCATTAAGTAGGTCAAAAAATTGTACTCCACAACCATAGTTGTGCTTAATAATTATTATTAATTAATAATCTTTGTAACCTTAACCCTTACCTTAAGGGTTAAGTCACAAACCTTAAGTCACAAAGTTAACCCAATTGATTTATTATTTAACTATTGCCTCAACAGGCTTGAAGGAGATAATTAAATAAACATAGTAAACCAGTATCAATAATAACTTAAATTCCATCCTTCTAACTTAAAAAACAACAAAGTAATGGCTTTTCCGATCAATCAGTTATATGACAGCTTTAGGATATAGTTAGTCGATCATTTTGAATTTTGACAGATCGAATAAGTTTGCCCAAAGTAGAATCAATGGCATATCCCATCCTTCTAACTTAAAAAGTAAGAAAGTAATGGCTTTTCCGATCAATCAGTTATATGACAGCTATAGGATATGGTCTGCCGATCAATACGAAATTTGGCAGATCGAATAAGTTTCGCTAAAGTACTATCCATAGAATACCCTAACCCTCTAACTTAAAAATTAACAAATTATGGCTTTTCTGATCAATTAGTAATATAACAGCTTTAGGATACAGTTGGCCGATCCTTATGAAATTTTGCAGATCGAATAAGTTTTCCCAAAGTAAAATCAATATCGTATCCCATCCTTCTAACTAAAAAAACAACAAAGTTATGGCTTTTCCGATCAGTTAATTGACAGCTATAGGATATGGTCTGCCGATCCTTACGAAATTTGGCAGATCGAATAAGTTATCCCAAACTAGAATCCATAGAATATCCCATCCTTCTAACTTAAAAAACAACCATGTAATGGCTTTTCCGATCAATCAGTTGGCCGGAGAATCAAACTACTTTAACATTGTTGCAAATTCTACAAATATTGTGGACGAAGGATTTCCTCTTCCAGACGAATTCGATTTTAGAAACATTGATATCTCTATCTTTGAAGGAGAAACAGTACGAAGCGAAACGTATTCTACACACATTGATGGAATTTCTACAATATGCACAGAAACAAATTATAGCACAAAAGAAAGAATTAAGCAAGTTTTCCTTCAGGAAATTAGTAAACATTCTCTCAGACAGCGAGTGGTGCACGACGTTTATGGTGCAAAGTACGAGTTAAGGAAACTTCAACTTGGATTACGAACAAATATGTCGAAAATTTACAGGAGCCATCCTCATCATCTCGTACCATGGATCCCACATCCATATTATCCACGATTGTAACTACTCCAACAACTCGAGCAGATGTGCCTTTAATTCAGTCATTGAACAAAATATCGGCAGAAGAATAATGAATAATTATATAAATAATATGTCTTTTAAAGACATTTATTTATATTTAAAGACAATAGAATCACAAAATTTAGTTTTCAATGCACCGGAAGAAAATATTCATAATTATTATTATACTATTAATGAATCATTGAATATATTGGATGATTTATTAAATTATCAGTTTTACGGGAATAGAGAAAAAATTATAGATTTTTTAACATCATTATATAATGTAATTGATAAATTAATACCTAAAAAAAATACTATATTTGTTTTATCACCACCAAATGCAGGAAAAAATTTTTTTTTACACTTTAGTTCATAATTGTTTAAATTTCGGACAAGTTGGAAATTTCAATAGATACTGTTCATTTCCATTAATGGAATGTGTAGAACGAAGAATAATTTTATGGAACGAGCCATTATTAGAAGCTACAGCAACTGAAACATTAAAAATGCTTTTTGGAGGAGATACAGTTGCAGCCAAGGTGAAATATGCAGCAGATGCAGTAATTAAAAGGACACCTATAATAGTTTTATCAAATAATGATGTTTTTCCTAATGATAAAGCTTTTCGTTCTAGAATAATTTCATTTAAATGGCGATCTTATAAAAAATTGAAACAATTTGTATATTGTTTGTAAAACCAAATCCAATGTCTTCATATTTTGTATTAAATAAATATAAAATTATTGATTGAATTAAAATTTTAGTGTATTATTTCAAATAAAATCAAAATCATCAATTTCTTCTTCATCCGAATCCAAATGTTCTTCTGCAATCATTCCATTGGAGTCATCAGTTACACCGAATAGTGTTTGACCATCTGTGTATGCACGATCATATTTTGCAGAAAATTCTACTTCTTGTGGCCACTAACACTAACACCTTTACCAAATGCTGATGATATATTACATTCTATATCAATTGAGCATTCAACTTTCCAATAGCAAACACTATTTAAATAACTAACAGCACTATCGGAAGGTTTTAATTTTGGTGTAGCTAAAATACCAACATGCAATTGTGGCTGAGCGTCATATCCGAAGCCTCCTCGTAATGGATGATATGTTCCATACGATTCTATAGTCCTTGCGTAAATATTATTAATATTGTTTATAACGATTGGAACTGTTGGAGTTTTCGCTAAACCAATATCTCCAGAAACAGATTTTTTTCCTGCTTTGAAAAATTGCAATACATGACTTGACGGCCGTGGCAAATTTGAATGAACTTTGTATTTTGTACGAGTCTCGGGTACAAAATGTTCTTTTCCTTTTTTAATATACCCACTTTTTGGCGAATATTCATAATTGGCAATAGGTTGACCTATAGCTTGATTTATTAAAAATTGATGAACCTTTTTATCCATTCGTACACTTCCTTTATTGTGCACTATATAATCTGGATATCTGTGTTCATCGGGATTTTTTTCCCTATTCCATTCATGTATAAAATATTGATTTATAGGTGTTGGTACACATAAAGAATTTGACAGAATATGTTTATAATATTTTTCATGCATTTCTCGGACATTTATGGTTTTTACCGCTGTTACTTTCATAGGATCAGTTGAAGCTCCTTCATACTCTACATTTTTGCCATAGAACGCTTTATTCATACCTTCCACAACAATTCCAATTGGTACATACTCAGAAGTTGCTGTACCTGATATAGAAGCACCAACATCAAACGCTGTTCTTGTACCTAATGGTGTTACTTGACATGTTACTTTTGCAACGCGTGCAGTTGTTGGTATCATTTGAAATTCTGCTTTACCTAAATAAAATGGTAAAAAATCCACAGGTATTAAACCAAACGATGTTGTTACTTGATCAATCGTCGCTGAAGTTTGAATATTTTCAGTGCTATATCCATAAGAAATAATAATTCGAGTTTTAGAAAAATTCATTACACGGTTGACTGGGTCTTATCCAAGTGATACTGGTACCAGGGGTATTTCCTCCTCCCGAGGTGGCCAGGAACGCGCGCCCGTATTAGGGCCACGACCAGAGCCACTTTGTTCCGGAACACTTTCTTGCATATCAGTATCCATATTATTAGAAATAGAATTAGGATGTTTATGCTTTTCAATGAATGTAGGATCTGGTTCTGAATTAGGAGATGGTCCACTATCTGTTATTGGTCGGTGCCTGTAGCTGATTCTGCTTCAGTATCAACCTCAGCGCAAGTACTGTCATCGGGTAAATTTCTCTCTTGGTCAAAACGTTTCTTTAACTCTGAATAGTAATATCCACCAACTCTATATGTACTGTATATTTATTTTGCAATTAATGCTTTTTTTAAATCTTGAATATTCAAAAATCCACCTTTATCTGGATTGTTTTTTATTCTATTCCATTCATTGGCAATGTGTCTTTCTCTCTCTGCATAAACCCTTTGACAAAATGTTAGCTTTGTCGGGGTCATACTAGGATAAGTAACACCAACAACACTTTCAAATCCATACTTTAATGATAATCCAATCACTCCAGCCAAGCCACCAATTACTCCATCCTTTTTAAAATCCATTATAAAAGCAGAAATAGCTTCACGATCTGCCTCACGAATTTCTTTTTCAGTTGTTGCTAATTCATATTGCAAGTCATGTACATATGCATCAAAATCTACATCACTTTTATAAATAGTATTGCCAGGCCCCAAGTAATTATAACCCGGAAGTGTGTACCCGTCACGTTTATATTTATTCACCATACTGAAATGATAAGCAACACGACGTGTTTATATACTGGTTTAGTAACTTAGCAACAATGTTGCTACTGCGCAATTACCGGTTCAACATTGTTGTCTAAGTTGCACTTTGATCCTTTATTTTTTTTGTTTTGTGCGGTAAAGCAAAAACACATTATACGACGAAGACGGTGACGACGCAGCGGCAGCGCAGCAGCAGAACAGCAGACGCAAGCATATAGTTGGATATAGTTGGCCGATCCTTATAAAATTTGGCAGAACGAATAAAATTTCCCAAAGTAGAATCAATATCGTATCCCATCCTTCTAACTAAAAAAACAAGAATGTTTTGGCTTTTCCGATCAATCAGTTATATAACAGCTATAGGATATGGTCTGCCGATTCTTATAAAATTTGGCAGATCGAATAAGTTTTTCCAAAGTAGAATCAATATCGTATCCCATCCTTTTAACTAAAAAAAAAAACAAAGTTATGGCTTTTCCGATCAATCAGTTATATGACAGCTATACGATATGGTCTGCCGATCCTTACGAAATTTGGCAGATCGAATGAGTTTGCCCAAATTAGAATACGTAAAATATCCCATCCTTCTAACTTAAAAAACAACAAAGTAATGGCTTTTCCGATCAATTAGTAATATGACAGCTAAAGGATACAGTTGGCCGATCCTTATGAAATTTGGCAGATCGAATAAGTTTGCCCAAAGTAGAATTCATAGAATACACCATCCTTCTTACTTAAAAAACAACAAAGAAATGGCTTTTCCGATCAATCAGTTATATGATAGCTATAGGATATAGTTGGCCGATCCTTATAAAATTTGGCAGATCGATTAAGTTTTTCCAAAGTAGATTCAATATCGTATCCCATCCTTCGAATCAAAAAAACAACGAAGTTATGGCTTTTCCGATCAATCAGTTATATGACAGCTCTACGATATGGTCTGCCGATCCATACGAAATTTGGCAGATCGAATAAGTTTGCCCAAATTAGAATCCATAGGATATCCCATCCTTTTAACTTAAAAAACAACCAAGTAATGGCATTCCGATCAATCAGTTATATGACAGCTCTACGATATGGTCTGCCGATCCATACGAAATTTGGCAGATCGAATAAGTTTGCCCAAAGTAGAATTCATAGAATACACCATCCTTCTTACTTAAAAAACAACAAAGAAATGGCTTTTCCGATCAATCAGTTATATGATAGCTATAGGATATAGTTGGCCGATCCTTATAAAATTTGGCAGATAGAATAAGTTTGCCCAAAGTAGAATCAATAGCATATCCCATCCTTCCAACTTAAAAAACAACAAAGTAATGGCTTTTCCGATCTATCAGTTATATGATAGCTATAGGATATAGTTGGCCGATCCTTATAAAATTTGGCAGATCGAATAAGTTTTCACAAGGTAGAATCAATAGCATATCCCATCCTTCTAACTTAAAAAACAACAAAGTAATGGCTTTTCCGATCTATCAGTTATATGATAGCTATAGGATATAGTTGGCCGATCCTTATAAAATTTGGCAGATCGAATAAGTTTTCACAAGGTAGAATCAATAGCATATCCCATCCTTCTAACTAAAAAAACAATAATGTTATGGCTTTTCCGATCAATCAGTTATATGACAGCTATAGGATATGGTCTGCCGATTCTTACGAAATTTGGCAGATCGAATAAGTTTGCCCAAAGTAGAATTCATAGAATACCCCATCCTTCTTACTTAAAAAACAACAAAGTAATGGCTTTTCCGATCAATCAGTTATATGATAGCTATAGGAAATCTTTGGCCGATCCTTATGAAATTTGGCAGATCGAATAAGTTTGCTCAAAGTAGAATTCATGGAATACCCCATCCTTCTTACTTAAATAACAACAAAGTAATGGCTTTTCCGATCAATTAGTTATGTCGGGTCAGGCAGCAGCCACGGCATAAATTTAATCAATATAAATGTAACATATATTTATAAATGTAATAACTATAGTTTAGAATATAATCATTTTCTCATTGCTATTGTTGGTCGCAAGCCGACTCTTCTCGGCCGCTCGGCTTTATTTTATCTTTGTCATTTTAAGTTAACGAGCTTTCGCACGGCCTATGCTCAAAGTCGGTCTCACTTGTACTCTCTATCTCAGTGCATACGCATCATAAAATCGGAGCTTTCTCACTCCATGTCATATGCGAATAAATAAACATTTATAACGTTGAGAAATAAATAATTTCCTCTTTTTGCTATTTTGGAAAAAAGGGAAAAGGTCATTGAAAAGGCTCAATGACCAAACATTGGTGACCCCGACGTGATTTAATTAATAAAATAAAATACAATTCCACGATCATAAAACAGAACCAGTGCGAACATACCAGATTCAGTTTTTGTGCGGTGTATTAACATATGTATGTGCATTTTGAACATAAACGGCATACAGTGCATCAGTGAAACAATTATTTTGTATTTATACACAAATCATATAATAATATAAATAAATACATAGGCATAAAATACAATTGTTATCCGGTCCGCCAACATACATACATACATACATATATACGTTCCACTTGCAAGTGCATTCGCCTCACACAAGCGTTCATATATATATACATTCCACAACTCAGTGTACGGTTCTGAGCGCACAGTGGGATAAATCGTGTTCGCTGCGCTCAAATAAAATTAAATATAATAAAATAAACAAGAGCTATAATTTTGTCGCCAAAATTAATTTGTGCGTGTTTTTACTTAAACTGAGCGAATTTCAATCATAGTGGCGATGAACTCCAGCGGCGCCGTCACAGGAGAACCCACTCCATCTCGGAGTGCGATTTTAAAATGCAAGGCAAAGGGTATCCTCCAGGATTTGAAGAGGATCCAAGGCGCCCTGCAGCCAATGTCAAAAGTGGAAGACGCTATGCTCCATGTGCGTCACGGCCAGTTGGTCGCCATGTACGAGGATTCTAAGGCCATTCACGGGGAGCTTGAAGAGTTAGATATTGCTGAGATAAGCAGCGACTTGCGATGGACAGTGTCTGAGCTTGTAGCTACGATGCATGCCGAAATCGAGCACGAGACGTCGTTGCGCTCTGCTCGAATTGCTGTCCATTCCACCCTGGCCAGCGGAGTTTCCAGTATCCAGGTGGACCCAGCGCTCAGTCGGAGTTTTCAAGCCTTGCCTCCTCTTCCTCTTCCTACTTTCAGCGGAGGATATTCAGAGTGGGCTGAGTTTCATTCGGTCTTTTCGACGATCGTAGGCTGCAATCCTTATATAAGTAAGGTGGAAAAGTTTCAGAGGTTGCGATCGTGTCTTCGGGACTCCGCTTTAGAGGCAGTCCGTTCCTTGGAAATCTCCGAGGAGAATTATGATGTCGCAGTGCAGCTTTTGGAGAATCGATTTAAAACCGTCGGTTGATATTTCAGGCTCATGTGAACGAGATTCTGGGCCTCAATCTATTGGAAGGTGGGTCAGTGGCAGCGCTTCGAGGGCTGTCCGATAAGTTCAATGCCCATATGCGAGCCTTAAAAAATTTGGGGACGACAGTTCAGATCGCCGGCTGCATCATCGTCCAGGTACTTCTTCAAAGGTTGGATCCAGCCACTCAGGCCAAGTGGGAGGAAGTTCAAAATGCCTCGAACTCGGATCTCATCCCTACTTGGGAGTCGATGTCAGAGTTTGTGGAACAGCGTTGCAGGACTTTGGAGGCTATGGATGTGGCCTTGGCCGTCTACGCGCCGAGCACTCAGGTGGGAAGACGTAGAGTCGCAAATAACAGTAGAGCGTCCTTTATTATTACTAATTCGCCTGCCTCTGCCTGCATATTATGCGGTGGGTGGTCCCATGTAGTTTCTGCATGCCCAAGATTTTTGTCATTGCCCCCTGAGAGCCGCCTTAGCGAGGCTAGGCGACTAGGTCTATGTCGCAAATGTCTCCAAACTGGCCATCAACTGCGTGAGTGCCTCGCTGATAATTGTCGCAGTTGTGGGAGGAGGCATCACAGTCTGTTGCGTTTCTTGGAGTTATAGTCTTCCAGCAGCCAGCCTTCGGCAGTGCCGTCTACATCAGCCGCAGCCGAGTGCGCCGAGCCAATAGGCGCTTCACCATCCGCGGCTAATGCACTAGTTGCCCAGGGTCGCAGCGGTGAGATAGCCTTACTGGCCACAGCGAACATTCTCATTCGGAGTTGTGCTGGGGTTTTTGTTCCTTGCCGGGCTCTTTTGGATTCAGGATCGCAGGTGCACGTGATTACGTCCCGACTGGCTAGTCAGCTGCAGCTTCGTAGACGCAAATCGTACGTGGCAGTGTCGGGCATTGGCGACACTGGCTTCGCGACAGACGGATTCTCTGTTGATGTGCTCCTACGATTCCATTGCTCTGAATATTCGGCCCTCGTCAACGCTGTAATCGCCACCAACATCACGGACCTCCAGCCTAGTTTTAGCTTGGATGTCTCCAGCTGGAATATTCCATCAAACCTCACTTTGGCTGATTCCCAGTTCTTTCGACCGCAGCGGATCGATTTACTTATCGGAGCCAGTCTATTCTATGATCTGCTGTGTGTTGGTCAAATCCAGCTCTCAGCTGGCCTACCGGTGCTGCAGAAAACCCGGCTTGGACGGGTTGTGTGTGGAGGTGGTTCACATCTGGAGAGAAAGTCGTTCGCAGCCACAGCCCGCAAGGACGTTGTGAAGAGCCCAAGCCAGCTGGATGAGCGCTTAGAGTGTCTGCTCCGTAAATTTTGGGAAATCGAAGACTGCTCCGAGCCCATTGTGAAGTGGACGAAAGAGGAATTGGATTGCGAGGCGCATTTCGTGAAGCATTCTGCTCGGCTCGAGTCAGGCGCCTACTCGGTGAAGCTGCCGTTGAAGGTCAGCTCTGAGTTGCTGGGTGATTCGTACTCACGAGCCGTGCGGCGATTTCTCTCCCTCGAAAGGAAGCTTTGCCGTCAGCCTCAATTGAAGGATCAGTATGATGCGTTCATAAAGGAGTATTTAGATTTGGGCCAAGGGCCAATTTCGGTTGAGAAAGTGGTGCTCCAATTTTTCTGAAGTGCTCTCTGACGTGCCGGAAGAGGATCGAGAGTCGTTCCTAAGGTTTGATGATGGCAGCAACTTTTCGAAGAATCTTGGCCTAGCTTGGGATCCTTCTACTAATCGCTTGCTATTTTCGTTTGAAGGGCTTCAGTCAACCCCAAAGCCCACTAGGCGCATCATCCTCTCCTCAATCGCCCGGCATTATGATCCGATAGGGCTTGTTGGGCCTGTCATTACGAAGGCCAAGATCTTTCTTCAGAAGCTATGCCGTGAGAAGTTGTCCTGGGATGAAAGTCTACCTCAAGCTCTTCACTCCGATTGGGACATGATTTGTTCCAGCTTTGCCATGGCGCAGCGTGCTGAATTCCCGAGATGGTCACTATCATCACAGTCTGAAGTGGAGATTCATGGATTTTGTGACGCCAGCTAAGCCTCAATGCACCATAAATGGTGCTTGCATTTATGTCGTATCGAAGGGTACAAGGTCAGAAAGTCATTTACTCTGCTCAAAGTCCCGAGTCGCACCTCTAAAAACAGTTACGGTACCGAAACTGGAGTTATCTGGGGCAGAGTTGCTGGCTCGGCTTATGTCGGAAGTAGCTCAGTTGAAGGTCTACGATGGGAGGTATTTCTGCTGGTGCGACTCTGCTGTGGCGTTGTCCTGGATTCGGGAGGAGCCCGCTCGGTTTAATGTTTTCGTCGCCAATCGAGTTTCAACAATCCAGAAATTGACCAGAACGATGGAATGGCGTTATGTTCCTACGTCTTTGAACCCGGCAGACATCCTCTCGCGTGGTGCTCTTCCCAAGGAGCTAGTTACTGACAACCTGTGGTCCCATGGTTCTGCGTTTCTTCTTGGACTTCAAGATCAGTGGCCAGCAGCGGTTCCATCTGAAAAACCCACTCTGGAGCTAAGGGCAAGGGTTCGGCTAATCAAATCTCCGTACGTTGACGTGACAGCTGGTTCCAAGTACGCCAACTCGTTTCCAGCACTGCAGCGTGTGTTCGCTTATGTGTGCAAGTTCTCACAGCGAGTCCGTCACAAGGGTGTCACTGCTAGCGATATCAAGGCTGGAACCCACCTACTATTGCGACTGGTGCAGCGTGTGAATTTTTGGGATGACATAAAGGCGCTTCAGAATGGAAAGGAAATTTCGTCAGCCAGCATACTTGCCACATCCTCTCCTTTTTAGACAAGTTTGGCCTGTTGCGTGTGGACGGTCGTTTAAGAAATTCTACATTGGATTTTGATAGTCGTCATCCAATTATATTGCCTAGAAGCCATCCAGTTACTCGGGCTATAATTGTTGATTTCCATGAGCGTAATCTACACACGGGGCCTCGTGCTCTGCTGGCTATTATTCGATCCCAATACTGGCCGATCGGGGGGAGGAAAACGGTGACGAAGGCATTGCACAAGTGTATCCGATGCTTCCGCACCAAGCCTCGGTTGCTGGAGCACATTATGGCTGATCTCCCGGAGCAAAGAGTCAGCGGTTGCCAGGTTTTCGGAGTGACTGGTGTGGATTTTTGCGGGCCATTTTACTATAAGCCAGAAGTTCGCAATAAAGCTCCCGTAAAATTTTACGTGAGTATTTTCATTTGCTTTGCTACTAAAGCCGTGCACTTAGAGCTTGTAAGGGATCTATCCACATCTGCGTTTTTACATGCTTTAAAACGGTTTATATGCACTCGCCGAAAGCCTCAGCACATTTGGTCTGACAATGCGACCAAATTTTGTTGGAGCTAAAAACGAGCTAAAGGAGCTGCTCCAACTCTTCATAAGCGATGAGCATCAACGAGCGCTTCTGGAGTTTTGCGCGATTGAGTCCATCGAGTGGCATTTTATTTCTCCTCGATCTCCGCATTTTGGTGGACTCTGGGAAGCGGCTGTCAAAACCGCAAAGCATCATTTTTACCGGGCTGTTGGGTCCTCAGTTCTTGGATTTGACGAGCTGCGAACTTTGCTTTGTCACATTGGTGCTGTCATAAACTCACGGCCTTTATTGTCTCTTTCAGAGGATCCTGCAGACCTTGATGTTCTAACGCCATCCCATTTTTTAACTGGTGGCCCGTCAGTCAGTTTTATCGAGCCTGATGTCACAAAGCTGAATTTCAATCGTATGGACAGCTGGCAGCGTGTGTCTTTCCTGCAGCAGTCTTTCTGGGCCCGATGGAAGGAGGAGTATTTAAGCCTTCTTCAGCAGCGCTCCAAATGGCGTGCGTCCGGCCCTGCCTTGGCGATTAACGATGTGGTGCTAGTCAAGGACGAGAACCTACCCCCCATGAAGTGGCCGTTGGATAGAATTCTGGATCTATTCCCTGGTCGGGATGGAGTGCCTCGAGTGGCGGTGTTTAAAACCATTTCTGGAACTACCAAGCGGGCAGTGACCAAGCTGTGCCTATTGCCCCTTAAGGACGAAGTTGAAGAACAGGCCTCAACTGGGGGGAGTATGTCGGGTCAGGCAGCAGCCACGGCATAAATTTAATCAATATAAATGTAACATATATTTATAAATGTAATAACTATAGTTTAGAATATAATCATTTTCTCATTGCTATTGTTGGTCGCAAGCCGACTCTTCTCGGCCGCTCGGCTTTATTTTATCTTTGTCATTTTAAGTTAACGAGCTTTCGCACGGCCTATGCTCAAAGTCGGTCTCACTTGTACTCTCTATCTCAGTGCATACGCATCATAAAATCGGAGCTTTCTCACTCCATGTCATATGCGAATAAATAAACATTTATAACGTTGTGAAATAAATAATTTCCTCTTTTTGCTATTTTGGAAAAAAGGGAAAAGGTCATTGAAGAGGCTCGATGACCAAACAAGTTATAGGATATAGTTGGCCGATTCTTATAAAATTTGGCAGATCGAATAAGTTTTTCCAAAGTAGAATAAATATCGTATCCCATCCTTCTAACTAAAAAAACAACAAAGTTATGGCTTTTCCGATCAATCAGTTGTATGACAGCTATACGATACGGTCTGCCGATCCTTACGAAATTTGGCAGACCGAATAAGTTTGCCCAAAGTAAAATTCATATAATACCCCATCCTTCTACTTAAAAAACAACAAAGAAATGGCTTTTCCGATCAATCAGTTATATGATAGCTATAGGATATATTTGGCCGATCCTAATGAAATTTGGCAGATCGAATAAGTTTGCCCAAATTAGAATCTGTAGAATATCCCATCCTTCTAACTTAAAAAACAACAAAGAAATGGCTTTCCCGATCAATCAGTTATATGATAGCTATAGGATATAGTTGGCCGATCCTTATGAAATTTGCCAGTTCAAATAAGTTTTTCCAAAGTAGATTCAATATCGTATCCCATCCTTCGAATCAAAAAAACAACAAAGTTATGGCTTTTCCGATCAATCAGTTATATGACAGCTATACGATATGGTCTGCCGATCCTTACGAAATTTGGTAAATCGAATGAGTTTGCCCAAATTAGAATACGTAAAATATCCCATCCTTCTAACTTAAAAAACAACAAAGTAATGGCTTTTCCGATCAATCAGTAATATGACAGCTATAGGATACAGTTGGCCGATCCTTATGAAATTTGGCAGATCGAATAAGTTTGCCCAAATTAGAATCTGTAGAATATCCCATCCTTCTAACTTAAAAAACAACAAAGAAATGGCTTTCCCGATCAATCAGTTATATGATAGCTATAGGATATAGTTGGCCGATCCTTATGAAATTTGCCAGTTCAAATAAGTTTTTCCAAAGTAGATTCAATATCGTATCCCATCCTTCGAATCAAAAAAACAACAAAGTTATGGCTTTTCCGATCAATCAGTTATATGACAGCTATACGATATGGTCTGCCGATCCTTACGAAATTTGGTAAATCGAATGAGTTTGCCCAAATTAGAATACGTAAAATATCCCATCCTTCTAACTTAAAAAACAACAAAGAAATGGCTTTTCCGATCAATCAGTTATATGATAGCTATAGGATATAGTTGGCCGATCCTTATAAAATTTGGCAGATCGAATAAGTTTGCCCAAAGTAGAATCAATGCCGTCTCCCATACTTCTAACTAAAAAAAGTTATGGCTTTTCCGATCAATCAGTTATATGACAGCTATACGATATGGTCTGCCGATCCTTACGAAATTTGGCAGATCGAATGAGTTTGCCCAAATTAGAATACGTAAAATATCCCATCCTTCTGACATAAAAAAAAACAAAGTAATGGCTTTTCCGATCAATCAGTAATATGACAGCTAAAGGATACAGTTGGCCGATCCTTATGAAATTTGCCAGATCAAATAAGTTTTTCCAAAGTAGATTCAATATCGTATCCCATCCTTCGAATCAAAAAAACAACAAAGTTATGGCTTTTCCAATCAATCAGTTATATGACAGCTATACGATATGGTCTGCCGATCCTTACGAAATTTGGTAAATCGAATGAGTTTGCCCAAATTAGAATACGTAAAATATCCCATCCTTCTAACTTAAAAAACAACAAAGTAATGGCTTTTCCGATCAATCAGTAATATGACAGCTAAAGGATACAGTTGGCCGATCCTTATGAAATTTGGCAGATCGAATAAGTTTGCCCAAATTATAATCTGTAGAATATCCCATCCTTCTAACTTAAAAAACAACAAAGAAATGGCTTTTCCGATCAATCAGTTATATGATAGCTATAGGATATAGTTGGCCGATTCTTATAAAATTTGGCAGATCGAATAAGTTTGCCCAAAGTAGAATCAATGTCGTCTCCCATATTTCTAACTAAAAAAACAATAAAGTTATGGCTTTACCGATTAATCAGTTATATGACAGCTATACGATATGGTCTGCCGATCCTTACGAAATTTGGCAGATCGAATGAGTTTGCCCAAATTAGAATACGTAAAATATCCCATCCTTCTAACATAAAAAACAACAAAGTAATGGCTTTTCCGATCAATCAGTAATATGACAGCTAAAGGATACAGTTGGCCGATCCTTATGAAATTTGGCAGATCAAATAAGTTTTTCCAAAGTAGATTCAATATCGTATCCCATTGTATTGATTGCATTTGTTGCAATTGCATTCGTTGTATGTTGTGATATAAACATCCATAATTGTTTTATTAATTTGAGTTTTTATTAATTTGGAGGAGCAGCAAAGGTGCCGCTCCAACGTTTCAATTGTATCTGATTTGACATTATTCTTTTAATTCTAAGTAAGGCTAAGTCTCGTGCTGCGCTGCCCACAGACGGCGGCAGCGAGACGGCTATGTATGTTCTTATGTATATGGTGGACCCAGTGCTCAGTCGGAGTTTTCAAGCCTTGCCTCCTCTTCCTCTTCCTACTTTCAGCGGAGGATATTCAGAGTGGGCTGAGTTTCATTCGGTCTTTTCGACGATCGTAGGCTGCAATCCTTATATAAGTAAGGTGGAAAAGTTTCAGAGGTTGCGATCGTGTCTTCGGGACTCCGCTTTAGAGGCAGTCCGTCCCTTGGAAATCTCCGAGGAGAATTATGATGTCGCAGTGCAGCTTTTGGAGAATTGATTTAATAACCGTCGGTTGATATTTCAGGCTCGTGTGAACGAGATTCTGGGCCTCAATCTATTGGAAGGTGGGTCAGTGGCAGCGCTTCGAGGGCTCAGTTCAATGCCCATATGCGAGCCTTAAAAAATTTGGGGACGACAGTTCAGATCGCCGGCTGCATCATCGTCCAGGTACTTCTTCAAAGGTTGGATCCAGCCACTCAGGCCAAGTGGGAGGAAGGTCAAAATGCCTCGAACTCGGATCTCATCTCTACTTGGGAGTCGATGGCAGAGTTTGTGGAACAGCGTTGCAGGACTTTGGAGGCTATGGATGTGGCCTTGGCCGTCTACGCGCCGAGCACTCAGGTGGGAAGACGTAGTGTCGCAAATAACAGTAGAGCGTCCTTTATTATTACTAATTCGCCTGCCTCTGCCTGCATATTATGCGGTGGGTGGTCCCATGTAGTTTCTGCATGCCCAAGATTTTTGTCATTGCCCCCTGAGAGCCGCCTTAGCGAGGCTAGGCGACTAGGTCTATGTCGCAAATGTCTCCAAACTGGCCATCACCTGCGTGAGTGCCTCGCTGATAATTGTCGCAGTTGTGGGAGGAGGCATCACAGTCTGTTGCATTTCTTGGAGTTATAGTCTTCCAGCAGCCAGCCTTCGGCAGTGCCGTCTACATCAGCCGCAGCCGAGTGCGCCGAGCCAATAGGCGCTTCACCATCCACGGCTAATGCACTAGTTGCCCAGGGTCGCAGCGGTGAGATAGCCTTACTGGCCACAGCGAACATTCTCATTCGGAGTTGTGCTGGGGTTTTTGTTCCTTGCCGGGCTCTTTTGGATTCAGGATCGCAGGTGCACGTGATTACGTCCCGACTGGCTAGTCAGCTGCAGCTTCGTAGACGCAAATCGTACGTGGCAGTGTCGGGCATTGGCGACACTGGCTTCGCGACAGACGGATTCTCTGTTGATGTGCTCCTACGATTCCATTGCTCTGAATATTCGGCCCTCGTCAACGCTGTAATCGCCACCAACATCACGGACTCAGCTGGAATATTCTATCAAACCTCACTTTGGCTGATTCCCAGTTCTTTCGACCGCAGCGGATCGATTTACTTATCGGAGCCAGTCTATTCTATGATCTGCTGTGTGTTGGTCAAATCCAGCTCTCAGCTGGCCTACCGGTGCTGCAGAAAACCCGGCTTGGACGGGTTGTGTGTGGAGGTGGTTCACATCTGGAGAGAAAGTCGTTCGCAGCCACAGCCCGCAAGGACGTTGTGAAGAGCCCAAGCCAGCTGGATGAGCGCTTAGAGTGTCTGCTCCGTAAATTTTGGGAAATCGAAGACTACTCCGAGCCCATTGTGAAGTGGACGAAAGAGGAATTGGATTGCGAGACGCATTTCGTGAAGCATTCTGCTCGGCTCGAGTCAGGCGCCTACTCGGTGAAGCTGCCGTTGAAGGTCAGCTCTGAGTTGCTGGGTGATTCGTACTCACGAGCCGTGCGGCGATTTCTCTCCCTCGAAAGGAAGCTTTGCCGTCAGCCTCAATTGAAGGATCAGTATGATGCGTTCATAAAGGAGTATTTAGATTTGGGCCAAGGGCCAATTTCGGTTGAGAAAGTGGTGCTCCAATTTTTCTGATGTGCTCTCTGACGTGCCGGAAGAGGATCGAGAGTCGTTCCTAAGGTTTGATGATGGCAGCAACTTTTCGAAGAATCTTGGCCTAGCTTGGGATCCTTCTACTAATCGCTTGCTATTTTCGTTTGAAGGGCTTCAGTCAACCCCAAAGCCCACTAGGCGCATCATCCTCTCCTCAATCGCCCGGCATTATGATCCGATAGGGCTTGTTGGGCCTGTCATTACGAAGGCCAAGATCTTTCTTCAGAAGCTATGCCGTGAGAAGTTGTCCTGGGATGAAAGTCTACCTCAAGCTCTTCACTCCGATTGGGACATGATTTGTTCCAGCTTTGCCATGGCGCAGCGTGCTGAATTCCCGAGATGGTCACTATCATCACAGTCTGAAGTGGAGATTCATGGATTTTGTGACGCCAGCTAAGTCCTCAATGCACCATAAATGGTGCTTGCATTTATGTCGTATCGAAGGGTACAAGGTCAGAAAGTCATTTACTCTGCTCAAAGTCCCGAGTCGCACCTCTAAAAACTGTTACGGTACCGAAACTGGAGTTATCTGGGGCAGAGTTGCTGGCTCGGCTTATGTCGGAAGTAGCTCAGTTGAAGGTCTACGATGGGAGGTATTTCTGCTGGTGCGACTCTGCTGTGGCGTTGTCCTGGATTCGGGAGAAGCCCGCTCGGTTTAATGTTTTCGTCGCCAATCGAGTTTCAACAATCCAGAAATTGACCAGAACGATGGAATGGCGTTATGTTCCTACGTCTTTGAACCCGGCAGACATCCTCTCGCGTGGTGCTCTTCCCAAGGAGCTAGTTACTGACAACCTGTGGTCCCATGGTTCTGCGTTTCTTCTTGGACTTCAAGATCAGTGGCCAGCAGCGGTTCCATCTGAAAAACCCACTCTGGAGCTAAGGGCAAGGGTTCGGCTAATCAAATCTCCGTACGTTGACGTGACAGCTGGTTCCAAGTACGCCAACTCGTTTCCAGCACTGCAGCGTGTGTTCGCTTATGTGTGCAAGTTCTCACAGCGAGTCCGTCACAAGGGTGTCACTGCTAGCGATATCAAGGCTGGAACCCACCTACTATTGCGACTGGTGCAGCGTGTGAATTTTTGGGATGACATAAAGGCGCTTCAGAATGGAAAGGAAATTTCGTCAGCCAGCATACTTGCCACATCCTCTCCTTTTTTAGACAAGTTTGGCCTGTTGCGTGTGGACGGTCGTTTAAGAAATTCTACATTGGATTTTGATAGTCGTCATCCAATTATATTGCCTAGAAGCCATCCAGTTACTCGGGCTATAATTGTTGATTTCCATGAGCGTAATCTACGGGGGCCTCTTGCTCTGCTGGCTATTATTCGATCCCAATACTGGCCGATCGGGGGGAGGAAAACGGTGACGAAGGCATTGCACAAGTGTATCCGATGCTTCCGCACCAAGCCTCGGTTGCTGGAGCACATTATGGCTGATCTCCCGGAGCAAAGAGTCAGCGGTTGCCAGGTTTTCGGAGTGACTGGTGTGGATTTTTGCGGGCCATTTTACTATAAGCCAGAAGTTCGCAATAAAGCTCCCGTAAAATTTTACGTGAGTATTTTCATTTGCTTTGCTACTAAAGCCGTGCACTTAGAGCTTGTAAGGGATCTATCCACATCTGCGTTTTTACATGCTTTAAAACGGTTTATATGCACTCGCCGAAAGCCTCAGCACATTTGGTCTGACAATGCGACCAAATTTTGTTGGAGCTAAAAACGAGCTAAAGGAGCTGCTCCAACTCTTCATAAGCGATGAGCATCAACGAGCGCTTCTGGAGTTTTGCGCGATTGAGTCCATCGAGTGGCATTTTATTTCTCCTCGATCTCCGCATTTTGGTGGACTCTGGGAAGCGGCTGTCAAAACCGCAAAGCATCATTTTTACCGGGCTGTTGGGTCCTCAGTTCTTGGATTTGACGAGCTGCGAACTTTGCTTTGTCACATTGGTGCTGTCATAAACTCACGGCCTTTATTGTCTCTTTCAGAGGATCCTGCAGACCTTGATGTTCTAACGCCATCCCATTTTTTAACTGGTGGCCCGTCAGTCAGTTTTATCGAGCCTGATGTCACAAAGCTGAATTTCAATCGTATGGACAGCTGGCAGCGTGTGTCTTTCCTGCAGCAGTCTTTCTGGGCCCGATGGAAGGAGGAGTATTTAAGCCTTCTTCAGCAGCGCTCCAAATGGCGTGCGTCCGGCCCTGCCTTGGCGATTAACGATGTGGTGCTAGTCAAGGACGAGAACCTACCCCCCATGAAGTGGCCGTTGGATAGAATTCTGGATCTAGTCCCTGGTCGGGATGGAGTGCCTCGAGTGGCGGTGCTTAAAACCACTTCTGGAACTACCAAGCGGGCAGTGACCAAGCTGTGCCTATTGCCCCTTAAGGACGAAGTTGAAGAACAGGCCTCAACTGGGGGGAGTATGTCGGGTCAGGCAGCAGCCACGGCATAAATTTAATCAATATAAATGTAACATATATTTATAAATGTAATAACTATAGTTTAGAATATAATCATTTTCTCATTGCTATTGTTGGTCGCAAGCCGACTCTTCTCGGCCGCTCGGCTTTATTTTATCTTTGTCATTTTAAGTTAACGAGCTTTCGCACGGCCTATGCTCAAAGTCGGTCTCACTTGTACTCTCTATCTCAGTGCATACGCATCATAAAATCGGAGCTTTCTCACTCCATGTCATATGCGAATAAATAAACATTTATAACGTTGTGAAATAAATAATTTCCTCTTTTGCTATTTTGGAAAAAGGGAAAAGGTCATTGAAGAGGCTCAATGACCAAACAAGTTATAGGATATAGTTGGCCGATTCTTATAAAATTTGGCAGATCGAATAAGTTTTTCCAAAGTAGATTCAATATCGTATCCCATCCTTCTAACTTAAAAAACAACAAAGTAATGGCTTTTCCGATCAATCAGTAATATGACAGCTATAGGATATAGTTGGCCGATCCTTATGAAATTTGCCAGATCAAATAAGTTTTTCCAAAGTAGATTCAATATCGTATCCCATCCTTCGAATCAAAAAAACAACAAAGTTATGGCTTTTCCGATCAATCAGTTATATGACAGCTATACGATATGGTCTGTCGATCCTTACGAAATTTGGTAAATCGAATGAGTTTGCCCAAATTAGAATACGTAAAATATCCCATCCTTCTAACTTAAAAAACAACAAAGTAATGGCTTTTCCGATCAATCAGTAATATGACAGCTAAAGGATACAGTTGGCCGATCCTTATGAAATTTGGCAGATCGAATAAGTTTGCCCAAATTAGAATCTGTAGAATATCCCATCCCTCTAACTTAAAAAACAACAAAGAAATGGCTTTTCCGATCAATCAGTTATATGATAGCTATAGGATATAGTTGGCCGATCCTTATGAAATTTGCCAGATCAAATAAGTTTTTCCAAAGTAGATTCAATATCGTATCCCATCCTTCGGATCAAAAAAACAACAAAGTTATGGCTTTTCCGATCAATCAGTTATATGACAGCTATACGATATGGTCTGCCGATCCTTACGAAATTTGGTAAATCGAATGAGTTTGCCCAAATTAGAATACGTAAAATATCCCATCCTTCTAACTTAAAAAACAACAAAGTAATGGCTTTTCCGATCAATCAGTTATATGATAGCTATAGGATATATTTGGCCGATCCTAATGAAATTTGGCAGATCGAATAAGTTTGCTCAAAGTAGAATTCATAGAATACATTCTTACTTGAAAAACAAGAATGGAAAGCTAACTTCGGGCGGAGCCGAAGTTGATATACCCTTGCAGATATGTGGCAGCTTATATTATTAGATATAAATCGGATCTTATATAGTCGGCCGATCCTTATAAAACTCGGCAGATCAAATTAGTTTGCCGAAAGTAGAATCCATACAAAGTCCCAGTCTTCTAACTTAAAAAACAACAGAGATATGGCATTTCCGATCAATCAGTTATATGGCAGCTATAGGATATAGTCGGCCGATCCTTATGAAATTTGGGAGATCGAATAAGTCTGCTAAAAGAGGAGTCCACAGCAAGTCCCATCCTTCTAACTTAAAAAACAAGTTATGGCATTTCCGATCAATCAGTTATATGGCAGCTATAGGATATAGTTGACCGATCCCGGCCAATCCGACTTATATACTGCCTGCAAAGGAAAGAAGGATGTGTGCAAAGTTTGAAGTCGATAGCTTTAAAACTGAGAGCCTAGTTTGCGTAGAAACAGACAGACAGACGGACAGACGGACATGCTTATATCGACTCAGGAGGTGATCCTGATCAAGAATATATATACTTTATAGGGTCGGAGAGGTCTCCTTCACTGCGTTACACACTTTTGACCAAAATTATAATACCCTCTGCAAGGGTATAACAACAAAGAAATGGCTTTTCTGATCAATCAATTATTTGATAGCTATAGGATATAGTTGGCCGATCCTTATAAAATTTGCCAGTTAGAATAAGTTTGCCCAAAGTAGAATCAATAGCATATCCCATCCTTCCAACTTAAAAAACAACAAAGAAATGGCTTTTCCGATCAATCAGTTATATGACAGCTATACGATATAGTCAGCCGATCCTTACGAAATTTGGCAGATCAAATGAGTTTGCCCAAATTAGAATCCGTAGAATATCACATCCTTCTAACTTAAAAAACAACAAAGAAATGGCTTTTCCGATCAATCAGTTATATGATAGCTATAGGATATAGTTGGCCGATTCTTATAAAATTTGGCAGATCGAATAAGTTTGCCCAAAGTAGAATCAATGTCGTCTCCCATATTTCTAACTAAAAAAACAATAAAGTTATGGCTTTACCGATTAATAAGTTATATGGCAGCTATACGATATGGTCTGCCGATCCTTACGAAATTTGGCAGATCGAATGAGTTTGCCCAAATTAGAATACGTAAAATATCCCATCCTTCTAACATAAAAAACAACAAAGTAATGGCTTTTCCGATCAATCAGTAATATGACAGCTAAAGGATACAGTTGGCCGATCCTTATGAAATTTGGCAGATCAAATAAGTTTTTCCAAAGTAGATTCAATATCGTATCCCATTGTATTGATTGCATTTGTTGCAATTGCATTCGTTGTATGTTGTGATATAAACATCCATAATTGTTTTATTAATTTGAGTTTTTATTAATTTGGAGGAGCAGCAAAGGTGCCGCTCCAACGCTTCAATTGTATCTGATTTGACATTATTCTTTTAATTCTAAGTAAGGCTAAGTCTCGTGCTGCGCTGACCACAGACGGCGGCAGCGAGACGGCTATGTATGTTCTTATGTATATATGTATGCTATGCTCCCTTAAGCGGGAGCGCGAGGTATATGCACATGAGGTCCGGTCGTGTTACAATTCTGCCGGCGCTAGCACTTTTTGTGCATAGCGATCGGTTCATGTTTTGACCATTTAAGTTTTGTTTACACTGCAACAAAGTGTTACAGTGTTTACCCTTTAAGTACTCTTGGTACAGTGGCTATTCAATATGTGTGAATACTACATCTCCCTCCTTTTGGAAAATAACGTAATATTATGAAGTTATTTTAATAATAATAATTTTTGTTTAATAATTTTGTATGTAGGTTTTTTTTTTTTTTTTTTTTTATTAGCAAAAAAAAATAAAATGAAAATTATTTGTATGTTAGTTTTTTTTTTTTTTTTTTTTTTTTTTATATATATATTAGCAAAAAGAAAATGAAATTACGAAATATAGTTGTATCTATGCATGGCCATACTAAATACATTTATGAAATAAACATTTTGAATCTATCCTTATGAACTGTTTGCTTTTTATTTTTATTATTTGATATTATAGTGTTATCTCTGTCTCCTATTTCCGTTACTTTATATGGACCAGTATATTTGGGATCTAACTTATGACCTGTTTCGTTTTTTTAGTAAAACTTTATCCCCCACTGATATATCTCTATTTTTTACTTTCTGATCATATAGTTTTTAATTTCTATACTTATTTTCTTCTAACATAATTCTAGCTCTTTTATATGCTACTTCGAGTCTATATTTACTCTCTTTAGCATAGTCATCTATGTTATATATTGTTTCTATGTTATCTATACTATTGAACTCTTTTGGTAAATTATTTGTTTTACCAAATACTAACTCATATGGACAATAATTATGTGCCATTGAGGGGGTCGTGTTGAAACAAAAGATGAAATATTGAAGCCATACGTCCCAGCCGTTTTTATGTAAGATCGTATGTATTCATTACAAGTTCTATGACTTCTTTCGATTGTCCCAACTGGTGGGGACAACTGGTGGTGTGCGGTAGATGTTATGTTTTTGATGTTCAGATATTTGCACAAGTCATTTATAATTGAATTCTTGTATTCTGTTCCCATGTCCGTAATGAACGTCTTCATTGGACCGTACTTCAGAATAAATGATTCAAAAATTGCTTTAGCGACAGTATTTGCGTTTTTATTTGCAACTGGTATGGCAACTAGATATTTTGTTAAGTCACATATTAACGTGACTACATATTCATTGCCATTTTCGGATTTTGGAAATGGACCAATAGTGTCCACTATCACTCTGTCGAAAACATTTATAGGTGTATCAGTTATTGTTAATGGGGTCTTTGTATGCGAGGTAATTTTCGCTTTCTGACATTTTTGACATTTTCTTACGTACTCAGTTATATCTTTAGACATACTTTTCCAGTAATAGTGTCTTTTTACTTTGGCCAAAGTTTTTGATATGCCAGTATGACCTCCTTGAATTGGATCATCATGAAATGTAGACAATATATGTAGACGAACTACTTTACGTACTTCGTCATTTTTGATGGCTTCATATACGTTGGGCTTAGAAGCTTTTCCAATAGATTGCTTAGGCAATTCTATTTCTTTATTACACTACTAGACATTCATTATATGTCTTGTAATATTCTGTATATGCTCTTTAATGGTTATTCTTGATAACGCATCAGCTACATAGTCATCTACCGCACACCACCAGTTGTCCCCACCAGTTGGGACAATCGAAAGAAGTCATAGAACTTGTAATGAATACATACGATCTTACATAAAAACGGCTGGGACGTATGGCTTCAATATTTCATCTTTTGTTTCAACACGACCCCCTCAATGGCACATAATTATTGTCCATATGAGTTAGTATTTGGTAAAACAAATAATTTACCAAAAGAGTTCAATAGTATAGATAACATAGAAACAATATATAACATAGATGACTATGACTATGTAGCTAAGATAATCATCTTTTCCCTTTAAATATTCGACTGTAAAATCATATTCTTCTAATTCGAGCCTCATACGTGTCAGTTTGGAACTTGGGTTGATCATTGAGAATGGATATATTAGAGGTCTGTGGTCCGTTCAAATTATAAAATGTTTTCCATAAATATATGGTCGAAAATGTAATATTGCCCAATGAATTGCAGCTAGTTCCTGCTCAGTGGTACACTTGTTACTTTCTCCTTTTGTAAATGCTCTTGATGCGTATGCAATGGGAAGTTGGAGACCATTATGGTTTTGAGTTAAAACCGCTCCACACGCTTGCTTACTTGCATCTGTGATTATTTGTACCTTAGTAAAATCTGGGTATTGTAGCAAAGTAGGTTCCATAAGTTTGGTTTTTAAATATTGGAATGCATTCTGACATTTATCAGACCATTGAAAAGGGACACTCTTTTTACATAATCTTGTTATGTGCCTTGAATAGTCGGCGAAGTTTTTTATAAAGCGTCTATAATAGTTACAAAATGCTACGAAACGTCTAGCGCTGTCCGCGTCGTGCGGCACTGGGTAGTTCATAATGACATCATATTTCTTCTCGTCCGGAATTATTCCTTTATCAGTGCATTTATGACCTAAAAAGGTCACTTCATGCATAAAAAATGAACATTTTTCTGGATGTAACTTCAGGTTATATTTCCTACATTTCTCAAAAACATCTGTTAAGTTCTTAAGCATATGTTTTTCGGAACAACCGATCACTATTAAGTCATCCATGTAAAGGAATGCTTGAGAAGGTTCTAGTCCAGAAAATGCAATAGTCATCATTCTCTGATATGAGTTAGGAGCTATTTTTAATCCAAAAGGTAATCGCGTGAAGCGATATGAGCCGTTTCTCATTGAAAAAGACGTTATATCTCTAGAACTTTTTTCTAGTTCAATTTGATGGAATCCTGACATTAAGTCAAGGCATGAAAAGTATTTTGCTCGCCCTAGTTGGTCCAGGATATCATCAATTCTAGGTAGTGGGAATTTATCAGATAGTAATTTTTTATTGATCTGGCGATAGTCAATCACTAACCGCCATTTCTTTTCTTCTGACCCGGGGTATGGTTTCTTAGGGACAAGTAACAATGAGCTATTATATTCGGATACGGATGGTTCAACAATCCCTTCGGAGATCAACTTTCCTACTTGCTTTTGTATTTCATTTACCTGACTATCTGGGCTTCGATAATTTTTTATGCATACTGGCTCATCATCCATTAATCTCAGTTTTTGCTTATAGAAGTTGTTTGTAGTTATTGGTTCGGTTTCCAATCCGAATACGTCGCTATATTGGGTGCATAAGCTAGAAAGCTGCGACTTAAACTGTGGAGGGAAGTTTTTTGACAGTTGAGATAATACACATTTTTCTCTATTTTCTGGATTGGTTTTGACTACGTCGTAGTTCGAAAGTGATTCATATGTTAGAGTATCTGTGCTGACAACTTGGTCGTAATTTGTTGTATTTAGCCTTATGAAAGCGTTATTGGATGTTGCTATGGTATTTGCAATGTAAATACCATGCTTAATTTCCTGATTTGGAATTAATACACTGTCTTCTTTTGATTTAACTTGTATTTTTCGAATAACTTGGGATCTTGCTGGCAGAAGTATTGAATCGTTGCCAGAACTGTGAGCTATTGGTACATTAATTGGAAATTTTAAGTTATTGGGTCTAATTATAAGCCAATCTTCAGATGGCTTGAAGTCTAACTGACAGTTGTATTTTTTTATAAAATCGATTCCTAATATTCCATCACATGGAATAGGGAATTGAAAAGTCACGATATGAAAATCGTGTAGAATTATATATTTAGTCGTCTATATTTCAATAGAAACTAGACCTTTGGATTTGGTTATTTCTTGACTTATTCCTTTTATGTCTATAATATAATAATCTTGGATGTCGTGAAAGATATCAGAAGTTTCTTTTAAAATGGATATGTCTGCACCTGTGTCTATTAGAAAGACAAGTTCTTTTCCAGTAGTTACATGGATAAATGAAACGAATATATTTTGACTGAGATTAATAGTGTGAACTCTTGCATCTTCTACTGCTGAACATTTAAAGGGTCTTGGGAGTTTCCCGATGTATTTTGGGCAATTCTGACATTGTTTTGGTAGTTATTGTTGTTGTTATTGTGGCCTCTGTTCGAGTTACCACGGCCTCTATAGTTTCCTCTATATTGACCGCGTCCTCCATTGTTATTCTGGTAGTTATTGTTGTTATAATAACCACGAAAGTTGCCTCTATAATTTCCACGTCCGCGATTTGAGCCGCGATGTGGATAGTTCCTGTAGTATAGGACAGTGTTTGATTGTCCCGTAGCTTCTGTGCAACTATTTACAAATTTTGATACGGCATCATTCATAGTATTGAAGGTACCAGCTTGCATAATAAGTTTTACCTTATCGATGGTGCAATTTTTAGTCATTGCTTTGACTGCATGCTGGGTGGAATAACTTCTGGCTAACTCTAGAGGGACTACCTCTCTGTTATATCTGTTATATATGCACCTTCTAAAGCTTTCGTCATATGCTCAACCTCTTGTGTGTACTGGTTAGCAGTTTTATTGCGCTGCTGTAGGTTCATCAGTTTTGCTGACAATACTTCTACAGTTTCGCCTTTGACGTTGCCTTTTAATCTGGAAATCACCTCAGAAATTGTTGTTTCATTTCCGATTAGATTTCTGGCGACACCTTTTAGCTTTGTTCTTATTATGGAAACTGCTAATTGGTCGTGCTCGCCTTTTATAGATTCTATTATTTGTAATGCATCAATAAAACTTGATAAATTTTCAGCTTTACCATCGAAAACTGGTATAAGCTTGGATGCTGTATTAATAAATTCAATATTTGATTGTGCCATTGTATTACTGTTGCTTATGTTATCCTCTATTATGCTTGAACTATCATCAGAATCTGTAGAATTATCTAGATCTGGCATTAGTTCAGCTGGAACAGTAAGATTATTTAAATCTTGCTCTTCTATTTTCAGATTTAAATCTGTAAGTTCCTTTGGTTCTCTTTGGTCAACTGTTAGAGAGGTGTTAAGTATGGTCGGTATTGATATACCTAAATTGAACTTTTGTTTAATTGTTATTAAATTGGATCGCAGTCTGATCAAAAATTTTGATACTTGGGACCAATGATCTTGATTTAATTTTTCTCTCTGGCCATGTATTAGTATTCGTGCTTCATTAAAGCAGTTTACTAGTATTTCCACATGTTTTTTAATGGTGTTCTTTTGAATTGGCCTGTTTTGAGTAAGCGATTTATATGATTTGTCAAAATCGCTTTTTAATTTATTTAATTCGTCATATAATTCATTCCATTGCATTTTTGTTAATATGGAGAATTATTTTCGGACTGCTACCATAAGAAGTGTTCGGCCTAGTGTTTCGTGTTCTTCTAGAACTGATTTCACCTGGATACCTGGGATGGTGCTTAATACAATCGCTTTTTGTGTTTTTGAGCAATGTATCAATGGTGAATTTTCGAAATTTAAAGTTTTCAATTAGAAGGTATTCTAATTGGTTGAAGCTTATTGGAGTCGTTGAGACTATTTGTTGAACATGTTCATTAAAATAAGCATCCCTTTCGTAAACCTGTCTAATAGCTTCTATTGTGGCCATTTTCAGTTTTTCTTAATTGTCCTCAGTGTAGCCATAGTTATATTTTAGTAAATAGTACTAAAATAGTATATATATATATATATATATATATAGTTTTTTAGTATATTTTTGTTTTTTATTTTTATATATCTTTATTTATTTTCATTCTCTTTTTTTTTATTTATTTTATTATTATTAATATTATTTGCGCTCTTAATTTTTTTGTTTTTATTCTTAAATTTTGTCCAGCTCATTTGCCTGGCTCATATATTTTTTCTTTAAACATTTATTATGTAATTTATATAATTTATAAAAACAATTTGCGCACATTATGACAACAATTATTATTAGTAATGTGTGTATTAATTCTAAGTTAATGTTGTTTGGCTCTACTTTATTAATAACTACTACTATCGCCATTTTCGAAATAAGTCTATTTTGAATGTAATTATAACTACCTGTTTCTTTTGAATATTTACTTATTGCATTACTTTGCATTTAATTTTTACAGGTTTCCTACCTATCGTTTTGTATAGCTTTACGAGCTACACTTCTAATTGGGCAGAAAAGGTTCCGCTCAATTTTACATAAAGTCGTTTATAACTATAATGTAACGCAGTACATTAATAATGCAACGCAGTGCATTAACAAAAAAATTATTTCTTATTTGTTGTGTGCTCTTCCGGGTCTAGCTTGAAGCGCTAAACGGGGCCGGTGCTGGCTGCACAGGTCACTATATTCTCCAGGAGTCTGCTGCTGATGTCCTTGGCTGATGTCCTTTGTCCTAAGCGTGGGCGGTGTCGGGCTTTCCTTTCCTATTTTGCTTTATGCAAGTGAAATTGCATGTTGGGGCTTCCAGCGGTCCAGGGCAGTCGTTCGGGCATTCTTCGTAGTGTCTTGGTAATGGCTTGGGAGATGGTGGTTTAGTTTTTGCATTTATGGTTTTAATATTTTCTGAGTGAGTTGCGGTTGGGGTTTCTTTCTTCTGAAGACTTTCTTTTAGAAAGTCGAGCTCAGCAGTTAATTTTACTGCTGTCGCCCAAGGAGGTGGATTATTTTTATATAAAAGCCACTTAATGTGTGCTATTCTTTTATTTATTTTGTTTTTCCGACCTCCGCGTCCCATAGCCGCACTCTACTCACTAAGACTTTTCCATACCGTAGCTTTCCATCCAGATTGCAGTCCAGTGTATCCAGCTTTAGTTTTTTTTTTCGTAGCTTTCCATTCAGATTGCAGTCCAGTGTATCTAACTTCAGTTTCCAACTTCAGTTTTTTTTTTGTACTATCCTTGTTATTTTTATCCTTGTATTCATCCGAAGATTGCAGTGATTCCAGGTGTCACGGTCGCCATGTATTGATTGCATTTGTTGCAATTGTATTCGTTGTATGTTGTGATTTAAACATCCATAATTGTTTTATTAATTTGAGTTTTTATTAATTTGGAGGAGCAGCAAAGGTGCCGCTCAAACGCTTCAATTGTATCTGATTTGACATTATTCTTTTAATTCTAAGTAAGGCTAAGTCTCGTGCTGCGCTGCCCACAGACGGCGGCAGCGAGACGGCTATGTATGTTCTTATGTATATATGTATGCTATGCTCCCTTAAGCGGGAGCGCGAGGTATATGCACATGAGGTCCGGTCGTGTTACAATTCTGCCGGCGCTAGCACTTTTTGTGCATAGCGATCGGTTCATGTTTTGACCATTTAAGTTTTGTTTACACTGCAACAAAGTGTTACAGTGTTTACCCTTTAAGTACTCTTGGTACAGTGGCTATTCAATATGTGTGCATACTACACCATCCTTCAACAATGGATGTTGCATCCTTCAAAAAAACAACAAAGTTATGGCTTTTCCGATCAATCAGTTTTATGACAGCTATACGATATAGCCTGCCGATCCTTACGAAATTTGGCAGATCAAATGAGTTTTCCCAAATTAGAATCTGTAGAATATCCCATCCTTCTCTAAAAAAACAACAAAGAAATGGCTTTTCCGATCAGTTATATGATAGCTATAGGATATAGTTGGCCGATCTTTATAAAATTTGGCAGATCGAATAAGTTTGCCCAAAGTAGAATCCGTAGAATATCCCATCCTTCTAACTAAAAAAACAATAAAGTTATGGCTTTTCCGATCAATCAGTTATATGAAAGCTATACGATATGGTCTGCCGATCCTTACGAAATTTGGCAGATCTAATGAGTTTGCCCAAATTAGAATACGTAAAATATCCCATCCTTCTTACTTAAAAAACAACAAAGTAATGGCTTTTCCGATCAATCAGTAATATGACAGCTAAAGGATACAGTTAGCCGATCCTTATGAAATTTGGCAGATCAAATAAGTTTTTCCAAAGTAGATTCAATATCGTATCCCATCCTTCGAATCAAAAAAACAACAAAGTTATGGCTTTTCCGATCAATCAGTTATATGACAGCTATACGATATGGTCTGCCGATCCTTACGAAATTTGGCAGATCGAATAAGTTTGCCCAAATTAGAATACGTAAAATATCCCATCCTTCTTACTTAAAAAACAACAAAGTAATGGCTTTACCGATCAATCAGTTATATGACAGCTAAAGGACATAGTTGGCCGATCCTTATGAAATTTGGCAGATCGAATAAGTTTGCCCAAAGTAGAATCAATATCGTATCCCATCCTTCTAACTAAAAAACAACAAAGTTATGGCTTTTCCGATCAATCAGTTGTATGACAGCTATACGATATGGTCTGCCGATCCTCACGAAATTTAACAGACCGAATAAGTTTGCCCAAAGTAAAATTCATATAATACCCCATCCTTCTTACTTAAAAAACAACAAAGAAATGGCTTTTCCGATCAATCAGTTATATGATATCTATAGAATATAGTTGGCCGATCCTTATAAAATTTGGCAGATCAAATGAGTTTGCCCAAATTAGAATACGTAAAATATCTCATCCTTCTTACTTAAAAAACAACAAAGTAATGGCTTTACCGATCAATCAGTTATATGACAGCTATAGGACATAGTTGGCCGATCCTTATGAAATTTGGCAGATCGAATAAGTTTGCCCAAAGTAGAATCAATATCGTATCCCATACTTCTAACTAAAAAAAACAACAAAGTTATGGCTTTTCCGATCAATCAGTTGTATGACAGCTATACGATATGGTCTGCCGATCGTCACGAAATTTAACAGACCGAATAAGTTTGCCCAAAGTAAAATTCATATAATACCCCATCCTTCTTACTTAAAAAACAACAAAGAAATGGCTTTTCCGATCAATCAGTTATATGATAGCTATAGAATATAGTTGGCCGATCCTTATAAAATTTGGCAGATCGAATGAGCTTGCCCAAATTAGAAAACGTAAAATATCCCATCCTTCTTACTTAAAAAACAACAAAGTTATGGCTTTTCCGATCAATCAGTTATATGACAGCTATACGATATAGTCTGCCGATCCTTACGAAATTTGGCAGATCGAATGAGTTTGCCCAAATTAGAATTCGTAAAATATCCCATCCTTCTTACTTACAAAACAACAAAGTAATGGCTTTACCGATCAATCAGTTATATGACAGCTATAGGACATAGTTGGCCGATCCTTATGAAATTTGGCAGATCGAATAAGATTGCCCAAAGTAGAATCAATATCGTATTCCATCCTTCTAACTAAAAAAACAACAAAGTTATTGGTTTTCCGATCGATCAGTTATATGAAAGCTATACGATATGGTCTGCCGATCCTTACGAAATTTGGCAGATCGAATAAGTTTGCCCAAATAAGAATACGTAAAATATCCCATCCTTCTTACTTAAAAAACAACAAAGTAATGGCTTTTCCGATCAATCAGTAATATGACAGCTAAAGGATACAGTTGGCCGATCCTTATGAAATTTGGCAGATCGAATAAGTTTGCCCAAATTAGAATCTGTAGAATATCCCATCCTTCTAACTTAAAAAACAACAAAGAAATGGCTTTTCCGATCAATCAGTTATATGATAGCTATAGGATATAGTTGGCCGATCCTTATAAGATTTGGCAGTTCGAATAAGTTTGCCCAAAGTAGAATCAATGCCGTCTCCCATACTTCTAACTAAAAAAAGTTATGGCTTTTCCGATGAATCAGTTATATGACAGCTATACGATATGCTCTGCCGATCCTTACGAAATTTGGCAGATCGAATGAGTTTGCCTATATTAGAATATGTAAAATATCCCATCCTTCTGACATAAAAAAAAACAAAGTAATGGCTTTTCCGATCAATCAGTAATATGACAGCTAAAGGATACAGTTGGCCGATCCTTATGAAATTTGGCAGATCAAATAAGTTTTTCCAAAGTAGATTCAATATCGTATCCCATCCTTCGAATCAAAAAAACAACAAAGTTATGGCTTTTCCGATCAATCAGTTATATGACAGCTATACGATATGGTCTGCCGATCCTTACGAAATTTGGCAGATCGAATGAGTTTGCCCAAAAAAGAATACGTAAAATATCCCATCCTTCATACTTAAAAAACAACAAAGAAATGGCTTTTCCGATCAATCAGTTATATGATAGCTATAGGATATAGTTGGCCGATCCTTATAAAATTTGTCAGATAGAATAAGTTTGTCCAAAGTAGAATCAATAGCATATACCATCCATCCAACTTAAAAAACAACAAAGGTATGGCTTTTCCGATCAAACAGTTCTATAACATCTATAGGATATAGTTGGCCAATCCTTATAAAATTTGGCAGATCGAATAAGTTTTCACAAGGTAGAATCAATAGCATATTCCATCCTTCTAACTTAAAAAACAACCAAGTGATGGCTTTTCCGATCAATCTGTTATATGACAGCTAAAGGATAAAGTTGGCCGATCCTTATAAAATTTGGCAGATCGTATATGTTTGCCCAAAGTAGAATCAATGTCGTCTCCCATCCTTCTAACTAAAAAAACAATAAAGTTATGGCTTTTCTGATCAATAAGTTAGGGCTTTTCTGATCAAATAGAATAAGTTTGCCCAAAGTAGAATCAATAGCATATCCCATCCATCCAACTTAAAAAACAACAAAGGTATGGCTTTTCCGATCAAACAGTTCTATAACATCTATGGGATATAGTTGGCCGATCCTTATAAAATTTGGCAGATCGAATAAGTTTTCACAAGGTAGAATCAATATCGTATCCCATCCTTCTAACTAAAAAAACAATAAAGTTATGGCTTTTCTGATCAATCAGTTATATAATAGCTATAGGATATAGTTGGCCGATCCTTATGAAAATTTGGCAGATAGAATAATTTTGCCCAAATTAGAATCCCTGGAATATCACATCCTTCTAACTTAAAAAACAACAAAGAAATGGCTTTTCTGATCAATCAGTTATATGACAGCTATACGATATGGTCTGCCGATCCTTATAAAATTTGGCAGATCGTATAAGCTTGCCCAAAGTAGAATCAATGTCGTCTCCCATCCTTCTAACTAAAAAAACAATAAAGTTATGGCTTTTCTGATCAATCAGTTATATGACAGCTATACGATATAGTCTGCCGATCCTTACGAAATTTGGCAGATCGAATGAGTTTGCCCAAATTAGAATCTGTGGAATATCACATCCTTCTAACTTAAAAAACAACAAAGAAATTGCTTTTCCGATCAATTAGTTATATGATAGCTATAGGATATAGTTGGCCGATCCTTATAAAATTTGGCAGATAGAGTAAGTTTGCCCAAAGTAGAATCAATAGCATATCCCATCCATCCAACTTAAAAAACAACAAAGGTATGGCTTTTCCGATCAAACAGTTCTATAACATCTATAGGATATAGTTGGCCGATCCTTATAAAATTTGGCAGATCGAATAAGTTTTCACAAGGTAGAATCAATAGCATATCCCATCCTTCTAACTTAAAAAACATCCAAGTGATGGCTTTTCCGATCAATCTGTTATATGACAGCTATAGGATAAAGTTGGCCGATCCTTATGAAATTTGGCAGATCGAATAAGTTTGCCCAAAGTAGAATTCATAGAATACACCATCCTTCTTACTTAAAAAACAAAAAAGAAATGGCTTTTCCGATCAATCTGTTATATTATAGCTATAGGATATAGTTGGCCGATCCTTATAAAATTTGGCAGATAGAATAAGTTTGCCCAAAGTAGAATCAATAGCATATCCCATCCATCCAACTTTAAAAACAACAAAGGTATGGCTTTTCCGATCAAACAGTTATAGAACAGCTATACGATATGGTTTAGCGATCCTTACGAAATTTGGCAGATCGAATTATTTTTCACAAAGTAGAATCCATAGAATATCCCATCCTTCTATTTTAAAAAACAACCAAGTGATGGCTTTTCCGATCAATCTGTTATATGACAGCTATAGGATAAAGTTGGCCGATCCTTATAAAATTTGGCAGATCGAATAAGTTTTCACAAGGTAGAATCAATAGCATATCCCATCCTTCTAACTTAAAAAACAAACAAGGTAATGGCTTTTCCGATCAATTAGTTATATGACAGCTAAAGGATACAGTTGGCCGATCCTTATGAAATTTGGCAGATAGAATAAGTTTGCCCAAGGTAGAATCCATAGAATATCCCATCCTTCTAACTTAAAAAACAACCAAGTGATGGCTTTTCCGATCAATCTGTTATATGACAGCTATAGGATAAAGTTGGCCGATCCTTATGAAATTTGGCAGATAGAATAAGTTTGCCCAAAGTAGAATCAATATCGTATACCATCCTTCGAACTTAAAAAACAACAAAGTTTTGGCTTTTCCGATCAATCAGTTATATGACAGCTATACGATATAGTCTGCCGATCCTTACGAATTTTGGCAGATCGAATGAGTTTGCCCAAATTAGAATCAGTAGAATATCCCATCCCACCAACTTAAAAAACAACCAAGAAATGGCTTTTCCGATCAATCAGTTATATGACAGCTATACGATATAGTCTGCCGATCCTTACGAAATTTGGCAGATCGAATGAGTTTGCCCAAAGTAGTATTAATGTCTTCTCCCATCCTTCTAACTAAAAAAACAATAAAGTTATGGCTTTTCCGATCAATCAGTTGTATGACAGCTATACGATATAGTCTGCCGATCCTTACGAAATTTGGCAGATCGAATGAGTTTGCCCAAATTAGAATACGTAAAATATCCCATCCTTCTAACTTAAAAAACAACAAAGTAATGCTTTTCCGATCAATCAGTTATATGACAGTTAAAGGATACAGTTGGCCGATCCTTATGAAATTTGGCAGATCGAATAAGTTTGCCCAAAGTAGATTCAATATCGTATCCCATCCTTCGAATCAAAAAAGCAACAAAGTTATGGCTTTTCCGATCAATCAGTTATATGACAGCTCTACGATATGGTCTGCCGATCCTTATGAAATTTGGCAGATCGAATGAGTTTGCCCAAATTAGAAAACGTAAAATATCCCATTCTTCTAACTTTAAAAACAACAAAGTAATGTTTTTTCCGATCAATCAGTAATATGACAGCTAAAGGATACAGTCGGCCGATCCTTATGAAATTTGGCAGATCGAATAAGTTTGCCCAAAGAAGAATCAATATCGTATCCCATCCTTCGAACTAAAAAAACAAAAAAGTTTTGGCTTTTCCGATCAATCAGTTATATGACAGCTATATGATATAGTCTGCCGATCCTAACGAAATTTGGCAGATCGAAGTAGTTTGCCCAAATTAGAATCCGTAGAATATCCCATGCTTCCAACTTAAAAAACAACAAAGAAATGGCTTTTCCGATCAATCAGTTATATGACAGCTATACGATATAGTCTGCCGATCCTTATAAAATTTGGCAGATCGTATAAGTTTGCCCAAAGTAGAATCAATGTCGTCTCCCATCCTTCTAACTAAAAAAACAATAAAGTTATGGCTTTTCTGATCAATCAGTTATATGACAGCTATACGATATAGTCTGCCGATCCTTACGAAATTTGGCAGATCCAATGAGTTTGCCCAAAGTAGAATCAATAGCATATCCCATCCATCCAACTTAAAAAACAACAAAGGTATGGCTTTTCCGATCAAACAGTTATATAACATCTATTGGATATAGTTGGCCGATCCTTATAAAATTTGGCAGATTGAATAAGTTTTCACAAGGTAGAATCAATAACATATCCCATCCTTCGAATCAAAAAAGCAACAAAGTTATGGCTTTTCCGATCAATCAGTTATATGACAGCTCTACGATATGGTCTGCCGATCCATACGAAATTTAGCAGATCGAATAAGTTTGCCCAAATTAGAATACGTAAAATATCCCATCCTTTTAACTTAAAAAACAACCAAGTAATGGCTTTTCCGATGAATCAGTTATATGACAGCTATAGGACATAGTTGGCCGATCCTTATGAAATTTGGCAGATCGAATAAGTTTGCCCAAAGTAGTATCAATGTCGTCTCCCATCTTTCTAACTAAAAAAACAATAAAGTTATGGCTTTTCCGATCAATCAGTTATATGACAGCTATACGATAAAGTCTGCCGATCCTTACGAAATTTGGCAGATCGAATGAGTTTGCCCAAATTAGAATACGTAAAATAGCCCATCCTTCTAACTTAAAAAACAACAAAGTAATGGCTTTTCCGATCAATCAGTTATATGACAGCTATAGGACATAGTTGGCCGATCCTTATGAAATTTGGCTGATCGAATAAGTTTGCCTAAAGTAGAATTCATAGAATACCCCATCCTTCTTACTTAAAAAACAACAAAGAAATGGCTTTTCCGATCAATCTGTTATATGATAGCTATAGGATATAGTTGGCCGATCCTTATAAAATTTGGCAGATCGAATAAGTTTTCACAAGGTAGAATCAAAAGCATATCCCATCCTTCTAACTTAAAAAACAACAAAGAAATGGCTTTTCCGATCAATTAGTTATATGATAGCTATAGGATATAGTCTGCCGATCCTTATAAAATTTGGCATATAGAATAAGTTTGCCCAAAGTAGAATCAATAGCATATCCCATCCATCCAACTTCAAAAACAACAAAGGTATGGCTTTTCCGATCAAACAGTTATATAACATCTATAGGAAATAGTTGGCCGATCCTTATAAAATTTGGCAGATCGAATAAGTTTTCACAAGGTAGAATCAATAGCATATCCCATCCTTCGAATCAAAAAAGCAACAAAGTTATGGCTTTTCCGATCAATCAGTTATATGACAGCTCTACGATATGGTCTGCCGATCCATACGAAATTTGGCAGATAGAATAAGTTTGCCCAAAGTAGAATCAATAGCATATCCCATCCATCCAACTTTAAAAACAACAAAGGTATGGCTTTTCCGATCAAACAGTTATATAACAGCTATACGATATGGTCTGCCGATCCTTACGAATTTTGGCAGATCAAATGAGTTTGCCCAAATTAGAATCCGTAGAATATCCCATCCTTCTAACTTAAAAATCAAAAAAGAAATGGCTTTTCCGATCAATCAGTTATATGACAGCTAAAGGATAAAGTTGGCCGATCCTTTTGAAAATTCGGCAGATAGAATAAGTTTGCCCAAAGTAGAATCAATATCGTATCCCATCCTTCGAACTAAAAAAACAACAAAGAAATGGCTTTTCCGATCAAACAGTTATATAACAGCTATACGATATGGTCTGCCGATTCTTACGAAAATTGGCAGATCGAATAAGTTTGCCCAAAGTAGAATTCATAGAATACACCATCCTTCTTACTTAAAAAACAAAAAAGAAATGGCTTTTCCGATCAATCAGTTATATGATAGCTATAGGATATAGTTGGCCGATTCTTATAAAATTTGGCAGATCGAATAAGTTTTTCCAAATTAGAATCAGTAGAATATCCCATCCTACCAACTTAAAAAACAACAAAGAAATGGCTTTTCCGATCAATCAGTTATATGACAGCTATACGATATAGTCTGCCGATCCTTACGAAATTTGGCAGATCGAATGAGTTTGCCCAAATTAGAATACGTAAAATATCCCATCCTTCTAACTTAAAAAACAACAAAGTAATGTTTTTTCCGATCAATCAGTAATATGACAGCTAATGGATACAGTCGGCCGATCCTTATGAAATTTGGCAGATCGAATAAGTTTGCCCAAAGAAGAATCAATATCGTATCCCATCCTTCGAACTAAAAAAACAAAAAAGTTTTGGCTTTTCCGATCAATCAGTTATATGACAGCTATATGATATAGTCTGCCGATCCTAACGAAATTTGGCAGATCGAAGTAGTTTGCCCAAATTAGAATCCGTAGAATATCCCATGCTTCCAACTTAAAAAACAACAAAGAAATGGCTTTTCCGATCAATCAGTTATATGACAGCTATACGATATAGTCTGCCGATCCTTATAAAATTTGGCAGATCGTATAAGTTTGCCCAAAGTAGAATCAATGTCGTCTCCCATCCTTCTAACTAAAAAAACAATAAAGTTATGGCTTTTCTGATCAATCAGTTATATGACAGCTATACGATATAGTCTGCCGATCCTTACGAAATTTGGCAGATCCAATGAGTTTGCCCAAAGTAGAATCAATAGCATATCCCATCCATCCAACTTAAAAAACAACAAAGGTATGGCTTTTCCGATCAAACAGTTATATAACATCTATTGGATATAGTTGGCCGATCCTTATAAAATTTGGCAGATTGAATAAGTTTTCACAAGGTAGAATCAATAACATATCCCATCCTTCGAATCAAAAAAGCAACAAAGTTATGGCTTTTCCGATCAATCAGTTATATGACAGCTCTACGATATGGTCTGCCGATCCATACGAAATTTAGCAGATCGAATAAGTTTGCCCAAATTAGAATACGTAAAATATCCCATCCTTTTAACTTAAAAAACAACCAAGTAATGGCTTTTCCGATGAATCAGTTATATGACAGCTATAGGACATAGTTGGCCGATCCTTATGAAATTTGGCAGATCGAATAAGTTTGCCCAAAGTAGTATCAATGTCGTCTCCCATCTTTCTAACTAAAAAAACAATAAAGTTATGGCTTTTCCGATCAATCAGTTATATGACAGCTATACGATAAAGTCTGCCGATCCTTACGAAATTTGGCAGATCGAATGAGTTTGCCCAAATTAGAATACGTAAAATAGCCCATCCTTCTAACTTAAAAAACAACAAAGTAATGGCTTTTCCGATCAATCAGTTATATGACAGCTATAGGACATAGTTGGCCGATCCTTATGAAATTTGGCTGATCGAATAAGTTTGCCTAAAGTAGAATTCATAGAATACCCCATCCTTCTTACTTAAAAAACAACAAAGAAATGGCTTTTCCGATCAATCTGTTATATGATAGCTATAGGATATAGTTGGCCGATCCTTATAAAATTTGGCAGATCGAATAAGTTTTCACAAGGTAGAATCAAAAGCATATCCCATCCTTCTAACTTAAAAAACAACAAAGAAATGGCTTTTCCGATCAATTAGTTATATGATAGCTATAGGATATAGTCTGCCGATCCTTATAAAATTTGGCATATAGAATAAGTTTGCCCAAAGTAGAATCAATAGCATATCCCATCCATCCAACTTCAAAAACAACAAAGGAATGGCTTTTCCGATCAAACAGTTATATAACATCTATAGGAAATAGTTGGCCGATCCTTATAAAATTTGGCAGATCGAATAAGTTTTCACAAGGTAGAATCAATAGCATATCCCATCCTTCGAATCAAAAAAGCAACAAAGTTATGGCTTTTCCGATCAATCAGTTATATGACAGCTCTACGATATGGTCTGCCGATCCATACGAAATTTGGCAGATAGAATAAGTTTGCCCAAAGTAGAATCAATAGCATATCCCATCCATCCAACTTTAAAAACAACAAAGGTATGGCTTTTCCGATCAAACAGTTATATAACAGCTATACGATATGGTCTGCCGATCCTTACGAATTTTGGCAGATCAAATGAGTTTGCCCAAATTAGAATCCGTAGAATATCCCATCCTTCTAACTTAAAAATCAAAAAAGAAATGGCTTTTCCGATCAATCAGTTATATGACAGCTAAAGGATAAAGTTGGCCGATCCTTTTGAAAATTCGGCAGATAGAATAAGTTTGCCCAAAGTAGAATCAATATCGTATCCCATCCTTCGAACTAAAAAAACAACAAAGAAATGGCTTTTCCGATCAAACAGTTATATAACAGCTATACGATATGGTCTGCCGATTCTTACGAAAATTGGCAGATCGAATAAGTTTGCCCAAAGTAGAATTCATAGAATACACCATCCTTCTTACTTAAAAAACAAAAAAGAAATGGCTTTTCCGATCAATCAGTTATATGATAGCTATAGGATATAGTTGGCCGATTCTTATAAAATTTGGCAGATCGAATAAGTTTTTCCAAATTAGAATCAGTAGAATATCCCATCCTACCAACTTAAAAAACAACAAAGAAATGGCTTTTCCGATCAATCAGTTATATGACAGCTATACGATATAGTCTGCCGATCCTTACGAAATTTGGCAGATCGAATGAGTTTGCCCAAATTAGAATACGTAAAATATCCCATCCTTCTAACTTAAAAAACAACAAAGTAATGCTTTTCCGATCAATCAGTTATATGACAGTTAAAGGATACAGTTGGCCGATCCTTATGAAATTTGGCAGATCGAATAAGGTTGCCCAAAGTAGATTCAATATCGTATCCCATCCTTCGAATCAAAGAAGCAACAAAGTTATGGCTTTTCCGATCAATCAGTTATATGACAGCTCTACGATATGGTCTGCCGATCCTTATGAAATTTGGCAGATCGAATGAGTTTGCCCAAATTAGAAAACGTAAAATATCCCATTCTTCTAACTTTAAAAACAACAAAGTAATGTTTTTTCCGATCAATCAGTTTTATGACAGCTTAAGGATACAGTTGGCCGATCCTTATGAAATTTGGCAGATCGAATAAGTTTTCACAAGGTAGAATCAATAGCATATCCCATCCTTCTAACTTAAAAAACAAACAAAGTAATGGCTTTTCCGATCAATTAGTTATATGACAGCTAAAGGATACAGTTGGCCGATCCTTATGAAATTTGGCAGATAGAATAAGTTTGCCCAAGGTAGAATCCATAGAATATCCCATCCTTCTAACTTAAAAAACAACCAAGTGATGAATTTTCCGATCAATCTGTTATATGACAGCTATAGGATAAAGTTGGCCGATCCTTATGAAATTTGGCAGATAGAATAAGTTTGCCCGAAGTAGAATCAATATCGTATACCATCCTTCGAACTTAAAAAACAACAAAGTTTTGGCTTTTCCGATCAATCAGTTATATGACAGCTATACGATATAGTCTGCCGATCCTTACGAAATTTGGCAGATCGAATGAGTTTGCCCAAAGTAGTATTAATGTCTTCTCCCATCCTTCTAACTAAAAAAACAATAAAGTTATGGCTTTTCCGATCAATCAGTTGTATGACAGCTATACGATATAGTCTGCCGATCCTTACGAAATTTGGCACATCGAATGAGTTTGCCCAAATGAGAATACGTAAAATATCCCATCCTTCTAACTTAAAAAACAACAAAGTAATGCTTTTCCGATCAATCAGTTATATGACAGTTAAAGGATACAGTTGGCCGATCCTTATGAAATTTGGCAGATCGAATAAGTTTGCCCAAAGTAGATTCAATATCGTATCCCATCCTTCGAATCAAAAAAGCAACAAAGTTATGGCTTTTCCGATCAATCAGTTATATGACAGCTCTACGATATGGTCTGCCGATCCTTATGAAATTTGGCAGATCGAATGAGTTTGCCCAAATTAGAAAACGTAAAATATCCCATTCTTCTAACTTTAAAAACAACAAAGTAATGTTTTTTCCGATCAATCAGTAATATGACAGCTAAAGGATACAGTTGGCCGATCCTTATGAAATTTGGCAGATCGAATAAGTTTGCCCAAAGAAGAATCAATATCGTATCCCATCCTTCGAACTAAAAAAACAAAAAAGTTTTGGCTTTTCCGATCAATCAGTTATATGACAGCTATATGATATAGTCTGCCGATCCTAACGAAATTTGGCAGATCGAAGTAGTTTGCCCAAATTAGAATCCGTAGAATATCCCATGCTTCCAACTTAAAAAACAACAAAGAAATGGCTTTTCCGATCAATCAGTTATATGACAGCTATACGATATAGTCTGCCGATCCTTATAAAATTTGGCAGATCGTATAAGTTTGCCCAAAGTAGAATCAATGTCGTCTCCCATCCTTCTAACTAAAAAAACAATAAAGTTATGGCTTTTCTGATCAATCAGTTATATGACAGCTATACGATATAGTCTGCCGATCCTTACGAAATTTGGCAGATCCAATGAGTTTGCCCAAAGTAGAATCAATAGCATATCCCATCCATCCAACTTAAAAAACAACAAAGGTATGGCTTTTCCGATCAAACAGTTATATAACATCTATTGGATATAGTTGGCCGATCCTTATAAAATTTGGCAGATTGAATAAGTTTTCACAAGGTAGAATCAATAACATATCCCATCCTTCGAATCAAAAAAGCAACAAAGTTATGGCTTTTCCGATCAATCAGTTATATGACAGCTCTACGATATGGTCTGCCGATCCATACGAAATTTTGCAGATCGAATAAGTTTGCCCAAATTAGAATACGTAAAATATCCCATCCTTTTAACTTAAAAAACAACCAAGTAATGGCTTTTCCGATGAATCAGTTATATGACAGCTATAGGACATAGTTGGCCGATCCTTATGAAATTTGGCAGATCGAATAAGTTTGCCCAAAGTAGTATCAATGTCGTCTCCCATCTTTCTAACTAAAAAAACAATAAAGTTATGGCTTTTCCGATCAATCAGTTATATGACAGCTATACGATAAAGTCTGCCGATCCTTACGAAATTTGGCAGATCGAATAAGTTTGCCCAAAGTAGTATCAATGTCGTCTCCCATCCTTCTAACTTAAAAAACAACAAAGTTATGGCTTTTCCGATCAATCAGTTGTATGACAGCTATAGGACATAGTTGGCCGATCCTTATGAAACTTGGCAGATCGAATAAGTTTGCCCAAAGTAGTATCAATGTCGTCTCCCATCCTTCTAACTTAAAAAACAACAAATTAATGGCTTTTCCGATCAATCAGTTATATGACAGCTATAGGACATAGTTGGCCGATCCTTATGAAATTTGGCTGATCGAAAAAGTTTGCCTAAAGTAGAATTCATAGAATACCCCATCCTTCTTACTTAAAAAACAACAAAGAAATGGCTTTTCCGATCAATCTGTTATATGATAGCTATAGGATATAGTTGGCCGATCCTTATAAAATTTGGCAGATCGAATAAGTTTTCACAAGGTAGAATCAAAAGCATATCCCATCCTTCTAACTTAAAAAACAACAAAGAAATGGCTTTTCCGATCAATTAGTTATATGATAGCTATAGGATATAGTCTGCCGATCCTTATAAAATTTGGCAGATAGAATAAGTTTGCCCAAAGTAGAATCAATAGCATATCCCATCCATCCAACTTCAAAAACAACAAAGGTATGGCTTTTCCGATCAAACAGTTATATAAAATCTATAGGAAATAGTTGGCCGATCCTTATAAAATTTGGCAGATCGAATAAGTTTTCACAAGGTAGAATCAATAGCATATCCCATCATTCGAATCAAAAAAGCAACAAAGTTATGGCTTTTCCGATCAATCGGTTATATGACAGCTCTAAGATATGGTCTGCCGATCCATACGAAATTTAGCAGATCGAATAAGTTTGCCCAAATTAGAATACGTAAAATATCCCATCCTTTTAACTTAAAAAACAACCAAGTAATGGCTTTTCCGATCAATCAGTTATATGACAGCTATAGGACATAGTTGGCCGATCCTTATGAAATTTGGCAGATCGAATAAGTTTGCCCAAAGTAGAATCAATATCGTATCCCATCCTTCTAACTAAAAAAACAACAAAGTTATGGCTTTTCCGATCAATCAGTTGTATGACAGCTATACGATATGGTCTTCCGATCCTCACGAAATTTAACATACCGAATAAGTTTGCCCAAAGTAAAATTCATATAATACCCCATCCTTCTTACTTAAAAAACAACAAAGAAATGGCTTTTCCGATCAATCAGTTATATGACAGCTATACGATATAGTCTGCCGATCCTTATAAAATTTGGCAGATCGAATAAGTTTTCCCAAAGCAGTATCAATGTCGTCTCCCATCTTTCTAACTAAAAAAACAATAAAGTTATGGCTTTTCCGATCAATCAGTTATATGACAGCTATACGATATAGTCTGCCGATCCTTACGAAATTTGGCAGATCGAAGTAGTTTGCCCAAATTAGAATCCGTAGAATATCCCATCCTTCCAACTTAAAAAACAACAAAGAAATGGCTTATCCGATCAATCAGTTATATGACAGCTATACGATATAGTCTGCCGATTCTTATAAAATTTGGCAGATCGAATAAATTTGCCCAAAGTAGTATCAATGTCGTCTCCCATCTTTCTAACTAAAAAAACAATAAAGTTATGGCTTTTCCGATCAATCAGTTATATGACAGCTATACGATATAGTCTGCCGATCCTTACGAAATTTGGCAGATCGAATGAGTTTGCCCAAATTAGAATACGTAAAATAGCCCATCCTTCTAACTTAAAAAACAACAAAGTAATGGCTTTTCCGATCAATCAGTTATATGACAGCTATACGATATAGTCTGCCGATCCTTACGAAATTTGGCAGATCGAATGAGTTTGCCCAAATTAGAATACGTAAAATATCCCATCCTTTTAACTTAAAAAACAACCAAGTAATGGCTTTTCCGATCAATCAGTTATATGATAGCTATACGATATGGTCTGCCGATCCTCACGAAATTTAACAGATCGAATAAGTTTGCCCAAAGTAAAATTCATATAATACCCCATCCTTCTTACTTAAAAAACAACAAAGAAATGGCTTTTCCGATCAATCAGTTATATGATAGCTATAGGATATAGTTGGCCGATCCTTATAAAATTTGGCAGATAGAATAAGTTTGCCCAAAGTAGAATCAATAGCATATCCCATCCATCCAACTTAAAAAACAACAAAGGTATGGCTTTTCCGATCAAACAGTTCTATAACATCTATGGGATATAGTTGGCCGATCCTTATAAAATTTGGCAGATCGAATAAGTTTGCCCAAAGTAGAATCAATATCGTATCTCATCCTTCTAAATAAAAAATCAACAAAGTTATGGCTTTTCCGATCAATCAGTTGTATGACAGCTAAACGAAATGGTCTGCCGATCCTCACGAAATTTAACAGACCGAATAAGTTTGCCCAAAGTAAAATTCATATAATACCCCATCCTTCTACTTAAAAAACAACAAAGAAATGGCTTTTCCGATCAATCAGTTATATGATAGCTATAGGATATAGTTGGCCGATCCTTATAAAATTTGGCAGATAGAATAAGTTTGCCCAAAGTAGAATCAATAGCATATCCCATCCATCCAACTTAAAAAACAACAAAGGTATGGCTTTTCCGATCAAACAGTTCTATAACATCTATAGGATATAGTTGGCCGATCCTTATAAAATTTGGCAGATCGAATAAGTTTGCCCAAAGCAGTATCAATGTCGTCTCCCATCTTCCTAACTAAAAAAACAATAAAGTTATGGCTTTTCCGATCAATCAGTTATATGACAGCTATACGATATAGTATGCCGATCCTTACGAAATTTGGCAGATCGAATGAGTTTGCCCAAATTAGAATACGTAAAATAGCCCATCCTTCTAACTTAAAAAACAACAAAGTAATGGCTTTTCCGATCAATCAGTTATATGACAGCTATACGATATAGTCTGCCGATTCTTATAAAATTTGGCAGATCGAATAAGTTTGCCCAAAGTAGTATCAATGTCGTCTCCCATCTTTCTAACTAAAAAAACAATAAAGTTATGGCTTTTCCGATCAATCAGTTATATGACAGCTATACGATATAGTCTGCCGATCCTTACGAAATTTGGCAGATCGAATGATTTTGCCCAAATTAGAATACGTAAAATATCCCATCCTTTTAACTTAAAAAACAACCAAGTAATGGCTTTTCCGATCAATCAGTTATATGATAGCTATACGATATGGTCTGCCGATCCTCACGAAATTTAACAGACCGAATAAGTTTGCCCAAAGTAAAATTCATATAATACCCCATCCTTCTTACTTAAAAACAACAAAGAAATGGCTTTTCCGATCAATCAGTTATATGATAGCTATAGGATATAGTTGGCCGAATAAGTTTGCCCAAAGTAAAATTCATATAATACCCCATCCTTCTACTTAAAAAACAACAAAGAAATGGCTTTTCCGATCAATCAGTTATATGATAGCTATAGGATATAGTTGGCCGATCCTTATAAAATTTGGCAGATAGAATAACTTTGCCCAAAGTAGAATCAATAGCATATCCCATCCATCCAACTTAAAAAACAACAAAGTAATGGCTTTTCCGATCAAACAGTTCTATAACATCTATAGGATATAGTTGGCCGATCCTTATAAAATTTGGCAGATCGAATAAGTTTTCCCAAAGCAGTATCAATGTCGTCTCCCATCTTTCTAACTAAAAAAACAATAAAGTTATGGCTTTTCCGATCAATCAGTTATATGACAGCTATACGATATAGTCTGCCGATCCTTACGAAATTTGGCAGATCGAAGTAGTTTGCCCAAATTAGAATCCGTAGAATATCCCATCCTTCCAACTTAAAAAACAACAAAGAAATGGCTGTTCCGATCAATCAGTTATATGACAGCTATACGATATAGTCTGCCGATTCTTATAAAATTTGGCAGATCGAATAAGTTTGCCCAAAGTAGTATCAATGTCGTCTCCCATCTTTCTAACTAAAAAAACAATAAAGTTATGGCTTTTCCGATCAATCAGTTATATGACAGCTATACGATATAGTCTGCCGATCCTTACGAAATTTAACAGACCGAATAAGTTTGCCCAAAGTAAAATTCATATAATACCCCATCCTTCTTACTTAAAAAACAACAAAGAAATGGCTTTTCCGATCAATCAGTTATATGATAGCTATAGGATATAGTTGGCCGATCCTTATAAAATTTGGCAGATAGAATAAGTTTGCCCAAAGTAGAATCAATAGCATATCCCATCCATCCAACTTAAAAAACAACAAAGGTATGGCTTTTCCGATCAAACAGTTCTATAACATCTATGGGATATAGTTGCCGATCCTTATAAAATTTGGCAGATCGAATAAGTTTTCACAAGGTAGAATCAATAGCATATCCCATCCTTCTAACTTAAAAAACAACCAAGTGATGGCTTTTCCGATCAATCTGTTATATGACAGTTATAGGATAAAGTTGGCCGATCCCTTTGAAATTTGGCAGATCGAATAAGTTTGCCTAAAGTAGAATTCATAGAATACCCCATCCTCTTACTTAAAAAACAACAAAGAAATGGCTTTTCCGATCAATCAGTTATATGATAGCTATAGGATATAGTTGGCCGATCCTTATAAAATTTGGCAGATCGAATAAGTTTTCACAAGGTAGAATCAATAGCATATCCCATCATTCTAACTGTAAGGCTATTAATCGTTTTTAATAGCCGCCAAACGAATTATAATTCCAAGGGTTTATATTATTTATTTTATTTATTTCGAGAGTTCAACTCTAACCAACTTGCAATCGCTCCAATCAATAATCAAATTACAAGAAGCAAGCTTAGCAATATGAACGCACACAAATGCAATATTTGCTAGTGTGCAGCAGCTCTACAAAAAAGCTCCACAAAGCGCATGCGCTACAACTACCACCAAAGCGCATGCGAATGGGGGAGAAGTAAACAAAGATCAGAACTGCTGATAACCCGCCGCCGCTACTCAGACTTATAATATATTTAGCTTATTTTACGCAGCTTCCCCCTTTTCTGCTTGGCTCAACATCCTCCCCCCGTTGAAGGCTGGATCTTCAACCGAATCCTTGACAGGCAGCAGACACAACCGTGACACCGCACGCTTAGTCACTCCAACCGCTGTTTTGAGAACGGCTACACGGTTCACTCCGTCACGCCCAGGAACCAGCTCCAGTATCCTGGCCAGAGGCCACCTCATTGGGGGTAGATTTTCATCCTTCACCAGGACTATGTCTCCAACAGCAATTACAGGGCCAGGGGTGCGCCATCTGGAACGCTGCTGCAACAGCGTGAGGTACTCCTCCTTCCAACGAGCCCAGAAAACCTGCTGCAGGAAGGAGACTCTCTGCCACCCATCCAGCCGATTAAAGTTTAGCGCAGTAAGGTCCGGCTCGATGAATGTTGAAGGCGGTCCGCCATTTAAAAAATGAGACGGCGTCAGAACATCTAGATCCGCAGGATTCTCTGAAATCGACACAAGGGGCCGAGAATTAATAATTGAGGCGATGCGGCACAACAAAGTCCTTAATTCCTCGAAGCCAAGAACTGCGGGACCAACTGCACGATAAAGATGGTGCTTAGCCGTCTTCACTGCTGCCTCCCACAGACCACCAAAATGGGGAGAGCGTGGAGGAATAAATCGCCACTCGATAGACTCAGACAGGCAAAAATCGTGCAGAGAAGCCTGATGATCCTGGCTGAGGAATCTTCGCTTCAACTCCATAAGCTCATTCTTGGCACCCACGAAATTGGTGGCATTATCCGACCATATCTGTCTGGGTTTACGTCGCGTACAAATAAACCGTTGGAGGGCGCTCAGAAACGAAGCGGTGGAAAGGTCCTTAACTAACTCCAAGTGGATTGCCTTCGTGCTGAAGCAGATGAATACGCTTACATAACACTTAATAGGGCCCTTATTCCGAGTCTCTGCCTTGTAGAAAAACGGTCCGCAAAAATCCACACCTGTGACATCAAAACATTGGAATCCTTTAACTCTCTCGGTAGGAAGATCGGCCATGACATGCTCCAGTAGACGAGGCTTTGCGCGAAAACAGCGTACGCATTTATTCACAACCCTTGAAACGGTCTTCCTCCCCCCAATGGGCCAGTATTGAGAACGGATTTTCGCAACTAGTGCCCGAGGGCCAGAATGCAGGTTCTTCTCGTGAAAGTGAGTTACTATAGCCGAAGTGACGGGATGGCCTCTGGGAAGAATGATCGGGTGACGTCCGTCAAAATCCAATGCAGAGTTCCGCAATCGCCCGTCAACACGAAGCAAACCATCATCATCCACAAAGGGAGCAAGCGAGGCCAGAGGGTTTGAGGGCGGAACCAATCTGCGTGACCTTAGTAAGCTTATCTCTTCCTTAAACTCGGTAAGCTGGACGACGCGCAACAGCAGATGGGTTCCTCCTTTGAGATCCTGAACAGAAATCCCTTCGTGACGGATGCGGCGGCAAAATTTGTAAATGTAGGCGAACACTCTCTGTAGGGAGGGAAACGAGTTGGCAAACCTTGACAATGCGGCGATATCCCTGGGTGGAGCCGTAGCCAATAAAGTCCTGGCGCGAAGTTCGATGGTTGCCTTTTCGGTCACAGTAGCGATGGGCCAATCATCCTTGGAACCACGAAGAAATGGAGGGCCTTGGAACCAAAGCTGGGAATTTAATAGCTCAGTGGGAAGAGAACCTCTGGACAGTAGATCGGCTGGGTTGACGGCAGTAGGAACATAAAGCCATTTCATTGCCTTGGTGAGCTCCTGAATGGAAGAAACGCGATTAGAAACAAATACGTTAAACCGAGCAGGTTCATCTTGAATCCAGGATAGGGCAACCAAGGAGTCACACCAACAATAATAATCTCCTTTATATGTTCCAAGATCAGCAACTTCAGCCATCAGTCTTGCTAGTAACTCAGCTCCACATAGCTCTAGCTTCGGTATTGTCTGAGTTTTAATAGGTGCCACTCGACTCTTTGAGCATAACAGCCGACAATCAGAACCTGACACTACATACACGCAAGCTCCATACGCATCTAAGCTAGCGTCGCAGAATCCGTGGACCTCCAGCCTTTCTTGGCAGGGAATGACTAACCGAGGAAACTTAATTCGCTGAATTTGGTCAAAACTGGAGCAGAACTGTAACCACTCGGAGAGAAGGGATTGAGGAAGGCTTTCATCCCATGACAAATTTTCTCGGCACAGCTTCTGCAATAGGATCTTTGCTCTTGTGACGACAGGACCTACCAAGCCCATTGGGTCATAAAACCGAGCGACGGAAGATAGTATAGATCTCCTGGTTGGTTTGGCGGTGGGCTGAAGAGCTTCAAAGGAAAACAGCAGCAGGTCAGCAGAAGGCTCCCATGCTAATCCAAGAGTCTTTGTGAACGGACTGCCATCGTCAAATTTCAAGTATGACTCTCTATCACTTTCGGGTACGCCTTCCAAAACCTCTGGGATGTTGGAGCACCATTTCCTTAATTGAAACTGACCCTTGTTCAACAGGCTCGATGTCTGAGCTATTATCTCAAGCGCTTCAGTCTTCGTTGGGGCACCAGATATAAGGTCGTCCACATAAAAATCCTGAAGGACAACACGAGAGCCAACGGGAAAACCGGCACCTTCATCCTTAGCCAGCTGGTGCATTGAGCGAATAGATAGAAAAGACGCTGGCTTTGTGCCATACGTCACGGTGTCGAGCTTAAAAACCTTCACGTCATCGTGGATAGAATCTCTCCAGAGGATGCACTGCAGAAAACTATCATCCGGAAAGACCCTTACGCAGCGGTACATCTTGCAAATGTCCCCAGTCAAAGCTACAAGGTGAGACCGAAACCGAAGCAATGTGTGAAAAAGCTTAGGCTGAATCACGGGGCCGGACATCAGGACATCATTGAGGGAATAGCCAGAGGCCGTAGCAGCCGAACCATCGAACACAACTCTCAGCTTAGTAGTGGAACTTTCTTCCTTCAGGACGCAGTGGTGGGGAAGGAAATACTGGCACTTACCTCGCAATTCCTGCGGCACCAGAGACATGTGACCCAGATCCAAGTATTCCTTGATGAAAGACGAATATTGGGTCCTTAAATTCGGATGACGATCCAGCTTGCGCTCAAGTGAATGGAACCGCCGCAAAGCCTGTGCGTAGGATTCCCCTAACAGCTCCACACTGTGCTTGATTGGAAGGCGAACTGAATAGGCACCTGATTCAAGCCGGACGTGGTGCATGACGAAGTGGGCGTCGCAATCAAGCTCCTCCTTAGTAGTCTGAACGATAGGCGCAGTGCAGGCATCCACTTCCCAGAATTGGCGGAGAAGATAATCGAGGCGATCGTCAAAAAGAGTTTGCTGGGCCAGCAGGAATCATCCTACATGAGGCGGCCAAGCGAGGGTTTCCCGGGGTGCAACCTCCTCCAGAAACTACCCATCCAAAACGTGTCTTCTGCAACAGAGGCAGACCATCTCCTAGCTGGATTTGCCCGACTGAGAGCAGATCAAAAAACAGGCTTGCTCCAATCAGCAGATCCACACGCTGAGCTCTGTGGAAGTCCGGGTCAGCTAGAACCACATTGGCGGGAACCTTCCAATTGGACACATCTGAGTTCATGCCAGGTTGACGCTCTATGATGTGAGACGACACAATTGCCTCAATGTAAACGGAATACGTGGATAGGCGAGACTTCAGGCAAACGTTAACCGAGGCTCCATCCGTAGTAAACTCAGCGTCTCCAAGGCCAGTCACTGCTACAGAACATTTGGATCGATGAAGCTGCAGTTGGCTGGCCAGCCGCGATGTGATGAGGTGAACTTGGGAGCCGGAGTCAAGTAGCGCTCGACAAGGAAGAAAGGCTCCTGATCTGCCACGGACGAGAATGTGGGCGGTGGGCAAGAACACTATTTCAGCGCTGCGGTCCTGTGCAACAAGAGCATTAGCAGGAGGAGCCTGAGAGGTCGCAACCCCAGCTACATTGGCCAGATTTGATCCAGAAGCAGGAACGGAAGTGGCGCTAGATAAACGCTCGCAAGGATGCAATAGCGCATGATGTCGGCGATTGCAAGTTGGGCAGCGGGAGGATGAGCATCCACGAGCTAAGTGATCAGACTTGAGGCACACAAAGCAGAGGGCAAGACGTCTGACCTCATCGTATCGTTCCTCAACTGACAAGGCGAGAAACCTTGGGCAAGAAGGCACAGCGTGTGCCAGGATGCCGCACAGGGCACACGAAGCAGGCGGAGCATTCAGGAGCATGCAGGATCGGTTGTTAAATGGCCTACGTCGGCCCGCTTGATTCGCTGACAAATGCGGAGCTAAGGCCAAATCCACCGTCTCCAGGGTACGGCACCTTTGTTCCAGAAACCGAGCCATAGATTCCCAAGTTGGCAGGCTATCATCAGTGCTTCCTGCCAGAGAGTCTTCCCATTTGGCCTTTGTGGCAGGGTCCAACTTTTGGAAGATGATCTGGATGAGGAGGCATCCTTGAATTTCGGCCGACGTCCCGGAACTCATAAGGGCCCGCATATGTCCATTGAATCGGTCGGATAATTCTCGAAGAGTAGCAACGGATCCCGGCTCAACCACCCTTAACTGCAGGATCTCGTTGATGTGAGCCTGGAAGATTAAGCGACGGTTGCTGAAACGGTTGCGCAAAAGGTCGAGGGCAACATCATAGTTCGCGTCGGTAATCTCAAGCGCCCTCACAGTCTCCAGTGCTGAGTCCCGCAGGCAGGAAATGAGCCACCTGAGCTTCTCCATCTTGGTCAGGTGCGGGTGGCTGTCAATGGTTGTCCTAAATAGGGCGCAGAAATCCGGCCACTCGGCATAGCCGCCGCTAAATGTTGGCATTGGCAACGGGGGCAATGAGGGAGCAGGCTTATATGGAGCGTTTGACATCCCAGCACCACTGGTAGCATCCAAAAGCGTAGAGTGAGCAGCAACCCGCATAGAACGCTTGGCCACCTCCAACTGGATGTCAACGTGCACGTCCGTAGCCAGCTGAGAGAATCGCCAATATAAATCGCTCCCGATCTCGCTGTAGTTTAGCTCCTCCAATTCCTCCTGCAGCGTGGTGAAACGGTCGCGCAGACGCTTCTCCATAGACTCGAGGGTCAGAATGGTTGAATCGTCGGTCTGCATCGCAGCCTTGACCTTCCGATGCAGTAACTCCATTTCCTGACATGTTACCTCGGCGCGTCTCCGCAGCATCCTTTCCCGGCTTGACGCAGCAGATGCAGTAGCTTCAGCTCCAGATTCCATTGTGCAATTAAATTGAAATGCAACTTTTTGACAACAAAACCAACAACGGTGTTTCAGTGGCACTTTTAATGCTGATCACGATAATTGAACGGGATGAAATCACGTCGGGGTCACCAAATGTAAGGCTATTAATCGTTTTTAATAGCCGCCAAACGAATTATAATTCCAAGGGTTTATATTATTTATTTTATTTATTTCGAGAGTTCAACTCTAACCAACTTGCAATCGCTCCAATCAATAATCAAATTACAAGAAGCAAGCTTAGCAATATGAACGCACACAAATGCAATATTTGCTAGTGTGCAGCAGCTCTACAAAAAAAGCTCCCCAAAGCGCATGCGCTACAACTACCACCAAAGCGCATGCGAATGGGGGAGAAGTAAACAAAGATCAGAACTGCTGATAACCCGCCGCCGCTACTCAGACTTATAATATATTTAGCTTATTTTACGCAGCTTCCCCCTTTTCTGCTTGGCTCAACACTAACTTAAAAAACAAACAAAGTAATGGCTTTTCCGATCAATCAGTTATATGACAGCTAAAGGATAAAGTTGGCCGATCCTTATGAAAATTTGGCAGATAGAATAAGTTTGCCCAAAGTAGAATCAATATCGTATCCCATCCTTCGAACTAAAAAACAACAAAGTTTTGGCTTTTCCGATCAATCAGTTATATGACAGCTATAGGATATAGTCTGCCGATCCTAACGAAATTTGGCAGATCGAAGTAGTTTGCACAAATTAGAATCCGTAGAATATCCCATCCTTCCAACTTAAAAATCAACAAAGAAATGGCTGTTCCGATCAATCAGTTATATGACAGCTATACGATATAGTCTGCCGATCCTTACGAAATTTGGCAGATCGAATGAGTTTGCCCAAATTAGAATCCGTGGAATATCACATCCTTCTAACTAAAAAAACAACAAAGAAATGGCTTTTCCGATCAATCAGTTATATGACAGCTGTACGATATAGTCTGCTGATCCTAACGAAATTTGGCAGATCGAAGTAGTTTGCCCAAATTAGAATCCGTAGAATATCCCATCCTTCTAACTTAAAAATCAACAAAGAAATGGCTTTTCCGATCAATCAGTTATATGACAGCTATACGATATAGTCTGCCGATCCTAACGAAATTTGGCAGATCGAAGTAGTTTGCCCAAATTAGAATCCGTAGAATATCCCATCCTTCTAACTTAAAAATCAACAAAGAAATGGCTTTTCCGATCAATCAGTTATATGATAGCCATAGGATATAGTTGGCCGATCCTTATAAAATTTGGCAGATCAAATAAGTTTTCTCAAAGTAGAATCAATAGCATATCCCATACTTCCAATTTAAAAAACAACAAAGTTATAGCTTTTCCGATCAATCAGTTATATAACAGCTATAGGATATAGTTGGCCGATCCTTATAAAATTTGGCAGATCGAATAAGTTTTCACAAGGTAGAATCAATAGCATATCCCATCATTCTAACTTAAAAAACAAACAAAGTAATGGCTTTTCCGATCAATCAGTTATATGACAGCTAAAGGATAAAGTTGGCCGATCCTTATGAAAATTTGGCAGATAGAATAAGTTTGCCCAAAGTAGAATCAATATCGTATCCCATCCTTCGAACTAAAAAAACAACAAAGTTTTGGCTTTTCCGATCAATCAGTTATATGACAGCTATACGATATGGTCTGCCGATCCTAACGAAATTTGGCAGATCGAAGTAGTTTGCCCAAATTAGAATCCGTAGAATATCCCATCCTTCCAACTTAAAAAACAACAAAGAAATGGCTTTTCCGATCAATCAGTTATATGACAGCTATACGATATAGTCTGCCGATCCTTATGAAATTTGGCAGATCGAATAAGTTTGCCTAAAGTAGAATTCATAGAATACCCCATCCTTCTTGCTTAAAAAACAACAAAGAAATGGCTTTTCCGATCAATCAGTTATATGATAGCTATAGGATATAGTTGGCCGATCCTTATAAAATTTGGCAGATCGTATAAGTTTGCCCAAAGTAGAATCAATGTCGTCTCCCATCCTTCTAACTAAAAAAACAATAAAGTTATGACTTTTCTGATCAATCAGTTATATGACAGCTATACGATATAGTCTGCCGATCCTTACGAAATTTGGCAGATCAAATGAGTTTGCCCAAATTAGAATACGTAAAATATCCCATCTTTCTAACTTAAAAAACAACAAAGTAATGGCTTTTCCGATCAATCAGTTATATGACAGCTTAAGGATACAGTTGGCCGATCCTTTTGAAATTTGGCAGATCGAATAAGTTTTCCCAAAGTAGAATTCATAGAATACACCATCCTTCTAACTTAAAAAACAACCAAGTGATGACTTTTCCGATCAATCAGTTATATGACAGCTATACGATATAGTCTGCCGATCCTTACGAAATTTGGCAGATCGAATGAGTTTGCCCAAATAAGAATCGGTAGAATATCCCATCCTTCTAACTTAAAAAACAACAAAGTTATGGCTTTTCCGATCAATCAGTTATATAACAGCTATAGGATATAGTTGGCCGATCCTTATAAAATTTGGCAGATCGAATAAGTTTTCACAAGGTAGAATCAATAGCATATCCCATCCTTCCAACTTAAAAAACAAACAAAGTAATGGCTTTTCCGATCAATCAGTTATATGACAGCTATAGGATACAGTTGGCCGATCCTTATGAAATTTGGCAGATAGAATAAGTTTGCCCAAAGTAGAATCAATATCGAATCCCATCCTTCTAACTTAAAAAACAACAAAGTTATGGCTTTTCCGATCAATCAGTTATATGACAGCTATAGGATATAGTCTGCCGATCCTTATGAAATTTGGCAGATCGAATGAGTTTGCCCAAATTAGAATCCGTAGAATATCCCATCCTTCTAACTTAAAAATCAACAAAGAAATGGCTTTTCCGATCAATCAGTAATATGACAGCTAAAGGATACAGTTGGCCGATCCTTATGAAATTTGGCAGATAGAATAAGTTTGCCCAGAGTAGAATCCATATTGAATTCCATCGTTCGAACTTAAAAAACATCAAAGTTATGGCTTTTCCGATCAATCAGTTATATGACAGCTATAGGATATAGTCGGCCGATCCTTATGAAATTTGGCAGATCGAATGAGTTTGCCGAAAGTAGAATCAGTAGAAAATCCCATCCTACTCACTTAAAAAACAACAAAGTTATGGCATTTCCGATCAATCAGTTATATGACAGCTATAGGATATAGTTGGCCGATCCTTATGAAATTTGGCAGATCGAATAAGTTTGCCCAAAGTAGAATCCATAGAAGTACACCATCCTTCTAACTTAAAAAACAACAAAGTTATGGCTTTTCCGATCAATCAGTTATATGACGGCTATAGGATATAGTCTGCCGATCCTTATGAAATTTGGCAGATCGAATAAGTTTGCCCAAATTAGAATCCGTGGAATATCCCATCTTTCTAACTTAAAAAACAACAAAGTTATGGCTTTTCCGATCAAACAGTTCTATGACATCTATAGGATATAGTTGGCCGATCCTTATGAAATTTGGCAGATCGAATAAGTTTGCACAAGGTAGAATCCATAGCAAATCCCATCCTTCTAACTTAAAAAACAAACAAAGTAATGGCTTTTCCGATCAATCAGTTATATGACAGCTATAGGATATAGTTGGCCGATCCTTATGAAAATTTGGCAGATCGAATAAGTTTGCCCAAAGTAGAATCAATATCGTATCCCATCCTACTCACTTAAAAAACAACAAAGTTATGGCATTTCCGATCAAAAAGTTATATGGCAGCTGTAGGATATAGTCGGCCGATCCTTATGAAATTTGACAGATCGAATAAGTTTGCCGAAAGTAGAATCCGTAGAAAATCCCATCCTACTCACTTAAAAAACAACAAAGTTATGGCATTTCCGATCAAAAAGTTATATGGCAGCTGTAGGATATAGTCGGCCGATCCTTATGAAATTTGACAGATCGAATAAGTTTGCCAAAAGTAGAATCCATAGAAAGTCCCATCGTTTCAACTTAAAAAACAACAAAGTTACGGCTTTTCCGATCAATCAGTTATATGACAGCTATAGGATATAGTTGGCCGATCCTTATGAAATTTGGCAGATCGAATAAGTTTGCCCAAAGTAGAATCCATAGAAAGTCCCATCCTTCTAACTTAAAAAACAAACAAGTTATGGCATTTCCGATCAATCAGTTATATGACAGCTATAGGATATAGTTGGCCGATCCTTATGAAATTTGGCAGATCGAATAAGTTTGCCTAAAGTAGAATCCATAGAAAGTCCCATCCTTCTAACTTAAAAAACAACAAAGTTATGGCATTTCCGATCAATCAGTTATATGACAGCTATAGGATATAGTTGGCCGATCCTTATGAAATTTGGCAGATCGAATAAGTTTGCAAAAAGTAGAATCCATAGAAAGTCCCATCTTTCTAACTTAAAAACAAACAAAGTTATGGCATTTCCGATCAATCAGTTATATGACAGCTATAGGATATAGTCGGCCGATCCTTATGAAAATTTGGCAGATCGAATAAGTTTGCCCAAAGTAGAATCCTTATCGTATCCCATCCTTCTAACTTAAAAAACAACAAAATTATGGCATTTCCGATGAATCAGTTATATGACAGCTATAGGATATAGTCGGCCGATCCTTATGAAATTTGGCAGATCGAAGAAGTTTGCCCAAAATAGAATCCTTAGAATGTACCACCTTTCTAACTTAAAAAACAACAAAGTAATGGCATTTCCGATCAATCAGTTATATGACAGCTATAGGATATAGTCGGCCGATCCTTATGAAATTTGGCAGATCGAATAAGTTTGCCCAAAATAGAATCCGTAGAAAGTCCCATCTTTCTAACTTAAAAAACAACAAAGTTATGGCATTTCCGATCAATCAGTTATATGACAGCTATAGGATATAGTCGGCCGATCCTTATGAAATTTGGCAGATCGAATAAGTTTGCCAAAATTAGAATCCGTAGAAAGTCCCATCTTTCTAACTTAAAAAACAACAAAGTTATGGCATTTCCGATCAATCAGTTATATGACAGCTATAGGATATAGTCGGCCGATCTTTATGAAATTTGGCATGCCTAACAAGTTTGCCCAAAATAGAATCCTTAGACTGTACCATCTGTCTAACTTAAAAAACAACAAAGTTATGGCATTGCCGATATATCAGTTAAATGACAGTTTTAGGATATAGTCGGACGATCCTTATGAAATTTGGCAGATCAGATAAGTTTGCCCAAAATAGAATCCATAGAAAGTCCCATCCTTCCAACTTAAAAAACAACAAAGTTATGGCATTTCCGATCAATCAGTTATATGACAGCTATAGGATATAGTTGGCCGATCCTTATGAAATTCGGCAGATCGGATAAGTTTGCCCAAAATGGAATCCATAGAAAGTCCCATCGTTCTAACTTAAAAAACAACAAATTTACGGCTTTTCCGATCAATCAGTTATATGACAACTAAAGGATATAGTCGGCCGATCCTTATGAAATTTGGCAGGTCGGATAAGTTTGCCCAAAATAGAATCAATAGACGTCTCCCACCTTTCTAACTTAAAAAACAACAAAGTTATGGCATTTCCGATCAATCATTTATATGACAGCTATAGGATATAGTCGGCCGATCCTTATGAATTTCGGCAGGTCAGATAATTGTGCCCAAAATGGAATCCGTAGAAAGTCCCACCTTTCTAACTTAAAAATCAACAAAATTATGGCATTTCCGATCAATCAGTTATATGACAGCTATAGGATATAGTCGGCCGATCCTTATGAAATTTGGCATGTCGAATAAGTTTGGCCAAAGTAGAATCCTTAGACTGTCTCATCTTTCTAACTTAAAAAACAACAAAATTATGGCATTTCCGATCAATCATTTATATGACAGCTATAGGATATAATCGGCCGTTCCTTATGAAAATTTGGCAGATCGAATAAGTTTGCCCAAAGTAGAATCCATATCGTATCCCATCTTTCTAACTTAAATAACAACACCATTATGACATTTACGATCAATCAGTTATACCATAACAATAGGATATAGTCGGCCGATCCCTATGAAATTTGGCAGATCGAAGTAGTTTGCCCAAAATAGAATCCATAGAATGTCCCATCTTTCTAACTTAAAAAACAACAAAATTATGGCATTTCCGATCAATCAGTTATATGACAGCTATAGGATATAGTCGGCCGATCCTTATGAAATTTGGCAGATCGAATAAGTTTGCCTAAAGTAGAATCCTTAGAATGTCCCACCTTTCTAACTTAAAAAACAACAAAATTATGGCATTTCCGATCAATCAATTATATGACAGCTATAGGATATAGTCGGCCGATCCTTATGAAATTTGGCAGATCGGATAAGTTTGCCCAAAATAGAATCAATGTAGTCTCCCATCTTTCTAACTTAAAAAACAACAAAGTTATGGCATTTCCGATCAATCATTTATATGGCCGCTGTGGGATATAGTCGGCCGATCCTTATGAAATTTGGCAGATCAAATAAGTTTGCCGAAAGTAGAATCCGTAGAATGTCCCACCTTTCTAACTTAAAAAACAACAAAATTATGGCATTTCCGATCAATCATTTATATGACAGCTATAGGATATAGTCGGCCGATCCTTTTGAAATTTGGCAGATCAAATAAGTTTGCCGAAAGTAGAATCCATAGAATGTCCCATCTTTCTAACTTAAAAAACAACAAAATTTTGGCATTTCCGATCAATCAGTTATATGGCAGCTATAGGATATAGTCGGCCGATCCTTATGAAATTTGGCAGGTCGGATAAGTTTGCCCAAATTAGAATCCATAGAAAGTCCCATCCTTCTAACTTAAAAAACAACAAAATTATGGCATTTCCGATCAATCAGTTATATGACAGCTATAGGATATAGTCGGCCGATCCTTATGAAATTTGGCAGGTCGAATAAGTTTGCACAAAATAGAATCCATAGAATGTCCCATCTTTCTAACTTAAAAAACAAACAAAGTTATGGCATTTCCGATCAATCAGTTATATGACAGCTATAGGATATAGTCGGCCGATCCTTATGAAATTTGGCAGATCGAATAAGTTTGCCCAAAATAGAATCCATAGAAGTCCCATCTTTCTAACTTAAAAAACAACAAAATTATGGCATTTCCGATCAATCAGTTATATGACAGCTATAGGATATAGTCGGCCGATCCTTATGAAATTCGGCAGGTCGAATAAGTTTGCCCAAAATAGAATCCTTAGAATGTCCCACCTTTCTAACTTTAAAAACAACAAAAAAAAGATTTGGCATTTCCGATCAATCATTTATATGACAGCTATAGGATATAGTCGGCCGATCCTTATGAAATTCGGCATGTCGAATAATTGTGCCCAAAATGGAATCCGTAGAAAGTCCCACCTTTCTAACTTAAAAATCAACAAAGTTAGGGCATTTCCGATCAATCAGTTATATGACAGCTATAGGATATAGTCGGCCGATCTTTATGAAATTTGGCATGTCGGACACGTTTGGCCAAAATAGAATCCTTAGACGTCTCCCACCTTTCTAACTTAAAAAACAACAAAATTATGGCATTTCCGATCAATCAGTTATATGACAGCTATAGGATATAGTCGGCCGATCCTTATGAAATTTGGCAGGTCGGATAAGTGTGCCCAAAATGGAATCCGTAGAAAGTCCCACCTTTCTAACTTAAAAATCAACAAAATTATGGATTTTCCGATCAATCATTTATATGACAGCAATAGGATATAGTCGGCCGATCCTTATGAAATTTGGCAGGTCGAATAAGTTTGCCCAAAGTAGAATCCATAGAAAGTCCCACCTTTCTAACTTAAAAAACAACAAAATTATGGCATTTCCGATCAATCAGTTATATGACAGCTATAGGATATAGTCGGCCGATCCTTATGAAATTTGGCAGGTCGAATAAGTTTGGCCAAAGTAGAATCCTTAGACTGTCCCATCTTTCTAACTTTAAAAACAACAAAATTATGGCATTTCCGATCAATCAATTATATGACAGCTATAGGATATAATCGGCCGATCCTTATGAAATTCGGCAGGTCGGATAAGTTTGCCCAAAGTAGAATCCTTAGAATGTACCATCTTTCTAACTTAAAAAACAACAAAATTATGGCATTTCCGATCAATCATTTATATGACAGCTATAGGATATAGTCGGCCGATCCTTATGAAATTCGGCAGGTCAGATAAGTGTGGCCATAATGGAATCCATAGAAAGTCTCACCTTTCTAACTTAAAAAACAACAAAATTATGGCATTTCCGATCAATCATTTATATGACAGCTATAGGATATAGTCGGCCGATCCTTATGAAATTTGGCATGTCGAACAAGTTTGGCCAAAGTAGAATCCTTAGACTGTCCCACCTTTCTAACTTAAAAAACAACAAAATTATGGCATTTCCGATCAATCATTTATATGACAGCTATAGGATATAATAGTCCGATCCTTATGAAATTTGGCAGATCGAATAAGTTTGCCCAAAGTAGAATCCATAGAGAGTCCCACCTTTCTAAGTTATAAAACAACAAAAATATGGCATATTCGATCAATCATTTATATGACAGCTATAGGATATAGTCGGCCGATCCTTATGAAATTTGGCAGGTCGAATAAGTTTGCCCAAAATAGAATCCTTAGAATGTCCCACCTTTCTAACTTAAAAAACAACAAAATTATGGCATTTCCGATCAATCATTTATATGACAGCTATAGGATATAGTCGGCCGATCCTTATGAAATTTGGCAGGTCGAATAAGTTTGCCCAAAATAGAATCCTTAGAATGTCCCACCTTTCTAACTTAAAAAACAACAAAATTATGGCATTTCCGATCAATCATTTATATGACAGCTATAGGATATAGTCGGCCGATCCTTATGAAATTTGGCAGATCGGATAAGTTTGCCCAAAATAGAATCCATAGACGTGTCCCACCTTTCTAACTTAAAAAACAACAAAATTATGGCATTTCCGATCAATCATTTATATGACAGCTATAGGATATAGTCGGCCGATCCTTATGAAATTTGGCAGGTCGAATAAGTTTGCCCAAAATAGAATCCATAGATACACCACCTTTCTAACTTAAAAAACAACAAAATTATGGCATTTCCGATCAATCATTTATATGACAGCTATAGGATATAGTCGGCCGATCCTTATGAAATTTGGCAGGTCGGATAAGTTTGCCCATAATGGAATCCATAGAAAGTCCCACCTTTCTAACTTAAAAATCAACAAAATTATGGCATTTCCGATCAATCATTTATATGACAGCTATAGGATATAGTCGGCCGATCCTTATGAAATTTGGCAGATCGAATAAGTTTGGCCAAAATAGAATCCATATAGTATCCCACCTTTCTAACTTAAAAAACAACAAAATTATGGCATTTCCGATCAATCAGTTATATGACAGCTATAGGATATAGTCGGCCGATCCTTATGAAATTCGGCAGATCGGATAAGTTTGCCCAAAATAGAATCCATAGAAAGTCCCACCTTTCTAACTTAAAAAACAACAAAATTATGGCATTTCCGATCAATCATTTATATGACAGCTATAGGATATAGTCGGCCGATCCTTATGAAATTTGGCAGGTCAGATAATTTTGCCCAAAATAGAATCCGTAGAAAGTCCCACCTTTCTAACTTAAAAAACAACAAAATTATGGCATTTCCGATCAATCATTTATATGACAGCTATAGGATATAGTCGGCCGATCCTTATGAAATTTGGCATGTCGAATAAATTTGCCCAAAATAGAATCCATAGAATGCCCCATCCTTCTAACTTAAAAAACAACAAAATTATGGCATTTCCGATCAATCATTTATATGACAGCTATAGGATATAGTCGGCCGATCCTTATGAAATTTGGCATGTCGAATAAGTTTGCCCAAAATAGAATCCTTAGAATGTCCCATCTTTCTAACTTAAAAAACAACAAAATTATGGCATTTCCGATCAATCATTTATATGACAGCTATAGGATATAGTCGGCCGATCCTTATGAAATTTGGCAAGTCAGAAAAAGTTTGCCCAAAATAGAATCCTTAGACTGTCCCATCTTTCCAACTTAAAAAACAACAAAGTTACGGCTTTTCCTTTCAATCAGTTATATATGACAGGTATAGGATTTAGTCGGTCCATCCTTTTGAAATTCGGCAGATCGGATAAGTTTGCCCAAAATAGAATCCTTAGAATGTCCCACCTTTCTAACTTAAAAAACAACAAAATTATGGCATTTCCGATCAATCATTTATATGACAGCTATAGGATATAGTCGGCCGATCCTTATGAAATTTGGCAGGTCAGATAAGTTTGCCCAAAATGGAATCCGTAGAAAGTCCCATCTTTCTAACTTAAAAAACAACAAAATTATGGCATTTCCGATCAATCATTTATTTGACAGCTATAGGATATAGTCGGCCGATCCTTATGAAATTTGGCAGGTCGGATAAGTTTGCCCAAAATAGAATCCTTAGAATGTCCCACCTTTCTAACTTAAAAAACAACAAAATTATGGCATTTCCGATCAATCAGTTATATGACAGCTATAGGATATAGTCGGCCGATCCTTATGAAATTTGGCATGTCGGACACGTTTGGCCAAAATAGAATCCTTAGACTGTCCCACCTTTCTAACTTAAAAATCAACAAAGTTAGGGCATTTCCGATCAATCAGTTATATGACAGCTATAGGATATAGTCGGCCGATCCTTATGAAATTCGGCAGGTCGAATATGTTTGCCCAAAATGGAATCCGTAGAAAGTCCCACCTTTCTAACTTAAAAATCAACAAAGTTAGGGCATTTCCGATCAATCAGTTATATGACAGCTATAGGATATAGTCGGCCGATCCTTATGAAATTTGGCATGTCGAACAAGTTTGCCCAAAATAGAATCCTTAGACTGTCCCACCCTTCTAACTTAAAAAACAACAAAATTATGGCATTTCCGATCAATCATTTATATGACAGCTATAGGATATAGTCGGCCGATCCTTATGAAATTTGGCATGCCAGATAAGTTTGCCCAAAATAGAATCCTTAGACTGTCCCACCTTTCTAACTTAAAAAACAACAAAATTATGGCATTTCCGATCAATCATTTATATGACAGCTATAGGATATAGTCGGCCGATCCTTATGAAATTTGGCATGTCGAACAAGTTTGCCCAAAATAGAATCCTTAGAATGTCCCATCTTTCTAACTTAAAAAACAACAAAATTATGGCATTTCCGATCAATCATTTATATGACAGCTATAGGATATAGTCGGCCGATCCTTATGAAATTTGGCATGCCGAAAAAGTTTGCCCAAAATAGAATCCTTAGACTGTACCACTTTTCTAACTTAAAAAACAACAAAATAATGGCATTTCCGATCAATCAGTTTATATGACAGCTATAGGATATAGTCGGCCGATCCTTATGAAATTCGGCAGGTCGGATAAGTTTGCCCAAAATGGAATCCATAGAAAGTACCACCTTTCTAACTTAAAAAACAACAAAATTATGGCATTTCCGATCAATCATTTATATGACAGCTATAGGATATAGTCGGCCGATCCTTATGAAATTTGGCATGCCGGACAAGTTTGCCCAAAATAGAATCCTTAGACTGTCCCACCTTTCTAACTTAAAAAAACAACAAAATTATGGCATTTCCGATCAATCATTTATATGACAGCTATAGGATATAGTCGGCCGATCCTTATGAAATTTGGCACGTCGAATAATTTTGCCCAAAATAGAATCCTTAGAATGTCCCACCTTTCTAACTTAAAAAACAACAAAATTATGGCATTTCCGATCAATCATTTATATGACAGCTATAGGATATAGTCGGCCGATCCTTATGAAATTTGGCATGTCGAACAAGTTTGGCCAAAGTAGAATCCTTAGAATGCCCCACCTTTCTAACTTAAAAATCACCAAAATTATGGCATTTCCGATTAATCATTTATATGACAGCTATAGCATATAGTCGGCCGATCCTTATGAAATTTGGCAGATAGAATAAGTTTGCCCAAAATAGAATCCATAGAAAGTCTCATCTTTCTAACTTAAAAAACAACAAAATTATGGCATTTCCGATCAATCATTTATATGACAGCTATAGGATATAGTCGGCCGATCCTTATGAAATTTGGCAGGCAGAATAAGTTTGCCCAAAATAGAATCCATAGAAAGTCCCACCTTTCTAACTTAAAAAACAACAAAATTATGGCATTTCCGATCAATCAGTTATATGACAGCTATAGGATATAGTCGGCCGATCCTTATGAAATTTGGCAGATCGGATAAGTTTGCCCAAAATAGAATCCTTAGACTGTACCACCTTTCTAACTTTAAAAACAACAAAATTATGGCATTTCCGATCAATCATTTATATGACAGCTATAGGATATAGTCGGCCGATCCTTATGAAATTTGGCATGCCGGATAAGTTTGCCCAAAATAGAATCCTTAGACTATACCACTTTTCTAACTTAAAAAACAACAAAATAATGGCATTTCCGATCAATCAGTTATATGACAGCTACAGGATATAGTCGGCCAATCCTTATGAAATTCGGCAGGTCAGATAAGTGTGGCCATAATGGAATCCATAGAGAATCTCACCTTTCTAACTTAAAAAACAATGAAATTAGGGAATTTACGGTCAATCAATTATATGACTGCTATAGGATATAGTCGGCCGATCCTTATGAAATTTGGCATGCCGGACAAGCTTGCCCAAATTAGAATCCTTAGACTGTACCACCTTTCTACCTTTAAAAACTACAAAATTATGGCATTTCCGATCAATCAATTATATGACAGCTATAGGATATAGTCGGCCGATCCTTATGAAATTTGGCAGGTCGGATAAGTTTGCCCAAAATGGAATCCTTAGAAAGTCCCACCTTTCTAACTTAAAAAACAACAAAATTAGGGCATTTCCGATCAATCATTTATATGACAGCTATAGGATATAGTCGGCCGATCCTTATGAAATTTGGCAGGTAGAACAAGTTTGCCCAAAATAGAATCCATATAGAAATCCCACCCTTCTATCTAAAAAAACAACAAAATTATGGCATTTCCGATCAATCAGTTTATATGACAGCTATAGGATATAGTCGGCCGATCCTTATGAAATTTGGCATGTCGGACAAGTTTGCCCAAAATAGAATCCTTAGACTGTCCCACCTTTCTAACTTAAAAAACAACAAAATTATGGAATTTCCGATCAATCATTTATATGACAGCTATAGGATATAGTCGGCCGATCCTTATGAAATTCGGCACGTCAGATAAGTGTGGCCAAAATAGAATCCATAGAAAGTCTCACCTTTCTAACTTAAAAAACAACAAAATTATGGCATTTCCGATCAATCATTTATATGACAGCTATAGGATATAGTCGGCCGATCCTTATGAAATTTGGCATATCGAATAAGTTTGCCCAAAATAGAATCCTTAGACTGTCCCACCTTTCTAACTTAAAAAACAACAAAATTATGGCATTTCCGATCAATCATTTATATGACAGCTATAGGATATAGTCGGCCGATCCTTATGAAATTTGGCATGTCGAACAAGTTTGCCCAAAATAGAATCCTTAGACTGTCCCACCTTTCTAACTTAAAAAACAACAAAATTATGGCATTTCCGATCAATCATTTATATGACAGCTATAGGATATAGTCGGCCGATCCTTATGAAATTTGGCAGAAAATAGAATCCTTAGAAAGTCCCACCTTTCTAACTTAAAAAACAACAAAATTATGGCATTTCCGATCAATCAGTTATATGACAGCTATAGGATATAGTCGGCCGATCCTTATGAAATTTGGCAGGTCGAATAAGTTTGCCCAAAATAGAATCCATAGAATGCACCACCTTTCTAACTTTAAAAACAACAAAATTATGGCATTTCCGATCAATCATTTATATGACAGCTATAGGATATAGTCGGCCGATCCTTATGAAATTTGGCATGCCGGATAAGTTTGCCCAAAATAGAATCCTTAGACTGCACCACCTTTCTAACTTAAAAAACAACAAAATTATGGCATTTCCGATCAGTCATTTATATGACAGCTATAGGATATAGTCGGCCGATCCTTATGAAATTTGGCAGGTCGGATAAGTTTGCCCAAAATAGAATCCATATAGTATCCCACCTTTCTAACTTTAAAAACAACCAAAATTATGGCATTCCCGATCAATCAATTATATGATAGTTATAGCATATAATCGGCCGATCCTTATGAAATTTGGCATATCGAACAAGTGTGCCCAAAATAGAATCCTTAGACTGTCGCACCTTTCTAACTTAAAAAGCAACAAAGCTATGGCATTTCCGATCAATCAATTATATGACAGCTATAGGATATAGTCGGCCGATCCTTATGAAATTTGGCATGCCGAACAAGTATGCCCAAAATAGAATCCTTAGACTATCCCACCTTTCTAACTTAAAAAACAACAAATTTATGGCATTTCCGATCAATCTATTATATGACAGCTATAGGATATAGTCGGCCGATCCTTATGAAATTTGGCAGCTCGGATAAGTTTGCCCAAAGTAGAATCCATAGAAAGTCCCATCTTTCTTACTTAAAAAACAACAAAATTATGGCATTTCCGATCAATCAGTTTTATGGCAGCTATAGGATATAGTCGGCCGATCCTTATGAAATTTGGCAGGTCGGATAAGTTTGCCCAAAATAGAATTCATATAGTGTCCCACCTTTCTAACTTAAAAAACAACAAAATTATGGCATTTCCGATCAATCATTTATATGACAGCTATAGGATATAGTCGGCCGATCCTTATGAAATTTGGCATGTCGGACAAGTTTGCCCAAAATAGAATCCTTAGATACACCACCTTTCTAACTTAAAAACAACAAAATTATGGCATTTCCGATCAATCATTTATATGACAGCTATAGGATATAGTCGGCCGATCCTTATGAAATTTGGCAGGTCGAATAAGTTTGCCCAAAGTAGAATCCATATAGTATCTCACCTTTCTAACTTAAAAAACAACAAAATTATGGCATTTCCGATCAATCATTTATATGACAGCTATAGGATATAGTCGGCCGATCCTTATGAAATTTGGCAGGTCGGATAAGTTTGCCCAAAATAGAATCCTTAGACTGTCCCACCTTTCTAACTTAAAAAACAACAAAATTATGGCATTTCCGATCAATCATTTATATGACAGCTATAGGATATAGTCGGCCGATCCTTATGAAATTTGGCACGTCAGATAAGTGTGGCCATAATAGAATCCATAGACTGTCTCACCTTTCTAACTTTAAAAACAACAAAATTATGGCATTTCCGATCAATCATTTATATGACAGCTATAGGATATAGTCGGCCGATCCTTATGAAATTTGGCATGTCAGATAAGTTTGCCCAAAATAGAAGAGCATAGATCCACCTTTCTAACTTAAAAAAAAAACAAAATTATGGAATTTCCGATCAATCATTTATATGACAGCTATAGGATATAGTGGGCCGATCCTTATGAAATTCGGCAGGTCAGATAAGTGTGGCCATAATGAAATCCATAGAAAGTCTCACCTTTCTAACTTAAAAAACAACAAAATTATGGCATTTCCGATCAATCATTTATATGACAGCTATAGGATATAGTCGGCCGATCCTTATGAAATTTGGCAGGTCGAATAAGTTTGCCCAAAATAGAATCCTTAGACTGTCCCACCTTTCTAACTTAAAAAACAACAAAATTATGGCATTTCCGATCAATCATTTATATGACAGCTATAGGATATAGTCGGCCGATCCTTATGAAATTTGGCAGATCGGATAAGTTTGCCCAAAATAGAATCTTAAATGTCGTATTCCACCTTTCTAACTTAAAAAACAACAAAATTATGGCATTTCCGATCAATCAGTTATATGACAGCTATAGGATATAGTCGGCCGATCCTTATGAAATTCGGCAGGTCAGATAAGTGTGCCCAAAATGGAATCCATAGAAAGTCCCACCTTTCTAACTTAAAAAACAACAAAATAATGGCATTTCCGATCAATCATTTATATGACAGCTATAGGATATAGTAGGCCGATCCTTATGAAATTTGGCAGGTCGGATAAGTTTGCCCAAAATAGAATCTATAGAGTATCTCACCTTTCTAACTTAAAAAACAACAAAATTATGGCATTTCCGATCAATCATTTATATGACAGCTATAGGATATAGTCGGCCGATCCTTATGAAATTCGGCAGGTCAGATAAGTGTGGCCATAATGGAATCCATAGAAAGTCTCATACTTCTTTCTTAAAAAAAAAACAAAATAATGGCGTTTCCGATCAATCATTTATATGACAGCTATAGGATATAGTCGGCCGATTCTTATGAAATTTGGAATGTCGGATAAGTTTGCCCAAAATAGAATCCATGTCGTGTCCCATCTTTCTTACTTAAAAAACAACAAAATTATGGCATTTCCGATCAATCATTTATATGACAGCTATAGGATATAGTCGGCCGATCCTTATGAAATTTGGCAGGTCGGATAAGTTTGCCCAAAATAGAATCCATAGTCGTGTCCCACCTTTCTAACTTAAAAAACAACAAAATTATGGCATTTCCGATCAATCATTTATATGACAGCTATAGGATATAGTCGGCCGATCCTTATGAAATTTGGCATGTCGGATAAGTTTGCCCAAAATAGAATCCACCTTTCTAACTTAAAAAACAACAAAATTATGGCATTTCCGATCAATCATTTATATGACAGCTATAGGATATAGTCGGCCGATCCTTATGAAATTTGGCATGTCGAAAAAGTTTGCCCAAAATAGAATCCTTAGACTGTCCCACCTTTCTAACTTAAAAAACAACAAAATTATGGCATTTCCGATCAATCATTTATATGACAGCTATAGGATATAGTCGGCCGATCCTTATGAAATTTGGCATGTCGAATAAGTTTGCCCAAAATAGAATCCTTAGAATGTCCCACCTTTCTAACTTAAAAAACAACAAAATTATGGCATTTCCGATCAATCATTTATATGACAGCTATAGGATATAGTCGGCCGATCCTTATGAAATTTGGCAAGTCAGATAAGTTTGCCCAAAATAGAATCCTTAGAGTGTCCCACCTTTCTAACTTAAAAAACAACAAAATTATGGCATTTCCGATCAATCAGTTTATATGACAGCTATAGGATATAGTCGGCCGATCCTTATGAAATTTGGCATGTCAGATAAGTTTGCCCAAAATGGAGTCCATAGAAAGTTCCATCGTTCCAACTTAAAAAACAACAAAATTATGGCTTTTCCGATCAATCATTTATATGACAGCTATAGGATATAGTCGGCCGATCCTTACGAAATTTGGCATGCCGAACAAGTTTGCCCAAAATAGAATCCTTAGACTGTCCCACCTTTCTAACTTAAAAAACAACAAAATTATGGCATTTCCGATCAATCATTTATATGACAGCTATAGGATATAGTCGGCCGATCCTTATGAAATTTGGCAGATCGAATAAGTTTGCCCAAAATAGAATCCTTAGAATGTCCCACCTTTCTAACTTAAAAAACAACAAAATTATGGCATTTCCGATCAATCATTTATATGACAGCTATAGGATATAGTCGGCCGATCCTTATGAAATTTGGCACGTCGGATAAGTTTGCCCAAAGTAGAATCCTTAGAATACTCCACCTTTCTAACTTAAAAAACAACAAAATTATGGCATTTCCGATCAATCATTTATATGACAGCTATAGGATATAGTCGGCCGATCCTTATGAAATTTGGCAGACAGAATAAGTTTGCCCAAAATAGAATCCATAGAATGTCCCACCTTTCTAACTTAAAAAACACCAAAATTATGGCATTTCCGATCAATCATTTATATGACAGCTATGGGATATAGTCGGCCGATCCTTATGAAATTTGGCAGGCCGAATAAGTTTGCCCAAAATAGAATCCATAGAATGTCCCACCTTTCTAACTTAAAAAACAACAAAATTATGGCATTTCCGATCAATCAATTATATGACAGCTATAGGATATAGTCGGCCGATCCTTATGAAATTTGGCAGGTCGGATAAGTTTGCCCAAAATAGAATCCATAGACTGTCCCACCTTTCTAACTTAAAAAACAACAAAATTATGGCATTTCCGATCAATCATTTATATGACAGCTATAGGATATAGTCGGCCGATCCTTATGAAATTTGGCATGCCGGATAAGTTTGGCCAAAATAGAATCTAGAATACACCACCTTTCTAACTTAAAAAACAACAAAATTATGGCATTTCCGATCAATCAGTTATATGATAGCTATAGCATATAATCGGCCGATCGTTACGAAATTTGGCAGGTCGAACAAGTTTGGCCAAAGTATAATCCTTAGACTGTCTCACCTTTCTAACTTTAACAACAACAAAATTATGGCTCTTCCGATCAATCAATTATATGACAGCTATAGGATATAGTCGGCCGATCCTTATGAAATTTGGCAGGTCGAATAAGTTTGCCCAATTAAGAATCCTGAGAATGTCCCACCTTTCTAACTTAAAAAACAACAAAATTATGGCATTTCCGATCAATCATTTATATGACAGCTATAGGATATAGTCGGCCGATCCTTACGAAATTTAACATCCCGGACAAGTTTGCCCAAAATAGAATCCATAGACTGTACCATCTTTCTAACTTAAAAAACAACAAAATTATGGCATTTCCGATCAATCATTTATATGACAGCTATAGGATATAGTCGGCCGATCCTTATGAAATTTGGCAGGTAGAACAAGTTTGCCCAAAATAGAATCCATATAGCGTCCCAACCTTCTAACTTAAAAAACAACAAAATTATGGCATTTCCGATCAATCAGTTTATATGACAGCTATAGGATATAGTCGGCCGATCCTTATGAAATTTGGCAGGTCAGATAAGTGTGCCCAAAATAGAATCCTTAGACTGTCCCACCTTTCTAACTTAAAAAACAACAAAATTATGGCATTTCCGATCAATCATTTATATGACAGCTATAGGATATAGTCGGCCGATCCTTATGAAATTTGGCATGTCGAACAAGTTTGCCCAAAATAGAATCCTTAGACTGTCCCACCTTTCTAACTTAAAAAACAACAAAATTATGGCTTTTCCGATCAATCATTTATATGACAGCTATAGGATATAGTCGGCCGATCCTTATGAAATTTGGCATGTCAGATAAGTTTGCCCAAAATAGAATCCATATAGTATCTCACCCTTCTAACTTAAAAAACAACAAATTTATGGCATTTCCGATAAATCAGTTATATGACAGCTATAGGATATAGTCGGTCGATCCTTATGAAATTAGGCAGATCGGATAAGTTTGCCCAAAATGGAATCCATAGAATGTCCCATTCTTCTTTCTTAAAAAAAAACAAAGAAATGGCATTTCCGATCAATCAGTTATATGACAGCTATAGGATATAGTCGGCCGATCCTTATGAAATTTGGCAGGTCGAATAAGTTTGCCCAAAATAGAATTAATATCGTATCCCACCTTTCTAACTAATAAAACAACAAAATTATGGCTTTTCCGATCAATCAGTTATATGACAGCTATAGGATATAGTCGGCCGATCCTTATGAAATTTGGCAGGTCGAATAAGTTTGCCCAAAATAGAATCCATAATACACCACCTTTCTAACTTAAAAACAACAAAAAAATGGCTTTTCCGATCAATCAGTTATATGACAGCTATAGGATATAGTCGGCCGATCCTTATGAAATTTGGCAGGTCGAATAAGTTTGCCCAAATAAGAATCCAGAGAATGTCCCACCTTTCTAACTTAAAAAACAACAAAATTATGGCTTTTCCGATCAATCAGTTGTATGGCAGCTATAGGATATAGTCGGCCGATCCTTATGAAATTTGGCAGATCGAATAAGTTTGCCCAAAATAGAATCCTTAGAATACACCATCTTTCTAACTTAAAAAACAACAAAATTATGGCATTTCCGATCAATCATTTATATGACAGCTATAGGATATAGTTGGCCGATCCTTATGAAATTTGGCAAGTAGAATAAGTTTGCCCAAAATAGAATCCATATCGTAAGTCCCACCTTTCTAACTTTAAAAACAACAAAATTATGGCTTTTCCGATCAATCAGTTATATATGACAGCTATAGGATATAGTCGGCCGATCCTTACGAAATTTGGCATGCCGGACAAGTTTGCCCAAAATAGAATCCTTAGACTGTCCCATCCTTTCTAACTTAAAAAACAACAAAATTATGGCTTTTCCGATCAATCAGTTATATGACAGCTATAGGATATAGTCGGCCGATCCTTATGAAATTTGGCAGATCGAATAAGTTTGCCCAAAATAGAATCCATATCGTATCTCATCTTTCTAACTTAAAAAACAACAAAATTATGGCATTTCCGATCAATCAGTTATATGACAGCTATAGGATATAGTCGGCCGATCCTTATGAAATTCGGCAGGTCGAATAAGTTTGCCCAAAGTAGAATCCATAGAAAGTACCCACTTTTCTAACTCAAAAAAAAACAAAATTATGGCTTTTCCGATCAATCAGTTGTATGGCAGCTATAGGATATAGTTGGCCGATCCTTATGAAATTTGGCAGGTCGAATAAGTTTGCCCAAAGTATAATCCTTATACTATCCCACCTTTCTAACTAATAAAACAACAAAATTATGGCTTTTCCGATCATTCAGTTATATGACAGCTATAGGATATAGTCGGCCGATCCTTATGAAATTTGGCAGATCGAATAAGTTTGCCCAAAATAGAATCCATAATACACCATCTTTCTTACTTAAAAAACAACAAAATTATGGCTTTTCCGATAATCATTTATATGACAGCTATAGGATATAGTCTGCCGATCCTTATGAAATTAGGCAGATCGGATAAGTTTGCCCAAAATGGAATCCATAGAAGGTCCCATTGTTCCAACTTAAAAAACAAAGTTACGCCTTTTCCGATCAATCAGTTATATGACAGCTATAGGATATAGTTGGCCGACCCTTATGAAATTCGGCATGTCGAATTAGTTTTCCCAAAATAAAATCCTAATGTCGTATTCCATCTTTCTAACTAAAAAAACAACAAAATTATGGCTTTTCCGATCAATCAGTTATATGACAGCTATAGGATATAGTCGGCCGATCCTTATGAAATTAGGCAGATCGAATAAGTTTGCCCAAATTAGAATCCGTAGAATGTCCCATCTTTCTAACTTAAAAAACAACAAAGAAATGGCTTTTCCGATCAATCAGTTATATGACAGCTATAGGATATAGTTGGTCGATCCTTATGAAATTTGGCAGGTCGAATAAGTTTGCCCAAAGTAGAATCCATATCGTATCTCATCCTTCTAAATTAAAAAACAACAAAATTATGGCTTTTCCGATCAATCAGTTATATGACAGCTATAGAATATAGTCGGCCGATCCTTACGAAATTAAGCAGATCGAATAAGTTTGCCCAAAGTAGAATCCATAGAATGTCCCATTCTTCTTTCTTAAAAAAAAACAAAGAAATGGCTTTTCCGATCAATCAGTTATATGACAGCTATAGGATATAGTTGGCCGATCCTTATAAAATTTGGCATATCGAATAAGTTTGTCCAAAGTAGAATCAATATAGTGTCCCACCTTTCTAACTTATAAAACAACAAAATTATGGCTTTTCCGATCAATCAGTTATATGACAGCTATAGAATTTTATCGGCCGATCCTTATGAAATTTGGCAGATCGAATAAGTTTGCCCAAAGTAGAATCCATAGATACACCATCTTTCTAACTTAAAAAACAACAAAGATATGGCTTTTCCGATCAATCAGTTATATGACAGCTATAAGATATAGTTGGTCGATCCTTATGAAATTCGGCAGATCGAATAAGTTTGCCCAAAATGGAATCCATAGAAAGTCCCATCGTTCCAACTTAAAAAACAACAAAAGTACGGCTTTTCCAATCAATCAGTGATATGACAGCTATAGGATATAGTTGGTCGATCCTTATGAAATTCGGCAGGTCGAATAAGTTTGCCCAAAGTAGAATCAATGTCGTTTTCCATCCTTCTAACTTAAAAAACAACAAAGTTATGGCTTTTCCGATCAATCAGTTATATGACAGCTATAGGATATAGTCGTCCGATCCTTATGAAATTTGGCAAATCGAATTAGTTTGCTCAAAGTAGAATTCATAGGATGTCCCACCCTTCTAACTTAAAAAACAACAAAATAATGGCTTTTCCGATCAATCAGTTATATGACAGCTATAGGATATAGTTGGCCGATCCTTATGAAATTTGGCAGATCGAATAAGTTTGCCCAAAGTAGAATCAATATCGTATCTCATCTTTCTAAATAAAAATACAACAAATTTATGGCTTTTCCGATCAATCAGTTATATGACAGCTATAGGATATAGACGGCTGATCCTTATGAAATTAGGCAAATCAAATAAGTTTGCCGAAAGTAGAATTAATAGAAAGTCCCATTTCTTCTAACTTAAAAAAACAACAAAATAATGGCATTTCCGATCAATCGGTTATATGACAGCTATAGGATATAGTTGGCCGATCCTTATAAAATTTGGCAGATTGAATAAGTTTGCCCAAAGTATGATCAATGTCGTATCCCATCTTTCTAACTTAAAAAACAACAAAGTTATGGCTTTTCCTATCAATCAGTTATATGACAGCTATAGGATATAGTTGGTCGATCCTTATGAAATTCGGCAGATCGAATAAGTTTGCCCCAAGTAGAATCCATGTCGTATCCCATCTTTCTAACTTAAAAAACAACAAAGTTATGGCTTTTCCGATCAATCATTTATATGACAGCTATAGGATATGGTCGGCCGATCCTTATGAAATTTGGCAGATCGAATAAGTTTGCCGAAAGTAGAATCCATAGATACACCATCCTTCTTACTTAAAAAACAACAAAGTTATGGCTTTTCCGATCAATCAGTTATATGACAGCTATAGGATATAGTCTGCCGATCCTTATGAAATTTGGCAGGTCGGATAAGTTTGCCCAAAATGGAATCCATAGAAAGTCCCATCTTTCTAACTTAAAAAACAACAAAGTTATGGCTTTTCCGATCAATCAGTTATATGACAGCTATAGGATATGGTTTGCCGATCCTTATGAAATTTGGCAGACCGAATAAGTTCGGCTAAAGTAGAATCCATAGAATATCCTATCCCACCTTTCTAAACAACAAAATAATGGCTTTTCCGATCAATCAGTTATATGACAGCTATAGGATATGGTCGGCCGATCCTTACGAAATTTGGCAGATCGAATAAGTTTGCCCAAAGTAGAATCCATAATACACCATCCTTCTAACTTAAAAAACAACAAAGTTATGGCTTTTCCGATCAATCAGTTATATGACAGCTATAGGATATAGTCTGCCGATCCTTACGAAATTTGGCAGATCGAATAAGTTTGCCCAAAATAGAATCCATAGAATATACCATCCTTCTTACTTAGGTTAGGTTAGGTTAGACGGCTGGCGTTCGCTTCCTGGTGGAGGCAACCGCCACACTTAGACCGTGTTCGGTCCCTTGTGATACCGTGATCTAGATCTAAAAATCCCTTTCACGCAGAAGGTCTTATGGTTTAGCAGTTCCCCCACCCTGAGGCTTTGGTGAACCTTTCTATCCTGTTCGGGTCTATTTCTGACATCGCTGAGATGCTGTTAAGGAATCTGTCGCCTAGGTGCTTAAGTCTAAGAGACTGCAGCGCTGGACAGTGGCAGAGAAGATGCTCTACTGTTTCTTCCTCTTCTTCGTCTCGGCAGCTGCGGCAGTAGTCATTGTGGGGTGAGTTCATTCGCCTAGCATGTGTTCCCACTAGCCAGTGCCCCGTGATGACTCTTATCGCCGTGCCGATTCGAGTTCTATCCATCCTAAGTAGTTGGGATGTTCTTTTTTAGAGATTATGGGCCATAGTTGGCGGGCCAACCGGCAGTTTGGGACGGTTTCCCAGCTAAGCTGGTTCTTTTCCTTATTTGCTTCCCTAAGTTGGAGCTTGCATGAGGCTAGTGGTACACCAGTGCCCTCCAGTTCTCCCTGGAGTGGTGTGGTGGTGCCTTTACGTGCCAGTTCATCTGCTATGCAGTTGCCTGTAATGTCCCTATGACCTGGGACCCAGATGAGGCTTATGTCATACTGGTTTGCCATCTCGTGGAGAGATGATCTGCAGTCTGAGACAGTTTTTGAATTACTTGTGATCGAGCTGATCGATTTTATAGCCGCTTGGCTGTCGCTGTATATGTTGACTCCTCTTTGTGTGGAGTTGTGTAGGTTTAGGAGTTTTAGCGCTTCCCTTATGGCAATCACTTCTGCTTGAAATACGCTACAGTGATCTGGAAGTCTGAAAGAGGTTTTAATGCCTAGTTGCTCGGAGTATATTCCCCCTCCTACTCTGTTGTTTAGTTTGGAGCCGTCAGTATAGAAGCATATTGCGTTCTCTGGGCCTGGTATTTGGTCTCCCCATTCCTCTCTGTTAGGAATGAGGGCTTGGAAAGGTGTTTGTGTGTACTCCCTTGGAATACAGTAGTCTGTGCTACTGGGAATGAGAGGATCGTTCAGCAGAATGGTGGAGTGGCCCTTATTTAGGAGGCTCCATTGCTGAGTTTCCCTAAGCCTGATTGCCGATACTTTCGCTTGTTCTATTCCAGCTCGACCTGGATTTTGTAAGCTCAGTATGGCGTTTAGTGCTTCGTTTGGTGTGGATCTTAGTGCACCGCTGATGCATAGTGCTGCTGATCGCTGGATTTTTTCCAGTTTTTTAAGTGTGCTTTTCTTTTTGAGGGCTGGCCACCATACCAGAACTCCGTACAGTAGTATGGGTCTGACTATGGCAGTGTAGATCCAGCTTACTATGTTAGGGGACATGCCCCACTTGTTTCCTATGGCTTTTTTGCAGGTAAAAAGGGCTGTAGCAGCCTTTTTTGACCTTTCTTCTACGTTAGAGTTCCAGGATAGCTTCCTATCCAGAATTACTCCTAGGTATTTGGCGCTGCTGCTGAAGGAGAGCCTTTGGTTGTTTAGTCTTGGTGGGACAAGGGGTGGGAGTTTGTATTTCCTGCTGAAGAGGACTAGCTCCGTTTTCTGCGCATTTACTCCTAGGCCATTTCTGCTTGTCCATTCGGCTAGGGTTTGCAGTTTCTCGCTCATGAGATCACAGAGCGTTTGAGGGTGTTTACCTGTGAACAGGATTGCGACGTCGTCTGCGTACGCCACTATCCTGCAGCCTCCTTCCTCCATCTTGCATAGGATTGAGTTGACTGCTATGTTCCATAGGAGAGGGGATAGGACCCCTCCTTGCGGTGTGCCTCTATTGACGGCCTTTGTTAGGGAAGATGTTCCCAGAGAGGACGTCACTGTTCTGCGTGTTAACAGCTGGTCAATGAGTCCTATCAGGTGTTCATCTACCCCCAGAGTTCTTAGTGAGCTAGTTATGGTGTTTGGGAGAACATTATTGAAAGCCCCTTCTATGTCAAGAAAGGCTACTAGGGCATATTCCTTCTGAAGGAAAGCTTTCTCTATTCTGTATATGAGCGCGTGGAGGGCAGTTTCGGTAGATTTACCCTTTTTGTATGCATGCTGAGCATTGGATATGTGGGTGGGATTTAGAGTTGACCTAAGGTGTAGTCCTATGACTCTTTCTAGCGTCTTGAGCAGGAAGGATGATAGACTTATTGGTCTAAAATCTTTAGGGGTCGTATGTGATGGTTTGCCCGCTTTGGGTATGAATACTATTCGCGATTTAAGCCATTTTCGCGGAATTTCGCCTAGCGCAAGGGATCTGTTAAAGATGTTTTGGAGCCAGTTGATGGCATAGTCTCCCGCTTGTTGGATTTGTGCCGGTATTATCTCATCAGGACCGGCCGATTTATAGGGGTTGAAACTGTGAATTGCCCAGTGTAGGGTTTTCTGGTCAATATCGAGTTTGAAGTTTGTGTGGGTGGCATTACTGTTTGTGGTCCCCGTGAGTTCCGGGGTACAGCCCGGAAAATGGGTTTCTAGGAGTGCATCAAGTGATTCCTCGCTAGTGTTGGTCCAAGTTCCGTCTTCTTTTTTAAGATAGCCTAGAGTAGTGGCTGTTTGGGACATAATTTTTTCTGAGCCTTGCAGCTTGGGTGGTGCTTTCGATATCCGAGCAGAAGGAGTTCCATGAGGAGCGCTTTGCTTTTCGGATGGCCTTTTTGTAGGAGGCCAGAGAGACCTTGTATTCGGTCCAGAGTGCCTCTTCGCTACCGGCTTTGGCCCTGTTGAACAGGGTTCTGCTTGTTGCTTGTAGGGCTGCTAGCTCCGTGGACCACCAGGGTGGCCTATTTCGCTTGCGTGGTTTGGTTTTTGGACATGCTCTTCTGAGGGCATTGTTACAGGCTTGAGTGAAGACTTGTACCATAGTGTTTAGACTTTCCACGGTTTGGGGATAGTCAGGTGGCTGTGGTGCAATGTTGTTTGAGAGGACTTGGTGGTACTTGACCCAGTTGGTTTTCCTTAGGTTTCTAAAAACCGTGGTATCGGAGTTTTTGAAGCTAAGGGATGTTTCTAGGTATCTGTGGTCGGAGAAAGAATGTTTCTCTAGGACCCTCCATTTGGTTATGCTACTGAGTAGCTGCTTAGATACGAGCGTGAGGTCAATGGATTCCCTTCGATTTGCTATTATGAAAGTGGGGTCGTCTCCCTTATTGCAAAGGAAGAGATTTGACCTTAGAATGAAGTTAAAAAGAGACTCACCGCGGTCGTTTGTGTTGGAACTCGCCCATTGCGAGTGATGGGCGTTGGAATCGCAACCTATAAGGAGGCCTATGTTTAGCCTTTCGCTATCCGTTGCTAGCTTGCCCACTAGCTCGTCGGGGGGCTCTGGCCTTTCGTAGGCCATGTAGGACGACAATACCCGGATGGAGGTCTTCTCTGTCTCCACAGAGGCTGCCGCATTGTCCGCGTCACTGTAATTATGGAGCAAGAAAATGCTGAGGTGCTTTTTAGCTAAGATGCAGGCTCTGACTTTACCTTCCGTATTAGCTACTAGTAGCTTGTACTCCCTAGTCGCTAGTCCAGAAACCCTTCCTCCTGCTATCCATGGTTCCTGGACTAGGACTATATCGGCTCCATCCTCGGCCAGATGGAGCAGTAGGGCAGCTGAGGCTGCCTTACAATGGTGGAGGTTTATCTGCAGAATCCGCAAGGTCATCTGACAGGTTGCCCTCCACCATTGTGATCTCCGCCTCTTCGTCGTCGGAGATATCTTCGTCGATGACTCGACTCTCGGCCATTCTGCGCAGCAGCGACGCATCAGTGCTATAGCCGTCCTCTACGTCTGAGGCCTCTATCTCGGAGGCCAGTTCCTCCTGAGTTGAGTTTGTCTTTGCGCCGTCACCTGAGTCTGACTTGTAGACCTTTACGGTCACGGCGCTGAAACCAAAGTTTAGCTCCCCGTGAGCAGCCTCTATGGGAGCTAAACTTTCCTTATTTATTATGAGGACCGCCTGGTTCGTTGGCCCTTCCATCTCTTCCACCTTCGCCACACGCCAGTCCGTCGTGGGAAGATGTGGGTTGCATCTTTGCAGCATTGTGAGGATCTGGCCCGGTTCCTTTATGGAGGCCGGGATCCAGATCCTTGCTCTTGGTCTACTGGGGACGTCCCGCCAGCTCAGCGCAACAAGCTTGGCGCCCTCGTAGACTTCGTCTAGTTCTCCTACTGAAGCCTTGTACAGCTCTGCCGACCTCTCGTCATCGCAGGCTATAACCTTTACGCAGCCTTGGAACCATCCCACGTCTTTGCAGACAGGAGGGGGGCCTGGTTCCTTGGCCAGGAGCTCGAAGCATTTCGCGGCCAGGGCTGCTTCCACCCATCTCCACTTATCCCTGGGGATTTTTCCGTCGGGGTTACCCCTGTCGATAACCCCGAGCAGGATGCGACTTTTCGCGATCTCTGCGAAGGACCTCTTCGGCTGTGTGCGCAGCCGCTTTGCCGTTGGTCCTCCCGGAACGTCCTGGGACCTTTCCCTCTTTGGGTGTGGTTTTGGCTCCTTTTTTGGAGCTGGCGGTGTCGGCGTCTTGCCATACTGAGGAAGGACTCCTTTGGCCCATTCCACCTTTTTGAGCCACTCCTCGGAGGTCTTCTCTGACTTGGCTCTGCCGTGGCTGCGCAGGATCTGCCCTGCCGTTCTCTTTTCGGCATAGGTGTGCCGGATTTGACCAGGCTTGCTGGCCGCTTCAGGCTCACCTCCCTTTACCGCACCTGAAGGCGGCATCATGGCACTTAGGCCGGGAGATGCTGTCATGGTGGCGGTAGTGGGTGGTTTGCCTTTGGCCACCCCGGATTTGGGGTGAGGTCCGCCCGGACCCTGCCAAGCTAGCGTGGTCGGACGGGAGGGCTCACTCGCCATCTGCACCGTCGTCGACTTTTGGCCAGACTCACTCGTCAATGCCAGTTTTTCGGGTTTTTTGGGAGATCCCGACTCCTTGATAGTTTTTTGTGTTTTTATGCTATATATTTTCTCCATAATTAGTTCCCACGAGTTGCGGAGAAGGGACGGTCCACCCGGGCGGAGATCCGCGACGCCCGGGTAAGGCTTATTAGAACAGGGGGTCGCCAGGTACCCTGAGCCCTCCGTTTGAGACTGGGCAGAGTTTATATACCGGGCCCCCAGCCAGGCTGACTCTCGGCACGGGTCGAGTGACACCTTAGTCCGGCCCGGTGTGAGATGGTGTTTGGGAAGGGAGGTGGGTAGGTAACTTGTGTGGGACGGGAAATTGTGTGAGGCTACTTTTTAGAGGCGGCAACACAAGCGCATCGTCGGCACCGCTTACGGCGCGGATACCCGCTAGCTGTCCGGGGCTGTTTATTTGCGAGGAGGATCCCCGAGGAGTGCCTGCAGTGGAATCCTTCGCTTTATTCACAGCTAACCTTAAATAGAGAAAGGTCTTTCGCTATCCGCAACCTGCGACCCGTTCGGTAGCCCTAAGCTAGGCATCTTCGGAGTCATCTCACAAACTCCTCGGACCGAAATCCTTCTTACTTAAAAAACAACAAAGTTATGGCTTTTCCGATCAATCAGTTATATGAAAGCTATACGATATGGTCTGCCGATCCTTACGAAATTTGGCAGATCGAATAAGTTTGCCCAAATTAGAATCCATAGAATATACCATCCTTCTTACTTAAAAAACAACACAGTTATGGCTTTTCCGATCAATCAGTTATATGACAGCTATACGATATGGTCTGCCGATCCTTAGGAAATTTGGCAGATCGAATAAGTTTGCTCAAAGTAGAAATCATAGAATACCCCATCCTTCTAACTTAAAAAACAACAAAGAAATGGCTTTTCCGATCAATCAGTTATATGATAGCTATAGGATATAGTTGGCCGATCCTTATGAAATTTGGCAGATCGAATGAGTTTGATCAAAGTAGAATTCGTAGAATACACCATCCTTCTTACTTAAAATACAACAAAGAAATGGCTTTTCCGATCAATCAGTTATATGATAGCAATAGGAGATAGTTGGCTGATCCTTATGAAATTTGGCAAATCGAATAAATTTGCTCAAAGTAGAATTCATAGAATACACCATCCTTCTTACTTAAAAAACAACAAAGAAATGGCTTTTCCGATCAATCAGTTATATGATAGCAATAGGATATAGTTGGCCGATCCATATAAAATTTGGCAGATAGAATAAGTTTGCCCAAAGTAGAATTCATAGAATACACCATCCTTCTTACTTAAAAAACAACAAAGAAATGGATTTTCCGATCAATCATTTATATGACAGCTATAGGATATAGTTGGCCGATCCTTATGAAAGATAGAAAAAGTTTGCCCAAAGTAGAATCAATATCGTATCCCATCCTTCGAACTAAAAAAACAAAAAAGTTTTGGCTTTTCCAAACAATCATTTATATGACAGCTATAGGATATAGTTGGCCGATCCCTATGAAATTTGGCAGATAGAAAAAGTTTGCCCAAAGTAGAATCAATATCGTATCCCATCCTTCGAACTAAAAAAACAACAAAGTTTTGGTTGTTCTGATCAATCAGTTATAGATGACAGCTATACGATATAGTCTGCCGATCCTTACGAAATTTGGCAGATCGAATAAGTTTGCCCAAAGTAGAATTCATATAATACACCATCCTTCTAACTTAAAAAACAACAAAGAAATGGCTTTTCCGATCAATCATTTATATGACAGCTATAGGATATAGTTGACCGATCCTTATGAAATTTGGCAGATCGAATGAGTTTGCCCAAATTAGAATCCGTTAAATATCCCATCCTTCTTTCTTAAAAAAAACAAAGAAATGGCTTTTCCGATCAATCAGTTATATGACAGCTAAATGATATAGTTGGCTGATCCTTATGAAATTTGGCAGATAGAAAAAGTTTGCCCAAAGTAGAATCAATATCGTATCCCATCCTTCGAACTAAAAAAACAACAAAGTTTTGGCTTTTCTGATCAATCAGTTATATATGACAGCTAATTGATATTGTTATGAAATTTGGCAAATCGAATAAATTCCTTATGAAATTTGGCAAATCGAATAAATTTTGCTCAAAGTAGAATTCATAGAATACACCATCCTTCTTACTTAAAAAACAACAAAGAAATGGCTTTTCCGATCAATCAGTTATATGATAGCTATAGGATATAGTTGGCCGATCCATATAAAATTTGGCAGATAGAATAAGTTTGCTCAAAGTAGAATTCATAGAATACACCATGCTTCTTACTTAAAAAACAACAAAGAAATGGATTTTCCGATCAATCATTTATATGACAGCTATAGGATATAGTTGGCCGATCCTTATAAAATTTGGCAGATCGAATAAGTTTGCCCAAAGTAGAATCAATATCGTATCCCATCCTTCTAACTAATAAAACAACAAAGTTATGGCTTTTCCGATCAATCAGTGATGTGACAGCTATAAGATATGGTCTGCCTATCATTACGAAATTTGGCAGATCGAATAAGTTTGCCCAAAGTAAAATCCATAATACACCATCCTTCTTACTTAAAAAACAGCAAAGAAATGGATTTTCCGATCAATCAGTTATATGAAAGCTATACGATATGGTCTGCCGATCCTTACGAAATTTGGCAGATCGAATAAGTTTGCTCAAAGTAGAATTCATAGAATACACCATCCTTCTTACTTAAAAAACAACAAAGAAATGGCTTTTCCGATCAATCAGTTATATGATAGCTATAGGATATAGTTGGCCGATCCATATAAAATTTGGCAGATAGAATAAGTTTGCTCAAAGTAGAATTCATAGAATACACCATCCTTCTTACTTAAAAAACAACAAAGAAATGGCTTTTCCGATCAATCAGTTATATGATAGCTATAGGATAAAGTTGGCCGATCCATATAAAATTTGGCAGATAGAATAAGTTTGCCCAAAGTAGAATCAATATCATATCCCATCCTTCGAACTAAAAAAACAACAAAGTTTTGGCTCTTCCGATCAATCAGTTATATGACAGCTATACGATATAGTCTGCCGATCCTTACGAAATTTGGCAGATCGAATAAGTTTGCCCAAAGTAGAATTCATAGAATACACCATGCTTCTTACTTAAAAAACAACAAAGAAATGGATTTTCCGATCAATCATTTATATGACAGCTATAGGATATAGTTGGCCGATCCTTATAAAATTTGGCAGATCGAATAAGTTTGCCCAAAGTAGAATCAATATCGTATCCCATCCTTCGAACTAAAAAAACAACAAAGTTTTGGTTGTTCTGATCAATCAGTTATAGATGACAGCTATACGATATAGTCTGCCGATCCTTACGAAATTTGGCAGATCGAATAAGTTTGCCCAAAGTAGAATTCATATAATACACCATCCTTCTTACTTAAAAAACAACAAAGAAATGGCTTTTCCGATCAATCAGTTATATGATAGCTATAGGACATAGTTGGCCGATCCTTATAAAATTTGGCAGATCGAATGAGTTTTCCCAAATTAGAATCCGTAGAATATCCTATCCTTCTTTCTTAAAAAACAACAAAGAAATTTCTTTTTTTCTCTTCCTTCACTTCATAGCGAACGGTCGTGATTATTTTTTGCGCTTGCGATAAATTTTATTCTTCTCAAACGCGGGTTTGAAACCTTAATTTAAACACTTGTTTTATTACTAATATTGTGTCTTAATATTAAAGTTATACCCGTATCGCTACGCGCTTGTGCAGTGCCATATTTGGGTTAGCATTTAATAAAATTAAAAAGTCGCAATCCAAACATAGCTCTGCTTCTTTTTCATTCTCTGCCTTTTGAATCTTTGCAGTTAATTCTGCTCTTATCTTTTTGCGCGCATTTCTTTACACTTGCGCTCTCCCGTAGCTCTCTCTTTACTAACCTCCTCCTCTACCTACATTTTATTAACCTTAGTTGGTACAGTGGTTGAAGGTTAATTTGTTTAAAATAAAAAAAATATAAATTCATTTTTGCTAATTTTTAAAATTTTTCAAATGGAATATAATGTTGTCTGCTCATTAAAATCGTGCAATAAGCCGATATCTTCGTCCCAGGCCAGCATCTATTGTTGGATGTGCGAAAGTGTCTCACATGCAAAATGTGCTGGCCTTACTGCATCTGTCTCGGATGCCGTATCCCGCCGTGTTGGCCTCCATTATTGCTGCAGTGGATGCCGTGCTGTCCAAGATGAAATGCGATCATTCATGCGACAGACCAAGAGTGGGTTTAAAGATTTGATCGTTGGTTTCCGAAAAATCAACGATCAACTCAGTGCGCTGGATGTTCAATTCAATAGCCTTCAGCTGTTGAATGAATCTCCTAAGCGGAAAAAATCTGCTACTAGGGAAGTTGCAGCTCCAGAGATCGCGGGACAGCTGAATCCTCCCGCAATAATGCAGCCGCTCATTTCCCTTGCTACTCCAAGAGCAGGGACGGTAAATGAAAAGTCAGCACCCGAATTTACCGTAGCAGAGCATAACTTGTCCGCTTTGTCCTCCATGGCATCACTCCAAGTGATTCCTAGGAATGCCCTAGAATTAACCCCCATAGCTTCCACTAGAAATGGTAACCCGCCGCCCGGACCCCCGGAACGGACTGATGCCGCGGTATTACCGACCGTGGCACCAAAACCATTACAGGTAATCCCACCTGTTAGACAAATATTTGTCTCACGGCTAGCCCCCGATACCTCGGAGATTGATATCTCGGCTTATATCAAAGCCAAAACCAAGGCCGTTATTAAAGTGGAAGACATTAGGAAATTTAAATACTCCTACTCGAGGCGCATGTCATCCTTCATGATACGTGTGCCAGTGCCGATGTTTGCGACGCTATGTTCGCCTGGCTTCTGGCCAGAGGACATATTTGTACAAGAGCATCAGCCGAGTAAGGTAAAGAAAAAAAATTCGAAGCCAGCTGGAGTCAAGCTCCCAACATCTGTCCAATCCGACTCTTCAAAAAAACTAACATCTTCTATTAATCTTACATATCAGAATTGTAGGGGCCTACGTAGCAAGCTCCCTAGACTCTATTCTGATAGTCTTTCCTTTGCGTCCCATATTATAGTTTTTACTGAAACCTGGTTAAAGCCGGAGATCTTTTGCTCCGAAGTTTTTCCAAGTAGGTACACCACTTTTAGACGTGACCGACCTCTGCGAAGAGGTGGAGGAGCCACCTATTTCTATTGACTCCGACTTCGTTTCTGAAGAGGTAAAGTTACCAGAGTTTGGTGATTTCGAATTCATTTGCGTTAAAGTCATATTGTCTGCTCAATCTTTGTTTATTACATGTTCTTACATTCCACCATCTTCCGAGCCGCCTACATACTGGCATCACTTGTCGGCTATACAGTCTGTTTCCAATCTTATGTCCGATATTGACCTTCTGGTAATTCTTGGTGACTTTAATTTACCAGAACTCAATTGGTCAAATACAGAAAATGTATCTTTCTTATCACTTTCCACCCATCATGATTTCACGGCGGGCATCTTTGACCTGTCCCTAGGCCAGATCAACCATGTTAGAAATTCGTTAGGTCGGCTTCTTGACTTATGTTTTGTATCTGATCCAGATGGTACCACACTTTCCAGAGCTTTGCCCCTCTCAACCCCTGAAGATCCATACCACCCTACGCTTGAAGTTTCAATTGAAACCAATTCTGGGGTCAATCAGAAGCCTTCTCGCGTATCAAAGAAGATTCGTTGTTTTCGTAAGGCTGATTTTCGTAAACTTAACTTGTTAATCGATACTTTTGACTGGTCCGATATTCTGGCATGCACAGATATAAATATCATCCTAGATAAATTTTATTTCACATTAAATACATTCTTTGACTTAAGTGTGCCGTGGAAATATCCGTCCGCTACAAATAATCCACCCAAGACAGGCTTTTATATAAATATAAAAGAACCTGTAGCAGCATAGATTTCTCAAGATACTTAATAGCTCGGCTAAATTTCACCGTGCATAACGCCGAATGTTATAAAAATTATATTCGCCGCTGTCGGATTCTGTTCACTCAGGATCCAAAGCAGTTTTATAACTTTGTAAACACGAAGCGTAACCATGTATCTTTTCCTTCTCTACTTACGTATAAAAATTTATCAGCGACTTCAGATCAGGCCATTGCCGATTTATTCGCAAAATTTTTCCAAACTACTTATTCACCTCCTAAAACTTCAGATCAGCCATACGCTTACAACATTCAACCAACTAATCGTATATTTGCTCCATTTCTTTCTGAAAATAGTTTATTATTGGATCTTCAAAAGGTAAAACCAGTTTATTCGCCAGGCCTCGACGGAGTACCAGGCTGTGTGCTAAAATACTGTGCTAGGGCTCTGTGCAAACCTCTTCAAAAAATTTTTAACTTATCTTTGGAATCTTCGATTTTTCCCTTTAAATGGAAGGAATCTTTCATAATTCCTCTGCACAAAAAGGGGAAAAAAATCCGATGCTGCCAACTACAGAGGCATCTCAAAATTGTCAGCGATTCCAAAGTTATTCGAAAAATTAATAACTCCTCATTTGCAACACCTATGCTCTTCAATAATTTCTCCATGTCAGCATGGTTTCATTAAGCGTCGCCCCACCACCACTAATTTATTGGAGTTGACATCCTTTGTTTTAGATGGCTTCCAAAAGGGACTTCAAACTGATGTTATTTACACAGACTTTAGTAAAGCATTTGATTCAGTTAATCACTCACTTTTGTTGAGTAAACTAAATCTTTTGGGATTCTCAACCGACCTCATTACGTGGATCTCCAGCTATTTAAATGGAAGAACACAGAGAGTCTTATTTAAAAACCAATATTCCCGCTTAGTCCGTGCCACATCTGGAGTCCCTCAAGGAAGCCATCTTGGCCCATTACTATTCACTCTCTTTATAAATGACTTGCCCTCATCCTTAACCAACGCGCTGGTACTAATGTACGCAGACGATGTTAAGCTTTGTCTGCAATATAAGTTCCCGTCTGCCCAAAACAGACTCCAGTCCGATCTCGATAATTTTCAAATATGGTGTTTAGCTAATGACTTAATACTTAATGGATCAAAATGCAAACTTATGTCTTTTTACCGTACTAGTCCTCACCAGGCTTCGTACTATCTCTCTGGGATTGCCTTAGAAAAATTAACTCAGGCTAATGATCTTGGTGTCCTTTTAGACATAAAACTTAAATTTTCCGACCATATTTCTTTAATGGTTAATAAGGCTAAAGGTGTTCTTGGTTTTATTAAAAGATGGGCTAAAGAATTTAACGACCCTTATATTACTAAAATCTTATTTATATCCTTGGTCCGTCCGATACTGGAGTACGGTTCATGTGTCTGGTGTCCCCAATACGGTGTTCATCAAGACCGCATAGAATCCGTACAAAAGAACTTCTTAATATTTGCTCTTAGAGGACTTAACTGGGACGCAAATCTTCACCTTCCTTCGTATAGTAGTAGACTCCTACTAATAAACTTACCCTCCTTAACAAATCGTAGAATAATGCTGGGTGTCGTTTTCCTACACAACCTCATTAATGGTGATGTAGATAGCCAGCACTTACTAACACGCTTACAGTTTAACGTTCCGAATAGAAGGACTAGATACTTTAGTCCTTTATTCTTAAGCCATTGTAGATCGACATATGCACTGCATGATCCTCTTAGGATTTTATGTTCGAACTACAATGGTTTGTATAATATTATATCTCGTTCATCCCTTTCTAATATGAAAACCTTCATTTTAATCTACCTCCAAGAACATACTAATTCTTCCTCGTTTTCTTTATAATCATTCTATTTATATTTATATTTATATATACTAACTCGAATTTATTCCCGCGATTCGAGCCGTACGCTATGCGGCAGGCGCCCCTCGGTCGGTTGGGCGGGAGGTGGGCTGCACGTATGCAGTGGGAAGCGCGCGCAAAAAAAAATATCTTTTCCGATCAATCAGTTATATGATAGCTATAGGATATAGTTGGCCGATCCTTATAAAATTTGGCAGATCGAATAAGTTTTCCCAAAGTAAAATCAATGTCGTATTCCATCCATCTAACTAAAAAATCAACAAAGTTATGGCTTTTCCGATCAATCAGTTATATGACAGCTATACGATATGGTCTGCCGATCTTTACGAAATTAAGCAGATCGAATAAGTTTGCCCAAAGTAAAATCCATAATACACCATCCTTCTTGCTTTAAAAACAACAAAGAAATGGATTTTCCGATCAATCAGTTATATGAAAGCTATACGATATGGTCTGCCGATCCTTACGAAATTTGGCAGATCGAATAAGTTTTCCCAAAGTAAAATCAATGTCGTATCTCATCCTTCTAAATAAAAAAACAACAAAGTTATGGCTTTTCCGATCAATCAGTTATATGACAGCTATACGATATGGCCTGCCGATCCTTACGAAATTTGGCAGATCGAATGAGTTTGCCCAATTAAGAATACGAGAATATCCCATCCTTCTAACTTAAAAAACAACCAAGTAATGGCTTTTGCGATCAATCAGTAATATGACAGCTAAATGATACAGTTGGCCGATCCTTATGAAATTTGGCAGATCGAATAAGTTTGCCCAAAGTAGAATTCATAGAATACACCATCCTTCTTACTTAAAAAACAACAAAGAAATGGATTTTCCGATCAATCATTTATATGACAGCTATAGGATATAGTTGGCCGATCCTTATGAAATTTGGCAGATAGAAAAAGTTTGCCCAAAGTAGAATCAATATCGTATCCCATCCTTCGAACTAAAAAACAACAAAGTTTTGGTTGTTCTGATCAATCAGTTATAGATGACAGCTATACGATATAGTCTGCCGATCCTTACGAAATTTGGCAGATCGAATAAGTTTGCCCAAAGTAGAATTCATATACTACACCATCCTTCTTACTTAAAAAACAACAAAGAAATGGCTTTTCCGATCAATCATTTATATGACAGCTATAGGATATAGTTGGCCGATCCTTATGAAATTTGGCAGATCGAATGAGTTTGCCCAAATTAGAATCCGTTAAATATCCCATCCTTCTTTCTTAAAAAAAAACAAAGAAATGGCTTTTCCGATCAATCAGTTATATGACAGCTAAATGATATAGTTGGCTGATCCTTATGAAATTTGGCAGATAGAAAAAGTTTGCCCAAAGTAGAATCAATATCGTATCCCATCCTTCGAACTAAATAAACAACAAAGTTTTGGCTTTTCTGACCAATCAGTTATATATGACAGCTAATTGATTTTGTTGGCTGATCCTTATGAAATTTGGCAAATCGAATAAATTTTGCTCAAAGTAGAATTCATAGAATACACCATCCTTCTTACTTAAAAAACAACAAAGAAATGGCTTTTCCGATCAATCAGTTATATGATAGCTATAGGATATAGTTGGCCGATCCATATAAAATTTGGCAGATAGAATAAGTTTGCCCAAAGTAGAATCCATAATACACCATCCTTCTTACTTAAAAAACAACAAAGTTATGGCTTTTCCGATCAATCAGTTATATGACAGCTATACGATATGGTCTGCCGATCCTTACGAAATTTGGCAGATCGAATAAGTTTGCCCAAAGTAGAATCCATAATACACCATCCTTCTTACTTAAAAAACAACAAAGTTATGGCTTTTCCGATCAATCAGTTATATGAAAGCTATACGATATGGTCTGCCGATCCTTACGAAATTTGGCAGATCGAATAAGTTTGCCCAAATTAGAATCCATAGAATATACCATCCTTCTTACTTAAAAAACAACAAAGTTATGGCTTTTCCGATCAATCAGTTATATGAAAGCTATACGATATGGTCTGCCGATCCTTACGAAATTTGGCAGATCGAATAAGTTTGCCCAAATTAGAATCCATAGAATATACCATCCTTCTTACTTAAAAAACAACACAGTTATGGCTTTTCCGATCAATCAGTTATATGACAGCTATACGATATGGTCTGCCGATCCTTAGGAAATTTGGCAGATCGAATAAGTTTGCTCAAAGTAGAAATCATAGAATACCCCATCCTTCTAACTTAAAAAACAACAAAGAAATGGCTTTTCCGATCAATCAGTTATATGATAGCTATAGGATATAGTTGGCCGATCCTTATGAAATTTGGCAGATCGAATGAGTTTGATCAAAGTAGAATTCATAGAATACACCATCCTTCTTACTTAAAAAACAACAAAGAAATGGCTTTTCCGATCAATCAGTTATATGATAGCTATAGGAGATAGTTGGCTGATCCTTATGAAATTTGGCAAATCGAATAAATTTGCTCGAAGTAGAATTCATAGAATACACCATCCTTCTTACTTAAAAAACAACAAAGAAATGGCTTTTCCGATCAATCAGTTATATGATAGCTATAGGATATAGTTGGCCGATCCAAATAAAATTTGGCAGATAGAATAAGTTTGCCCAAAGTAGAATTCATAGAATACTCCATCCTTCTTACTTAAAAAACAACAAAGAAATGGATTTTCCGATCAATCATTTATATGACAACTATAGGATATAGTTGGCCGATCCTTATGAAAGATAGAAAAAGTTTGCCCAAAGTAGAATCAATATCGTATCCCATCCTTCGAACTAAAAAAACAACAAAGTTTTGGCTTTTCCGATCAATCATTTATATGACAGCTATAGGATATAGTTGGCCGATCCCTATGAAATTTGGCAGATAGAAAAAGTTTGCCCAAAGTAGAATCAATGTCGTATCTCATCCTTCTAAATAAAAAAACAACAAAGTTATGGCTTTTCCGATCAATCAGTTATATGACAGCTATACGATATGGCCTGCCGATCCTTACGAAATTTGGCAGATCGAATGAGTTTGCCCAATTAAGAATACGAGAATATCCCATCCTTCTAACTTAAAAAACAACCAAGTAATGGCTTTTACGATCAATCAGTAATATGACAGCTAAATGATACAGTTGGCCGATCCTTATGAAATTTGGCAGATCGAATAAGTTTGCCCAAAGTAGAATTCATAGAATACACCATCCTTCTTACTTAAAAAACAACAAAGAAATGGATTTTCCGATCAATCATTTATATGACAGCTATAGGATATAGTTGGCCGATCCTTATGAAATTTGGCAGATAGAAAAAGTTTGCCCAAAGTAGAATCAATATCGTATCCCATCCTTCGAACTAAAAAAACAACAAAGTTTTGGTTGTTCTGATCAATCAGTTATATATGACAGCTATACGATATAGTCTGCCGATCCTTATGAAATTTGGCAGATCGAATAAGTTTGCCCAAAGTAGAATTCATAGAATACACCATCCTTTTTACTTAAAAAAAAAACAAAGTTATGGCTTTTCCGATCAATCAGTTATATGATAGCTATAGGACATAGTTGGCCGATCCTTATAAAATTTGGCAGATCGAATGAGTTTGCCCAAATTAGAATCCGTAGAATATCCTATCCTTCTTTCTTAAAAAACAACAAAGAAATATCTTTTCCGATCAATCAGTTATATGATAGCTATAGGATATAGTTGGCCGATCCTTATAAAATTTGGCAGATCGAATAAGTTTGCCCAAAGTAGAATCAATATCGTATCCCATCCTTCTAAATAAAAAAACAACAAGTTTATGGCTTTTCCGATCAATCTGTTATATGACAGCTATACGATATGGTCTGCCGATCCTTACGAAATTAAGCAGATCGAATGAGTTTGCCCAAATTAGAATTCATAGAATACCCCATCCTTCTTTCTTAAAAAAAAACAAAGAAATGGCTTTTCCGATCAATCAGTTATATGATAGCTATAGGATATAGTTGGCCGATCCTTATAAAATTTGGCAGATCGAATAAGTTTTCCCAAAGTATAATCAATATCGTATCCCATCCTTCTAACTAATAAAACAACAAAGTTATGGCTTTTCCGATCAATCAGTGATGTGACAGCTATAAGATATGGTCTGCCTATCATTACGAAATTTGGCAGATCGAATAAGTTTGCCCAAAGTAAAATCCATAATACACCATCCTTCTTACTTAAAAAACAGCAAAGAAATGGATTTTCCGATCAGTTATATGAAAGCTATACGATATGGTCTGCCGATCCTTACGAAATTTGGCAGATCGAATAAGTTTGCCCAAATTAGAATCCATAGAATATACCATCCTTCTTACTTAAAAAAGAACAAAGTTATGGCTTTTCCGATCAATCAGTTATATGATAGCTATAGGATATAGTTGGCCGATCCTTATAAAATTTGGCAGATCGAATAAGTTTTCCCAAAGTAAAATCAATGTCGTATTCCATCCATCTAACTAAAAAAACAACAAAGTTATATGATAGCTATAGGATATAGTCTGCCGATCCTTACGAAATTAAGCAGATCGAATAAGTTTGCCCAAAGTAGAATTCATAGAATACCCCATCCTTCTTTCTTAAAAATAAAACAAAGAAATGGCTTTTCCGATCAATCAGTTATATGATAGCTATAGGATATAGTTGGCCGATCCTTATAAAATTTGGCAGATCGAATGAGTTTGCCCAAATTAGAATCCGTAGAATATCCTATCCTTCTTTCTTAAAAAACAACAAAGAAATATCTTTTCCGATCAATCAGTTATATGATAGCTATAGGATATAGTTGGCCGATCCTTATAAAATTTGGCAGATCGAATAAGTTTGCCCAAAGTAGAATCAATATCGTATCTCATCCTTCTAAATAAAAAAACAACAAGTTTATGGCTTTTCCGATCAATCTGTTATATGACAGCTATACGATATGGTCTGCCGATCCTTACGAAATTAAGCAGATCGAATGAGTTTGCCCAAATTAGAATTCATAGAATACCCCATCCTTCTTTCTTAAAAAAAACAAAGAAATGGCTTTTCCGATCAATCAGTTATATGATAGCTATAGGATATAGTTGGCCGATCCTTATAAAATTTGGCAGATCGAATAAGTTTTCCCAAAGTATAATCAATATCGTATCCCATCCTTCTAACTAATAAAACAACAAAGTTATGGCTTTTCCGATCAATCAATGATGTGACAGCTATAAGATATGGTCTGCCTATCATTACGAAATTTGGCAGATCGAATAAGTTTGCCCAAAGTAAAATCCATAATACACCATCCTTCTTACTTAAAAAACAGCAAAGAAATGGATTTTCCGATCAATCAGTTATATGAAAGCTATACGATATGGTCTGCCGATCCTTACGAAATTTGGCAGATCGAATAAGTTTGCCCAAATTAGAATCCATAGAATATACCATCCTTCTTACTTAAAAAAGATCAAAGTTATGGCTTTTCCGATCAATCAGTTATATGATAGCTATAGGATATAGTTGGCCGATCCTTATAAAATTTGGCAGATCGAATAAGTTTTCCCAAAGTAAAATCAATGTCGTATTCCATCCATCTAACTAAAAAAACAACAAAGTTATATGATAGCTATAGGATATAGTCTGCCGATCCTTACGAAATTAAGCAGATCGAATAAGTTTGCCCAAAGTAGAATTCATAGAATACCCCATCCTTCTTTCTTAAAAATAAAACAAAGAAATGGCTTTTCCGATCAATCAGTTATATGATAGCTATAGGATATAGTTGGCCGATCCTTATAAAATTTGGCAAATCGAATAAGTTTTCCCAAAGTAAAATCAATATCGTATCCCATCCATCTAACTAAAAAAACAACAAAGTTATGGCTTTTCCGATCAATCAGTTATATGAAAGCTATACGATATGGTCTGCCGATCCTTACGAAATTTGGCAGATCGAATAAGTTTGCCCAAATTAGAATCCATAGAATATACCATCCTTCTTACTTAAAAAACAACAAAGTTATGGCTTTTCCGATCAATCAGTTATATGAAAGCTATACGATATGGTCTGCCGATCCTTACGAAATTTGGCAGATCGAATAAGTTTGCCCAAATTAGAATCCATAGAATATACCATCCTTCTTACTTAAAAAACAACAAAGTTATGGCTTTTCCGATCAATCAGTTATATGATAGCTATAGGATATAGTTGGCCGGTCCTTATAAAATTTGGCAGATCGAATAAGTTTGTCCAAAGTAGAATCAATGTCGTATCCCATCATTCGAACTAAAAAAACAACAAAGTTATGGCTTTTCCGATCAATCAGTTATATGACAGCTATACGATATGGTCTGCCGATCCTTACGAAATTTGGCAGATCGAATAAGTTTGCCCAAATTAGAATCCATAGAATATACCATCCTTCTTACTTAAAAAACAACAAAGTTATGGCTTTTCCGATCAATCAGTTGTATGAGAGCTATACAATATGGTTTGCCGATCCTTACGAAATTTGGCAGACCGAATTAGTTCCGCTAAAGTAGTATCCATAGAATATCCTATCCCACCTACCTACAACAAAGAAATGGCTTTTCCGATCAATCAGTTATATGATAGCTATAGGATATAGTTGGCCGATCCTTATAAAATTTGGCAGATCAAATAAGTTTGCCAAATGTAGAATCAATATCGTATCTCATCCTTTTAACTAAAAAAACAACAAAGTTATGGCTTTTCCGATCAATCAGTTATATGACAGCTATACGATATGGTCTGCCGATCCTTACAAAATTTGGCAGATCGAATGAGTTTGCCCAAATAAGAATAAGAGAATATCCCATCCTTCTAACTTAAAAAACAACCAAGTAATGGCTTTTGCGATCAATCAGTAATATGACAGCTAAATGATACAGTTGGCCGATCCTTATGAAATTTGGCAGATCGAATAAGTTTGCCCAAAGTAGAATTCATAGAATATCCCATCCTTCTTTCTAAAAAAAAAACAAAGAAATGGCTTTTCCGATCAATCAGTTATATGACAGCTAAATGATATAGTTGGCTGATCCCTATGAAATTTGGGATCTTCTAACTTAAAAAACAACAAAGAAATGGCTTTTCCGATCAATCAGTTATATGATAGCTATAGGATATAGTTGGCCGATCCTTATGAAATTTGGCAGATCGAATGAGTTTGATCAAAGTAGAATTCATAGAATACACCATCCTTCTTACTTAAAAAACAACAAAGAAATGGCTTTTCCGATCAATCAGTAATATGATAGCTATAGGAGATAGTTGGCTGATCCTTATGAAATTTGGCAAATCGAATAAATTTGCTCGAAGTAGAATTCATAGAATACACCATCCTTCTTACTTAAAAAACAACAAAGAAATGGCTTTTCCGATCAATCAGTTATATGATAGCTATAGGATATAGTTGGCCGATCCAAATAAAATTTGGCAGATAGAATAAGTTTGCCCAAAGTAGAATTCATAGAATACTCCATCCTTCTTACTTAAAAAACAACAAAGAAATGGATTTTCCGATCAATCATTTATATGACAACTATAGGATATAGTTGGCCGATCCTTATGAAAGATAGAAAAAGTTTGCCCAAAGTAGAATCAATATCGTATCCCATCCTTCGAACTAAAAAAACAACAAAGTTTTGGCTTTTCCGATCAATCATTTATATGACAGCTATAGGATATAGTTGGCCGATCCCTATGAAATTTGGCAGATAGAAAAAGTTTGCCCAAAGTAGAATCAATGTCGTATCTCATCCTTCTAAATAAAAAAACAACAAAGTTATGGCTTTTCCGATCAATCAGTTATATGACAGCTATACGATATGGCCTGCCGATCCTTACGAAATTTGGCAGATCGAATGAGTTTGCCCAATTAAGAATACGAGAATATCCCATCCTTCTAACTTAAAAAACAACCAAGTAATGGCTTTTACGATCAATCAGTAATATGACAGCTAAATGATACAGTTGGCCGATCCTTATGAAATTTGGCAGATCGAATAAGTTTGCCCAAAGTAGAATTCATAGAATACACCATCCTTCTTACTTAAAAAACAACAAAGAAATGGATTTTCCGATCAATCATTTATATGACAGCTATAGGATATAGTTGGCCGATCCTTATGAAATTTGGCAGATAGAAAAAGTTTGCCCAAAGTAGAATCAATATCGTATCCCATCCTTCGAACTAAAAAAACAACAAAGTTTTGGTTGTTCTGATCAATCAGTTATATATGACAGCTATACGATATAGTCTGCCGATCCTTATGAAATTTGGCAGATCGAATAAGTTTGCCCAAAGTAGAATTCATAGAATACACCATCCTTTTTACTTAAAAAAAACAAAGTTATGGCTTTTCCGATCAATCAGTTATATGATAGCTATAGGACATAGTTGGCCGATCCTTATAAAATTTGGCAGATCGAATGAGTTTGCCCAAATTAGAATCCGTAGAATATCCTATCCTTCTTTCTTAAAAAACAACAAAGAAATATCTTTTCCGATCAATCAGTTATATGATAGCTATAGGATATAGTTGGCCGATCCTTATAAAATTTGGCAGATCGAATAAGTTTGCCCAAAGTAGAATCAATATCGTATCTCATCCTTCTAAATAAAAAAACAACAAGTTTATGGCTTTTCCGATCAATCTGTTATATGACAGCTATACGATATGGTCTGCCGATCCTTACGAAATTAAGCAGATCGAATAAGTTTGCCCAAAGTAGAATTCATAGAATACCCCATTCTTCTTTCTTAAAAAAAAAACAAAGAAATGGCTTTCCGATCAATCAGTTATATGATAGCTATAGGATATAGTTGGCCGATCCTTATAAAATTTGGCAGATCGAATAAGTTTTCCCAAAGTATAATCAATATCGTATCCCATCCTTCTAACTAATAAAACAACAAAGTTATGGCTTTTCCGATCAATCAGTTATATGAAAGCTATACGATATGGTCTGCCGATCCTTACGAAATTTGGCAGATCGAATAAGTTTGCCCAAATTAGAATCCATAGAATATACCATCCTTCTTACTTAAAAAAGAACAAAGTTATGGTTTTTCCGATCAATCAGTTATATGATAGCTATAGGATATAGTTGGCCGATCCTTATAAAATTTGGCAGATCGAATAAGTTTTCCCAAAGTAAAATCAATGTCGTATTCCATCCATCTAACTAAAAAAACAACAAAGTTATATGATAGCTATACGATATGGTCTGCCGATCCTTACGAAATTAAGCAGATCGAATAAGTTTGCCCAAAGTAGAATTCATAGAATACCCCATCCTTCTTTCTTAAAAATAAAACAAAGAAATGGCTTTTCCGATCAATCAGTTATATGATAGCTATAGGATATAGTTGGCCGATCCTTATAAAATTTGGCAGATCGAATAAGTTTTCCCAAAGTCAAATCAATGTCGTATCCCATCCATCTAACTAAAAAAACAACAAAGTTATGGCTTTTCCGATCAATCAGTTATATGATAGATATAGGATATAGTTGGCCGGTCCTTATAAAATTTGGCAGATCGAATAAGTTTACCCAACGTAGAGTCAATGTCGTATCCCATCATTCGAACTAAAAAAACAACAAAGGTATGGCTTTTCCGATCAATCAGGTATATGACAGCTATACGATATGGTCTGCCGATCCTTACGAAATTTGGCAGATCGAATAAGTTTGCCCAAATTAGAATCCATAGAATATACCATCCTTCTTACTTAAAAAACAACAAAGTTATGGCTTTTCTGATCAATCAGTTGTATGAGAGCTATACAATATGGTTTGCCGATCCTTACGAAATTTGGCAGACCGAATTAGTTCCGCTAAAGTAGTATCCATAGAATATCCTATCCCACCTACCTACAACAAAGAAATGGCTTTTCCGATCAATAAGTTATATGATAGCTATAGGATATAGTTGGCCGATCCTTATAAAATTTGGCAGATCAAATAAGTTTGCCAAATGTAGAATCAATATCGTATCTCATCCTTTTAACTAAAAAAACAACAAAGTTATGGCTTTTCCGATCAATCAGTTATATGACAGCTATACGATATGGTCTGCCGATCCTTACAAAATTTGGCAGATCGAATGAGTTTGCCCAAATAAGAATAAGAGAATATCCCATCCTTCTAACTTAAAAAACAACCAAGTAATGGCTTTTGCGATCAATCAGTAATATGACAGCTAAATGATACAGTTGGCCGATCCTTATGAAATTTGGCAGATCGAATAAGTTTGCCCAAAGTAGAATTCATAGAATATCCCATCCTTCTTTCTAAAAAAAAAACAAAGAAATGGCTTTTCCGATCAATCAGTTATATGACAGCTAAATGATATAGTTGGCTGATCCCTATGAAATTTGGCAGATAGAAAAAGTTTGCCCAAAGTAGAATCAATATCGTATCCCATCCTTCGAACTAAAAAAACAACAACGTTTTGGCTTTTCTGATCAATCAGTTATATATGACAGCTATACGATATAGTCTGCCGATCCTTACGAAATTTGGCAGATCGAATAAGTTTGCCCAAAGTAGAATTCATAGAATACACCATCCTTCTTAATTAAAAAACAACTCAGAAATGGATTTTCCGATCAATTATTTATATGACAGCTATAGGATAAAGTTGGCCGATCCATACGAAATTTGGCAGATAGAAAAAGTTTGCCCAAAGTAGAATCAATATCGTATCCCATCCTTCGAACTAAAAAAACAACAACGTTTTGGCTTTTCTGATCAATCAGTTATATATGACAGCTATACGATATAGTCTGCCGATCCTTACGAAATTTGGCAGATCGAATAAGTTTGCCCAAAGTAGAATTCATAGAATACACCATCCTTCTTACTTAAAAAACAACAAAGAAATGGCTTTTCCGATCAATCATTTATATGACAGCAATAGGATATAGTTGGCCGATCCTTATGAAATTTGGCAGATCGAATGAGTTTGCCCAAAGTAGAATCCATAATACACCATCCTTCTTACTTAAAAAAGAACTAAGAAATGGCTTTTCCGATCAATGATTTATATGACAGCTATAGGATATAGTTGGCCGAACCTTTTGAAATTTGGCAGATCGAATGAGTTTGCCCAAATTAGAATCCGTTAAATATCCCATCCTTCTTTCTAAAAAAAAAACAAAGAAATGGCTTTTCCGATCAATCAGTTATATGACAGCTAAATGATATAGTTGGCTGATCCCTATGAAATTTGGCAGATAGAAAAAGTTTGCCCAAAGTAGAATCAATATCGTATCCCATCCTTCGAACAAAAAAAACAACAACGTTTTGGCTTTTCTGATCAATCAGTTATATATGACAGCTATACGATATAGTCTGCCGATCCTTACGAAATTTGGCAGATCGAATAAGTTTGCCCAAAGTAGAATTCATAGAATACACCATCCTTCTTAATTAAAAAACAACTCAGAAATGGATTTTCCGATCAATTATTTATATGACAGCTATAGGATAAAGTTGGCCGATCCATATGAAATTTGGCAGATAGAAAAAGTTTGCCCAAAGTAGAATCAATATCGTATCTCATCCTTCAAACTAAAAAAACAACAAAGTTTTGGCTTTTTCGATCAATCAGTTATATGACAGCTATACGATATAGTATGCCGATCGTCAGGAAATTTGGCAGATCGAATAAGTATGCCCAAAGTAGAATTCATAGAATACACCATCCTTCTTACTTAAAAAACAACAAAGAAATGGCTTTTCCGATCAATCATTTATATGACAGCTATAGGATATAGTTGGCCGATCCTTATGAAATTTGGCAGATCGAATGAGTTTGCCCAAAGTAGAATTCATAGAATACACCATCCTTCTTACTTAAAAAACAACTCAGAAATGGATTTTCCGATCAATTATTTATATGACAGCTATAGGATATAGTTGGCCGATCCATATGAAATTTGGCAGATAGAAAAAGTTTGCCCAAAGTAGAATCAATATCGTATCTCATCCTTCTAAATAAAAAATCAACAATGTTTGGCTATTCCGATCAATCAGTTATATGACAGCTATACGATATAGTCTGCCGATCCTTAGGAAATTTGGCAGATCGAATAAGTTTGCCCAAAGTAGAATTCATAGAATACACCATCCTTCTTACTTAAAAAACAACAAAGAAATGGCTTTTCCGATCAATCATTTATATGACAGCTATAGGATATAGTTGGCCGATCCTTATGAAATTTGGCAGATCGAATGAGTTTGCCCAAAGTAGAATTCATAGAATACACCATCCTTCTTACTTAAAAAACAACTCAGAAATGGATTTTCCGATCAATTATTTATATGACAGCTATAGGATATAGTTGGCCGATCCCTATGAAATTTGGCAGATCGAATAAGTTTGCCCAAAGTAGAATTCATAGAATACACCATCCTTCTTACTTAAAAAACAACAAAGAAATGGATTTACTGATCAATCATTTATATGACAGCTATACGATATGGTCTGCCGATCCTTACGAAATTTGGCAGATCGAATGAGTTTTCCCAAATAAGAATACGAGAATATCCCATCCTTCTAACTTCAAAAACAACAAAGTAATGGCTATTCCGATCAATCATTTATATGACAGCTATAGGATATAGTTGGCCGATCCTTATGAAATTTGGCAGATAGAAAAGTTTGCCCAAAGTAGAATCAATATCGTATCCCATCCTTCGAACTAAAAAAACAACAATGTTTTGGCTTTTCCGATCAATCAGTTATATGACAGCTATACGATATGGTCTGCCGATCCTTACGAAATTTGGCAGATCGAATAAGTTTGCCCAAATTAGAATCCATAGAATATACCATCCTTCTTACTTAAAAAACAACAAAGTTATGGCTTTTCCGATCAATCAGTTGTATGACAGCTATACAATATGGTTTGCCGATCCTTACAAAATTTGGCAGACCGAAGAAGTTCCGCTAAAGTAGTATCCATAGATTATCCTATCCCTCTTACTTTAAAAATAACAAATTATAGCTTTTCTGACCAATCAGTTATATAACAGCTATAGGATATAGTTGGCCGATCCTTATCAAATATGGCAGATCGAATAAGTTTTCCCAAGGTAGAAACAATAGCATATCCCATCCTTCCAACTTAAAAAACAACAAAGTTATGGCTTTTCCGATCAAACAGTTACTCCCAAAATATCTGATATCAATTTTGGTGTCGAATAAATGCAACATATGTATAAAAAATTACATATGAAAAATATTTTTACCCGGAACGTGTTTATATGGTATATTGGTATTGTTCCACGTGCCAATAAGAATATATTTCATATGTAATTTTTGATACATATATTGCATTTATTCGTCACCAAATTTGATATCAGATATTTTGGGAGTAGCATGCGTGTTCGCCAACGATATTTTACCTCGTCAAGAGGTTTTTTTTTATGATATCAGATATTTTGGGCGTTGCGTGAACGATTGTCACCGGACTCAGAGACAATCAAGAATTTCGTTTTTCGAATTTCAAATTACCCTTGGTGTTTCGTAAATACCAGGTGTTTACAACAAAACTTACTAAACACTAAAATAATGAGTAAAAGAACAAAATAACAAAAATAGTTGCATTCTCGAACTCGGCTCGAACCCTGTACCCCTTACATAGCAGCCGAGAACTCTACCGTTGGGCTACCCCTGACAAGGTTTCGCGCGAAAATTTTCTTAAGTTCAATTGTTGCTCCGTGCTACTTTAAAATTCTTCCAAACACACGAGCGCTCTCTGGCGGTGAAAACAAGAAATTGCAAATTGCTTGGGATATTTTTTTCGGAGTGCGCCATCAGCTGTTTGTGAATTGTTGGGGAGTGTGCGGTCGCCGCCAGGCAAAGCGCCATCAGCTATTTGTGAATTGTTTGGGAGAGTGCGTTCGCGGCCAATGACCAGTTCTTAATAAAAAACTTTTTATTTCAATAAAATAAATTAAATGCATTATTTCTATTTATTGTTTTATTTTTGATGTTCGCAAACTTAAAAAAGCCAATCGGCAATCGAAAAGTCTATGTATTGGTTTAAATATGCACCTTAGCTTCACAGCCAGCACCATGGGTGGCTCGAATTATCGAACTATATCTTGAGTAAGCGACTTTTCCCAGATATGAATGTTATATCAAAAGTTGCGTTGTCTCAAGGGCTATCTCTACATGCAATATGAATCATATTGTTAGAGTCCATTTTGAAAAAAAAAATTTTTTCTGAAAAAAAGATTTTCTTTTTAGTGTATTTTTTTTTTCTTACGATTCAGACATTTGATCTTAAAGAAAGCGAAAAAGATATTAAAAAACCTTTCGAACTAAATATAGCATGTGAAGTTAGGTTCATTGGTTTAAAAGTTACGCGTTTCTTACATTTAAGAGTCTTTTTAATTTTTTAAGGTAACCATAAGTAATTTAAAAAAATCGTAGAACAAACGTTGCTTAGATTTTAGTTACTCACAATCTCAAATTTTTTAAAAATCTTAAGAGACAAACTAAGGCAACCGTGACGGGACATTTTTTCGGAGTAAAATTTTAAAAACATTTTCTTTTGGGAACTTCTTTAAAAATCGTTTTTCCTGAATAACTTTTGAAAAATATATCGGATCGGTATGGCTGAGGTGTCAATCGACGCGTATTTTCAGAATCTGCATATATAAAAACATTTTGTCTGGTGACACCAATGTCCCAACTATCTTCAATTTAGTGAATCGAAAGCGTTTTACATTTACGAAAATTTCTCCCAAGCCAAACGACTTTTGGCCAATGTTTGGATTAAATCCCTCTAATGAAAACAATACCTTTCATTTGGTATATCACTCATTCAGTTTGAACGCACACAGAAAATTTGTAATTCTTCGGCTCAATATAGTGTCTTCAGGCGCCTGCTATAAGCAGGGCATGCATGTCGCCACCTAGCGGACGGCCGTCCGCTGTGATATGACATCTATACGATATGGTCTGCCGATCTTTACGAAATTTGGCAGATCGAATAAATTTGCCCAAAGTAGAATTCATAGAATACCCCATCCTTCTTACTTAAAAAAAGACAAAGAAATGGCTTTTCCGATCAATCAATTATATGACAGCTATAGGATATAGTTGGCCGATCCTTATCAAATATGGCAGATCGAATAAGTTTTCCCAAGGTAGAACCAATAGCATATCCCATCCTTCCAACTTAAAAAACAACAAAGTAATGACTTTTCCGATCAATCAGTTATATGACAGCTATAGGATATAGTTGGCCGATCCTTATGAAATTTGGCAGATCGACTAAATTTGGCCAAAGTAGAATTCATAGAATACCCCATCCTTCTTACTTAAAAAACAACAAAGTAATGGCTTTTCCGATCAATCAGTTATATAACAGCTATAGGATATAGTTGGCCGATCCTTATAAAATATGGCAGATCGAATAAGTTTTCCCAAGGTAGAATCATAGCATATCCCATCCTTCCAACTTGAAAAACAACAAAGTTATGGCTTTTCCGATCAATCAGTTATATAACTGCTATAGGATATAGTTGGCCGATCCTTATAAAATTTGGCAGATCGTAAAAGTTTTCTCAAAGTAGAATCAATAGCATATCCGATCAATCAGTTATATGACACCTATAGTATACAATTGGCAGATCCTTTTAAAATTAGGCAGGTAGAAAAAGTTTCGCTAAAGTAAAATCCTTTGAATATCCCATCGCTCTAACTTAAAAAACAACAAAGTTATGACTTTCCGAACAATCAGTTATATGACAGCTATACGATATGGTCTGCCGATCCTTATAGCAGTTATATGACAGCTATAGGATATAGTTGGCCGATCCTTATGAAATTTGGCAGATCGAATAAGTTTGCCCAAAGTAGAATAAATGGCATATCCCATCCTTCTAACTTAAAAAACGACAAAGTAATGGCTTTTCCAATCAATCAGTTATTTGCCAGCTATACGATATGGTTTGCCGATCCTTACGAAATTAGACAGATCGAATAACTTTGCCCAAAGTAGAATCCATAGAATATTCCAGCCTTCTAACTTTAAAAAACAACCAAGTAATTGCTTTTCCGATCAATCAATTATATGACAGCTATAGGATATAGTTGGCCGATCCTTATGAAATTTGGCAGATCGAATAAGTTTGCTCAAAGTAGAATTCATAAAATACACCATCCTTCTTTCTTAAAAAACAAGAATGGAAAGCTAACTTCGGGCGGAGCCGAAGTTGATATACCCTTGCAGCTTATATTATTAGATATATATCGGATCTTATATAGTCGGCCGATCCTTATAAAACACGGCATATCAAATTAGTTTGCCGAAAGTAGAATCAATGTCGCATCCCATCCTTCGAACTAAAAAAACAACAAAGTTATGGCTTTTCCGATCAAAAAGTTATATGACAGCTATACGATATGGTCTGCCGATCCTTACGAAATTTGGCAGATCGAATAAGTTTGCCCAAAGTAGAATCCATAATACACCATCCTTCTTACTTAAAAAACAACAAAGTTATGGCTTTTCCGATCAATCAGTTATATGAAAGCTATACGATATGGTCTGCCGATCCTTACGAAATTTGGCAGATCGAATAAGTTTGCCCAAATTAGAATCCATAGAATATACCATCCTTCTTACTTAAAAAACAACAAAGTTATGGCTTTTCCGATCAATCAGTTATATAACATATCCTATAGATGCCCGATCCTTATAAAATTTGGCAGATCGAATAAGTTTTCCCAAGGTAGAACCAATAGCATATCCCATCCTTCCAACTTAAAATACAACAAAGTAATGACTTTTCCGATCAATCAGTTATATGACAGCTATACGATATGGTCTGCCGATCCTTATGAAATTTGGCAGATAGAAAAAGTTTGCCCAAAGTAGAATTAATGTCGTATCCCATCATTCGAACTAAAAAAACAACAAAGTTATGGCTTTTCCGATCAATCAGTTATATGACAGCTATACGATATGGTCTGCCGATCCTTACGAAATTTGGCAGATCGAATAAGTTTGCCCAAATTAGAATCCATAGAATATACCATCCTTCTTACTTAAAAAACAACAAAGTTATGGCTTTTCCGATCAATCAGTTGTATGACAGCTATACAATATGGTTTGCCGATCCTTACAAAATTTGGCAGACCGAAGAAGTTCCGCTAAAGTAGTATCCATAGATTATCCTATCCCTCTTACTTTAAAAATAACAAATTATAGCTTTTCTGACCAATCAGTTATATAACAGCTATAGGATATAGTTGGCCGATCCTTATCAAATATGGCAGATCGAATAAGTTTTCCCAAGGTAGAAACAATAGCATATCCCATCCTTCCAACTTAAAAAACAACAAAGTTATGGCTTTTCCGATCAAACAGTTACTCCCAAAATATCTGATATCAATTTTGGTGTCGAATAAATGCAACATATGTATAAAAAATTACATATGAAAAATATTTTTACCCGGAACGTGTTTATATGGTATATTGGTATTGTTCCACGTGCCAATAAGAATATATTTCATATGTAATTTTTGATACATATATTGCATTTATTCGTCACCAAATTTGATATCAGATATTTTGGGAGTAGCATGCGTGTTCGCCAACGATATTTTACCTCGTCAAGAGGTTTTTTTTTATGATATCAGATATTTTGGGCGTTGCGTGAACGATTGTCACCGGACTCAGAGACAATCAAGAATTTCGTTTTTCGAATTTCAAATTACCCTTGGTGTTTCGTAAATACCAGGTGTTTACAACAAAACTTACTAAACACTAAAATAATGAGTAAAAGAACAAAATAACAAAAATAGTTGCATTCTCGAACTCGGCTCGAACCCTGTACCCCTTACATAGCAGCCGAGAACTCTACCGTTGGGCTACCCCTGACAAGGTTTCGCGCGAAAATTTTCTTAAGTTCAATTGTTGCTCCGTGCTACTTTAAAATTCTTCCAAACACACGAGCGCTCTCTGGCGGTGAAAACAAGAAATTGCAAATTGCTTGGGATATTTTTTTCGGAGTGCGCCATCAGCTGTTTGTGAATTGTTGGGGAGTGTGCGGTCGCCGCCAGGCAAAGCGCCATCAGCTATTTGTGAATTGTTTGGGAGAGTGCGTTCGCGGCCAATGACCAGTTCTTAATAAAAACTTTTTATTTCAATAAAATAAATTAAATGCATTATTTCTATTTATTGTTTTATTTTTGATGTTCGCAAACTTAAAAAAGCCAATCGGCAATCGAAAAGTCTATGTATTGGTTTAAATATGCACCTTAGCTTCACAGCCAGCACCATGGGTGGCTCGAATTATCGAACTATATCTTGAGTAAGCGACTTTTCCCAGATATGAATGTTATATCAAAAGTTGCGTTGTCTCAAGGGCTATCTCTACATGCAATATGAATCATATTGTTAGAGTCCATTTTGAAAAAAAAAATTTTTTCTGAAAAAAAGATTTTCTTTTTAGTGTATTTTTTTTTTCTTACGATTCAGACATTTGATCTTAAAGAAAGCGAAAAAGATATTAAAAAACCTTTCGAACTAAATATAGCATGTGAAGTTAGGTTCATTGGTTTAAAAGTTACGCGTTTCTTACATTTAAGAGTCTTTTTAATTTTTTAAGGTAACCATAAGTAATTTAAAAAAATCGTAGAACAAACGTTGCTTAGATTTTAGTTACTCACAATCTCAAATTTTTTAAAAATCTTAAGAGACAAACTAAGGCAACCGTGACGGGACATTTTTTCGGAGTAAAATTTTAAAAACATTTTCTTTTGGGAACTTCTTTAAAAATCGTTTTTCCTGAATAACTTTTGAAAAATATATCGGATCGGTATGGCTGAGGTGTCAATCGACGCGTATTTTCAGAATCTGCATATATAAAAACATTTTGTCTGGTGACACCAATGTCCCAACTATCTTCAATTTAGTGAATCGAAAGCGTTTTACATTTACGAAAATTTCTCCCAAGCCAAACGACTTTTGGCCAATGTTTGGATTAAATCCCTCTAATGAAAACAATACCTTTCATTTGGTATATCACTCATTCAGTTTGAACGCACACAGAAAATTTGTAATTCTTCGGCTCAATATAGTGTCTTCAGGCGCCTGCTATAAGCAGGGCATGCATGTCGCCACCTAGCGGACGGCCGTCCGCTGTGATATGACATCTATACGATATGGTCTGCCGATCTTTACGAAATTTGGCAGATCGAATAAATTTGCCCAAAGTAGAATTCATAGAATACCCCATCCTTCTTACTTAAAAAAAGACAAAGAAATGGCTTTTCCGATCAATCAATTATATGACAGCTATAGGATATAGTTGGCCGATCCTTATCAAATATGGCAGATCGAATAAGTTTTCCCAAGGTAGAACCAATAGCATATCCCATCCTTCCAACTTAAAAAACAACAAAGTAATGACTTTTCCGATCAATCAGTTATATGACAGCTATAGGATATAGTTGGCCGATCCTTATGAAATTTGGCAGATCGACTAAATTTGGCCAAAGTAGAATTCATAGAATACCCCATCCTTCTTACTTAAAAAACAACAAAGTAATGGCTTTTCCGATCAATCAGTTATATAACAGCTATAGGATATAGTTGGCCGATCCTTATAAAATATGGCAGATCGAATAAGTTTTCCCAAGGTAGAATCATAGCATATCCCATCCTTCCAACTTGAAAAACAACAAAGTTATGGCTTTTCCGATCAATCAGTTATATAACTGCTATAGGATATAGTTGGCCGATCCTTATAAAATTTGGCAGATCGTAAAAGTTTTCTCAAAGTAGAATCAATAGCATATCCGATCAATCAGTTATATGACACCTATAGTATACAATTGGCAGATCCTTTTAAAATTAGGCAGGTAGAAAAAGTTTCGCTAAAGTAAAATCCTTTGAATATCCCATCGCTCTAACTTAAAAAACAACAAAGTTATGACTTTCCGAACAATCAGTTATATGACAGCTATACGATATGGTCTGCCGATCCTTATAGCAGTTATATGACAGCTATAGGATATAGTTGGCCGATCCTTATGAAATTTGGCAGATCGAATAAGTTTGCCCAAAGTAGAATAAATGGCATATCCCATCCTTCTAACTTAAAAAACGACAAAGTAATGGCTTTTCCAATCAATCAGTTATTTGCCAGCTATACGATATGGTTTGCCGATCCTTACGAAATTAGACAGATCGAATAACTTTGCCCAAAGTAGAATCCATAGAATATTCCAGCCTTCTAACTTTAAAAAACAACCAAGTAATTGCTTTTCCGATCAATCAATTATATGACAGCTATAGGATATAGTTGGCCGATCCTTATGAAATTTGGCAGATCGAATAAGTTTGCTCAAAGTAGAATTCATAAAATACACCATCCTTCTTTCTTAAAAAACAAGAATGGAAAGCTAACTTCGGGCGGAGCCGAAGTTGATATACCCTTGCAGCTTATATTATTAGATATATATCGGATCTTATATAGTCGGCCGATCCTTATAAAACACGGCATATCAAATTAGTTTGCCGAAAGTAGAATCCATACAAAGTCTCAGTCTTCTAACTTAAACAAGAATAGAAAGCTAACTTCGGGCGGAGCCGAAGTTGATATACCCTTGCAGATATGTGGCAGCTTATATTATTAGATATATATCGGATCTTATATAGTCGGCCGATCCTTATTAAACTCGGCAGATCAAATTAGTTTGCCGAAAGTAGAATCCATACAAAGTCCCAGTCTTCTAACTTAAAAAACAACAGAGATATGGCATTTCCGATCAATCAGTTATATGGCAGCTATAGGATATAGTCGGCCGATCCTTATGAAATTTGGCAGATCGAATAAGTCTGCTAATAGAAGAGTCCACATCAAGTCCCATCCTCCTAACTTAAAAAACAACATAGATATGACATTTCCGATCAATCAGTTATATGGCAGCTATAGGATTTAGTCGGCCGATCCTTATGAAATTTGGCAGATCAAATAAGTCTGTTAAAGAGGAGTCCACAGCAAGTCCGAACCTTATAACTTTAAAAACAACAGAGATATGACATTTCCGATCAATCAGTTATATGTCAGCTATAGGATATAGCTGGCCGATCCTTATGAAATTTGGCAGATCAAATAAGACTGCTAAAAGAGGAGTCCACAGCAAGTCATAATTTTATACTGCCTGCAAAGGAAAGAAGGATGTGTGCAAAGTTTAAAGTCGATAACTTATATCGACTCAGGAGGTGATCCTGATCAAGAAGATATATACTTTATAGGGTAGGAGATGTCTCCTTCACTGCACACCTTTGACCAAAATTATAATACCCTCTGCAAGGGTATAACAACAAATAAATGGCTTTTCCGATCAATCAGTTATATGATAGCTATAGGATATAGTTGGCCGATCCTTATAAAATTTGGCAGATCGAATAAGTTTTCCCAATGTAGAATCAATATCGTATCTCATCCTTCTAACTAATAAAACAACAAAGTTATGGCTTTTCCGATCAATCAGTTATATAACATATCCTATAGATGGCCTATCCTTATAAAATTTGGCAGATCGAATAAGTTTTCCCAAGGTAGAATCAATAGCATATCCCACAACAAAGTTATGACTTTCCGAACAATCAGTTATATGACAGCTATACGATATGGTCTGCCGATCCTTATAGCAGTTATATGACAGCTATAGGATATAGTTGGCCGATCCTTATGAAATTTGGCAGATCGAATAAGTTTGCCCAAAGTAGAATAAATAGCATATCCCATCCTTCTAACTTAAAAAACAACCAAGTAATGGCTTTTCCGATCAATCAATTATATGGCAGCTATAGGATATAGTTGACCGATCCCGGCCGTTCCGACTTATATACTGCCTGCAAAGGAAAGAAGGATGTGTGCAAAGTTTGAAGTCGATAGCTTTAAAACTGAGAGACTAGTTTATCGAGACTTATATCGACTCAGGAGGTGATCGTGATCAAGAATATATATATTTTATAGGGTCGGAGATGTCTCCTTCACTGTGTGTCTCCTCTTTTGGCAGACTTATTCGTTCTGCAAAATTTCATAAGGATCGGTCGACTCTGTCCTATAGCTGCTATATAACTGATTGATCGGAAATGCCATAACTTTGTTGTTTTATAAGTTAGAAGGATGGGACTTGCTATGGACTCCTCTTTTGGCAGACTTATTCGATCGGCCAAATTTCATAAGGATCGGCCAACTATATCCTATAGCTGCCATATAACTGATTGATCGGAAATTCCATATCTCTGTTGTTTTTTAAGTTAGAAGACTGGGACTTTGTATGGATTCTACTTTCGGATTCTAAATCCCTCTAATGAAAACAATACCTTTCATTTGGTATATCACTCATTCAGTTTGAACGCACACAGAAAATTTGTAATTCTTCGGCTCAATATAGTGTCTTCAGGCGCCTGCTATAAGCAGGGCATGCATGTCGCCACCTAGCGGACGGCCGTCCGCTGTGATATGACATCTATACGATATGGTCTGCCGATCTTTACGAAATTTGGCAGATCGAATAAATTTGCCCAAAGTAGAATTCATAGAATACCCCATCCTTCTTACTTAAAAAAAGACAAAGAAATGGCTTTTCCGATCAATCAATTATATGACAGCTATAGGATATAGTTGGCCGATCCTTATCAAATATGGCAGATCGAATAAGTTTTCCCAAGGTAGAACCAATAGCATATCCCATCCTTCCAACTTAAAAAACAACAAAGTAATGACTTTTCCGATCAATCAGTTATATGACAGCTATAGGATATAGTTGGCCGATCCTTATGAAATTTGGCAGATCGACTAAATTTGGCCAAAGTAGAATTCATAGAATACCCCATCCTTCTTACTTAAAAAACAACAAAGTAATGGCTTTTCCGATCAATCAGTTATATAACAGCTATAGGATATAGTTGGCCGATCCTTATGAAATATGGCAGATCGAATAAGTTTTCCCAAGGTAGAATCATAGCATATCCCATCCTTCCAACTTGAAAAACAACAAAGTTATGGCTTTTCCGCTCAATTAGTTATATAACTGCTATAGGATATAGTTGGCCGATCCTTATAAAATTTGGCAGATCGTAAAAGTTTTCTCAAAGTAGAATCAATAGCATATCCGATCAATCAGTTATATGACACCTATAGTATACAATTGGCAGATCCTTTTAAAATTAGGCAGGTAGAAAAAGTTTCGCTAAAGTAAAATCCTTTTAATATCCCATCGCTCTAACTTAAAAAACAACAAAGTTATGACTTTCCGAACAATCAGTTATATGACAGCTATACGATATGGTCTGCCGATCCTTATAGCAGTTATATGACAGCTATAGGATATAGTTGGCCGATCCTTATGAAATTTGGCAGATCGAATAAGTTTGCCCAAAGTAGAATAAATAGCATATCCCATCCTTCTAACTTAAAAAACGACAAAGTAATGGCTTTTCCAATCAATCAGTTATTTGCCAGCTATACGATATGGTTTGCCGATCCTTACGAAATTAGACAGATCGAATAATTTTGCCCAAAGTAGAATCCATAGAATATTCCAGCCTTCTAACTTTAAAAAACAACCAAGTAATTGCTTTTCCGATCAATCAATTATATGACAGCTATAGGATATAGTTGGCCGATCCTTATGAAATTTGGCAGATCGAATAAGTTTGCTCAAAGTAGAATTCATAAAATACACCATCCTTCTTTCTTAAAAAACAAGAATGGAAAGCTAACTTCGGGCGGAGCCGAAGTTGATATACCCTTGCAGCTTATATTATTAGATATATATCGGATCTTATATAGTCGGCCGATCCTTATAAAACACGGCATATCAAATTAGTTTGCCGAAAGTAGAATCCATACAAAGTCTCAGTCTTCTAACTTAAACAAGAATAGAAAGCTAACTTCGGGCGGAGCCGAAGTTGATATACCCTTGCAGATATGTGGCAGCTTATATTATTAGATATATATCGGATCTTATATAGTCGGCCGATCCTTATTAAACTCGGCAGATCAAATTAGTTTGCCGAAAGTAGAATCCATACAAAGTCCCAGTCTTCTAACTTAAAAAACAACAGAGATATGGCATTTCCGATCAATCAGTTATATGGCAGCTATAGGATATAGTCGGCCGATCCTTATGAAATTTGGCAGATCGAATAAGTCTGCTAATAGAAGAGTCCACAGCAAGTCCCATCCTCCTAACTTAAAAAACAACATAGATATGACATTTCCGATCAATCAGTTATATGGCAGCTATAGGATATAGTCGGCCGATCCTTATGAAATTTGGAAGATCGAATAAGTCTGCTAAAAGAGGAGTCCACAGCAAGTCCCATCCTTCTAACTTGAAAAACAACGAAGTTATGGCATTTCCGATCAATCAGTTATATGGCAGCTATAGGATATAGTCGGCCGATCCTTATGAAATTTTGCAGATCGAATAAGTCTGCTAAAAGAGGAGTCCACAGCAAGTCCCATCCTTCTAACTTAAAAAACAACGAAGTTATGGCATTTCCGATCAATCAGTTATATGGCAGCTATAGGATATAGTTGGCCGATCCCGGCCGTTCCGACTTATATACTGCCTGCAAAGGAAAGAAGGATGTGTGCAAAGTTTGAAGTCGATAGCTTTAAAACTGAGAGACTAGTTTGCGTAGAAACAGACAGACAGACGGACAGACGGACATGCTTATATCGACTCAGGAGGTGATCCTGATCAAGAATATATATACTTTATAGGGTCGGAGATGTCTCCTTCACTGCGTTGCACACTTTTGACCAAAATTATAATACCCTCTGCAAGGGTATAAAAACAACAGAGATATGGCATTTCCGATCAATCAGTTATATGGCAGCTATAGGATATAGTCGGCCGATCCTTATGAAATTTGGCAGATCGAATAAGTCTGCTAAAAGAAGAGTCCACAGCAAGTCCCAACCTTATAACTTTAAAAACAACATAGATATGACATTTCCGATCAATCAGTTATATGGCAGCTATAGGATTTAGTCGGCCGATCCTTATGAAATTTGGCAGATCAAATAAGTCTGTTAAAGAGGAGTCCACAGCAAGTCCGAACCTTATAACTTTAAAAACAACAGAGATATGACATTTCCGATCAATCAGTTATATGTCAGCTATAGGATATAGCTGGCCGATCCTTATGAAATTTGGCAGATCAAATAAGACTGCTAAAAGAGGAGTCCACAGCAAGTCATAATTTTATAACTTTAAAAACAACAGTGATATGAAATTTCCGATCAATCAGTTATATGGCAGCTATAGGATATAGTTGACCGATCCCGGCCGTTCCGACTTATATACTGCCTGCAAAGGAAAGAAGGATGTGTGCAAAGTTTAAAGTCGATAACTTATATCGACTCAGGAGGTGATCCTGATCAAGAAGATATATACTTTGTAGGGTAGGAGATGTCTCCTTCACTGCACACCTTTGACCAAAATTATAATACCCTCTGCAAGGGTATAACAACAAATAAATGGCTTTTCCGATCAATCAGTTATATGATAGCTATAGGATATAGTTGGCCGATCCTTATAAAATTTGGCAGATCGAATAAGTTTTCCCAATGTAGAATCAATATCGTATCTCATCCTTCTAACTAATAAAACAACAAAGTTATGGCTTTTCCGATCAATCAGTTATATAACATATCCTATAGATGGCCTATCCTTATAAAATTTGGCAGATCGAATAAGTTTTCCCAAGGTAGAATCAATAGCATATCCCACAACAAAGTTATGACTTTCCGAACAATCAGTTATATGACAGCTATACGATATGGTCTGCCGATCCTTATAGCAGTTATATGACAGCTATAGGATATAGTTGGCCGATCCTTATTAAATTTGGCAGATCGAATAAGTTTGCCCAAAGTAGAATAAATAGCATATCCCATCCTTCTAACTTAAAAAACAACCAAGTAATGGCTTTTCCGATCAATCAATTATATGGCAGCTATAGGATATAGTTGACCGATCCCGGCCGTTCCGACTTATATACTGCCTGCAAAGGAAAGAAGGATGTGTGCAAAGTTTGAAGTCGATAGCTTTAAAACTGAGAGACTAGTTTATCGAGACTTATATCGACTCAGGAGGTGATCGTGATCAAGAATATATATATTTTATAGGGTCGGAGATGTCTCCTTCACTGTGTGTCTCCTCTTTTGGCAGACTTATTCGTTCTGCAAAATTTCATAAGGATCGGCCAACTATATCCTATAGCTGCTATATAACTGATTGATCGGAAATGCCATAACTTTGTTGTTTTATAAGTTAGAAGACTGGGACTTTGTATGGATTCTACTTTCGGATTCTAAATCCCTCTAATGAAAACAATACCTTTCATTTGGTATATCACTCATTCAGTTTGAACGCACACAGAAAATTTGTAATTCTTCGGCTCAATATAGTGTCTTCAGGAGCCTGCTATAAGCAGGGCATGCATGTCGCCACCTAGCGGACGGCCGTCCGCTGTGATATGACATCTATACGATATGGTCTGCCGATCTTTACGAAATTTGGCAGATCGAATAAATTTGCCCAAAGTAGAAATCATAGAATACCCCATCCTTCTTACTTAAAAAAAGACAAAGAAATGGCTTTTCCGATCAATCAATTATATGACAGCTATAGGATATAGTTGGCCGATCCTTATCAAATATGGCAGATCGAATAAGTTTTCCCAAGGTAGAACCAATAGCATATCCCATCCTTCCAACTTAAAAAACAACAAAGTAATGACTTTTCCGATCAATCAGTTATATGACAGCTATAGGATATAGTTGGCCGATCCTTATGAAATTTGGCAGATCGACTAAATTTGGCCAAAGTAGAATTCATAGAATACCCCATCCTTCTTACTTAAAAAACAACAAAGTAATGGCTTTTCCGATCAATCAGTTATATAACAGCTATAGGATATAGTTGGCCGATCCTTATGAAATATGGCAGATCGAATAAGTTTTCCCAAGGTAGAATCATAGCATATCCCATCCTTCCAACTTGAAAAACAACAAAGTTATGGCTTTTCCGATCAATCAGTTATATAACTGCTATAGGATATAGTTGGCCGATCCTTATAAAATTTGGCAGATCGTAAAAGTTTTCTCAAAGTAGAATCAATAGCATATCCGATCAATCAGTTATATGACACCTATAGTATACAATTGGCAGATCCTTTTAAAATTAGGCAGGTAGAAAAAGTTTCGCTAAAGTAAAATCCTTTGAATATCCCATCGCTCTAACTTAAAAAACAACAAAGTTATGACTTTCCGAACAATCAGTTATATGACAGCTATACGATATGGTCTGCCGATCCTTATAGCAGTTATATGACAGCTATAGGATATAGTTGGCCGATCCTTATGAAATTTGGCAGATCGAATAAGTTTGCCCAAAGTAGAATAAATAGCATATCCCATCCTTCTAACTTAAAAAACGACAAAGTAATGGCTTTTCCAATCAATCAGTTATTTGCCAGCTATACGATATGGTTTGCCGATCCTTACGAAATTAGACAGATCGAATAACTTTGCCCAAAGTAGAATCCATAGAATATTCCAGCCTTCTAACTTTAAAAAACAACCAAGTAATTGCTTTTCCGATCAATCAATTATATGACAGCTATAGGATATAGTTGGCCGATCCTTATGAAATTTGGCAGATCGAATAAGTTTGCTCAAAGTAGAATTCATAAAATACACCATCCTTCTTTCTTAAAAAACAAGAATGGAAAGCTAACTTCGGGCGGAGCCGAAGTTGATATACCCTTGCAGCTTATATTATTAGATATATATCGGATCTTATATAGTCGGCCGATCCTTATAAAACACGGCATATCAAATTAGTTTGCCGAAAGTAGAATCCATACAAAGTCTCAGTCTTCTAACTTAAACAAGAATAGAAAGCTAACTTCGGGCGGAGCCGAAGTTGATATACTCTTGCAGATATGTGGCAGCTTATATTATTAGGTATATATCGGATCTTATATAGTCGGCCGATCCTTATTAAACTCGGCAGATCAAATTAGTTTGCCGAAAGTAGAATCCATACAAAGTCCCAGTCTTCTAACTTAAAAAACAACAGAGATATGGCATTTCCGATCAATCAGTTATATGGCAGCTATAGGATATAGTCAGCCGATCCTTATGAAATTTGGCAGATCGAATAAGTCTGCTAAAAGAGGAGTCCACAGCAAGTCCCATCCTTCTAACTTGAAAAACAACGAAGTTATGGCATTTCCGATCAATCAGTTATATGGCAGCTATAGGATATAGTCAGCCGATCCTTATGAAATTTGGCAGATCGAATAAGTCTGCTAAAAGAGGAGTCCACAGCAAGTCCCATCCTTCTAACTTGAAAAACAACGAAGTTATGGCATTTGCGATCAATCAGTTATATGGCAGCTATAGGATATAGTTGGCCGATCCCGGCCGTTCCGACTTATATACTGCCTGCAAAGGAAAGAAGGATGTGTGCAAAGTTTGAAGTCGATAGCTTTAAAACTGAGAGACTAGTTTGCGTAGAAACAGACAGACAGACGGACAGACGGACAGACGGACATGCTTATATCGACTCAGGAGGTGATCCTGATCAAGAATATATATACTTTATAGGGTCGGAGATGTCTCCTTCACTGCGTTGCACACTTTTGACCAAAATTATAATACCCTCTGCAAGGGTATAAAAACAACAGAGATATGGCATTTCCGATCAATCAGTTATATGGCAGCTATAGGATATAGTCGGCCAATCCTTATGAAATTTGGCAGAACAAATAAGTCTGCTAAAAGAGGAGTCCACAGCAAGTCCCAACCTTATAACTTTAAAAACAACATAGATATGACATTTCCGATCAATCAGTTATATGGCAGCTATAGGATTTAGTCGGCCGATCCTTATGAAATTTGGCAGATCAAATAAGTCTGTTAAAGAGGAGTCCACAGCAAGTCCGAACCTTATAACTTTAAAAACAACAGAGATATGACATTTCCGATCAATCAGTTATATGTCAGCTATAGGATATAGCTGGCCGATCCTTATGAAATTTGGCAGATCAAATAAGACTGCTAAAAGAGGAGTCCACAGCAAGTCATAATTTTATAACTTTAAAAACAACAGAGATATGAAATTTCCGATCAATCAGTTATATGGCAGCTATAGGATATAGTTGACCGATCCCGGCCGTTCCGACTTATATACTGCCTGCAAAGGAAAGAAGGATGTGTGCAAAGTTTAAAGTCGATAACTTATATCGACTCAGGAGGTGATCCTGATCAAGAAGATATATACTTTATAGGGTAGGAGATGTCTCCTTCACTGCACACCTTTGACCAAAATTATAATACCCTCTGCAAGGGTATAACAACAAATAAATGGCTTTTCCGATCAATCAGTTATATGATAGCTATAGGATATAGTTGGCCGATCCTTATAAAATTTGGCAGATCGAATAAGTTTTCCCAATGTAGAATCAATATCGTATCTCATCCTTCTAACTAATAAAACAACAAAGTTATGGCTTTTCCGATCAATCAGTTATATAACATATCCTATAGATGGCCTATCCTTATAAAATTTGGCAGATCGAATAAGTTTTCCCAAGGTAGAATCAATAGCATATCCCACAACAAAGTTATGACTTTCCGAACAATCAGTTATATGACAGCTATACGATATGGTCTGCCGATCCTTATAGCAGTTATATGACAGCTATAGGATATAGTTGGCCGATCCTTATTAAATTTGGCAGATCGAATAAGTTTGCGCAAAGTAGAATAAATAGCATATCCCATCCTTCTAACTTAAAAAACAACCAAGTAATGGCTTTTCCGATCAATCAATTATATGGCAGCTATAGGATATAGTTGACCGATCCCGGCCGTTCCGACTTATATACTGCCTGCAAAGGAAAGAAGGATGTGTGCAAAGTTTGAAGTCGATAGCTTTAAAACTGAGAGACTAGTTTATCGAGACTTATATCGACTCAGGAGGTGATCGTGATCAAGAATATATATATTTTATAGGGTCGGAGATGTCTCCTTCACTGTGTGTCTCCTCTTTTGGCAGACTTATTCGTTCTGCAAAATTTCATAAGGATCGGTCGACTCTGTCCTATAGCTGCTATATAACTGATTGATCGGAAATGCCATAACTTTGTTGTTTTATAAGTTAGAAGGATGGGACTTGCTATGGACTCCTCTTTTGGCAGACTTATTCGATCGGCCAAATTTCATAAGGATCGGCCAACTATATCCTATAGCTGCCATATAACTGATTGATCGGAAATTCCATATCTCTGTTGTTTTTTAAGTTAAAAGACTGGGACTTTGTATGGATTCTACTTTCGGCAAACTAATTTGATCTGCCGAGTTTGATAAGGATCGCCCGACTATATAAGATCCGATATATATCTAATAATTTAAGCTGCCACATATCTGCAAGGGTATTTCAACTTCGGCTCCGCCCGAAGTTAGCTTTCCATTCTTGTTTTTAAAGTGAATTAGCAACAACAAAAATGAAATTACGAAAAATATTTTTATCTATGCATGGCCTCGCTAAATACATTTATGCAATAAAGATTTTTATCGATCCTTATAAACTGTTTGCTTTTTATTTTTATTATTTGATATTATAATGGTAGCTCCTATTTCCGTTACCTTATACGGAACAGTGTATTTAGGATCTAACTTATGACCTGTTTCGTTTTTTAGTAAAACTTTATCTCCCACTGATATATCTATATTATTTACTTTCTGATCATATAATTTTGTATTTCAATACTTATTTTCTTCTAACATAACTCTAGTTCTATTATATGCTACTTCGAGTCTATATTTACTCTCTTTAGCATAGTCATCTATATTATATATTGTTTCTATGTTATCTATACTATTAAATTCTTTTGGTAAATTATTTGTTTTGCCAAATACCAACTCATATGGACAATAATTATGTGCCATTTAGGGGGTCGTGTTGAAACAAAAGGCGAAATATTAAAGCCATACATCCCAATCAGTTTTATCAACCGATATGTAACATCGTATGTATTCATTAAAGGTTCTATGACTTCTTTCGATTGTCCCAACTTTCTGGTGGTGGTGTGCGGTAGATGTTATGTTTTTGATGTTCAAATATTTGCACAAGTCATTTATAATTGAATTCTTGTATTCTGTTCCCATGTCTGTAATGAACGTCTTCATTAGACCGTACTTCAGAATAAATGGTTCAAAAATTGCTTTAGCGACAGTATTTGCCTTCTCATTTGCAACTGGTATGACAAGTAGATATTTTATTGTCACATATTAACGTTATAGTTATATCTTTCAGTTATATCTTTAGACATACTTTTACAGTAATAGTGTCTTTTTACTTTGGCCAAAGTTTTTGATATGCCAGTATGACCTCCTTGAATTGGATCGTCATGAAATGTAGACAATATTGCTTCTTTTTCTTTTAAACTTTTTTATTTGAATACCCAGTTTGAGTAGGGATACTCCTAACGATTTTAATATTCTATTGCCCATATTTTTGAAAGTATCGATTGATTTTTGATCAAAGATATTTTCCCACGGTGCCAGTTTTAGTTGGCTGATTTTATTTATAGCGGCTTGCATTTTAAGCCTTTGGAAGAATTATTGACCTAAGTCAATAATTATATAAATCGCTAACATTATATCTTGCGATTTTTTCCTATCATGTTTACGGAAACAGAGCATATTTTTAATCTGCAATGTCACTACTTTACGTACTTCGTAATTTTTGATGATTTCATATACGTTGGGCTTAGAAGCTTTTCCAATAGATCGCTTAGGCAATTCTATTTCTTTATTTTCCGCGCGGAATTTTTGTCTACTTTAATATCTAGTAGTGACTTTCATTAAATGTCTTGTAATATTCTGTAGCTCTTTAATGGTTATTCTTGATAATGCATCAGCTACATGATTGTCTTTTCCCTTTAAATATTCGACTGTAAAGTCATATTCTTCAAATCTCGTCAGTTTATAACTTGGATTGATGATTGAAAATAGATATATTAGATATATTCTAGGCACTGGGTATTTCATAATGACATCATATTTTTTCTCGTCTGAAAGTATTCCTTTATTAGTAAATTTATGACCTAGAAAAGTCACCTCATGCATAAAAAATGAACATTTTTCTGGATGTAACTTCAGGTTATATTTCCTACATTTCTCAAAAACATCCGTTAAGTTCTGTTAGGCTATTAATGGTTTTTAATAGCGGCCGAATAAATACACGATTTGTTAATTTAATTTCAATTTTATTTGAGGTTTCAATTTTAACCCCAAAAACCAGCCGCTCAACTCAAATGCCGAAATACAAGTACATGAAAAGCTAAGCAGTAAAACCTCAAACCATGCAGCTGTCCATAATTCCGAGGGCAAGAGGCGAGGCGGGGAAACGCACACAGGCACAAGATGAGCTAGTGTGCAGCAGTCAAAGCTCTCAAAAGCGCATGCGCTACAAATACCAGCAAAGCGCATGCGAAACTGGGAGAAACAAAAAAAAATAGAAACTGCTGATAATCCGCCACTGCTTCTCCGTTTCAGCGTTTTTTATATCATTTTAACATTTTCACCTTTGGCTGCTTGGCACAACATCCTCCCACCGTTGAAGGCTGACCCTTCGACAGAAGCCTTAAGGGGTAGCAGACACAGCCTTGACACCGCACGCTTAGCCGTTCCAACAGCAGTCCTTAATATGGCTACACGGTTCACTCCGTCACGTCCAGGAATCAGCTCCAGTGTAGTATGCATGGGTCATTATAGGAAGCATCCACTGTAGCAATACAATATTGTACTACAGTGTTGTTACATAAACATAATGCCCCGGCCAAATAGCCAGCCATATATATATATGCCTTAAAGACTCACTCCTGGGAAGTGCATTGGTCAGCAAATTCCCATGAGTTGACAACGCATACAAGTGAGCCATGCATACTTACACCCTTAAGCTCGGGCCGCTACCAGCCTTATATACGAGCATAGAAATATATGTATATGAATATAGCTGCGACTGATCGCTGCCGAGCTTTTGTAGGCAGCGCAGCCGCGAGCAATAGAATATTAATTCACTCTGTATTTGACTTTCATAATAATAAAAACAAAAAAAAAAAAAACTGCAAAAACAAAGTGACAATTACAAAATGAAAAAGTATAAATATATATATTGAAATATTGATATATATAAAAATGGCACAATAAAACGACATTGTTCAATATAAAAATAAAAACAATTATTTCGGAGAAAGACCAAAAAAAAAATGCATGAAATGCATGAAAAGCATCCCGTTTTTTATGCCAACGAAAAAAATAATAAATAAATAATAAAAACAACGACTAAAAAGCAACCAACTAATGAGCAGCGAGGGATTCGGAGAAACTGCTCCTGTCGAGCAAAGGGATGCACCAAGCCTGCAAGAGGCACTAGAGGTGTGTCCATACGATGGACCACGCCCACTTACAATAGCTGAGTATAGGGCACGGCAGAAAAACAACGAAAAGGCACCAAAGAATAAGAGGAGTGGACAGAGGATCAAACTCCTCCAACAGCGACGATTAATCAAGGACTTCATCAAAGTGGCAACAAACGACGAAGAAAGGAATCAGCACGAGAGGAATCTGGAGACCATCGAGGACCAACTTCGCAAAAGAGCGAAGTATCGCAACCAGGCTGCATTTATGCCAATGCCCAAGTTGCCTTTATTATAATAAAACTCTACCTCAAGTCGATGCGCGAAAGCGCTGCTTGAAAAATACTAACCACTGTTAGGCTGTATACTAAAACCATATAACTGATGTTGATTTATATAGAGCAAAATATTGTAAATCAGTTATATGTAAATTAACACTTTTTTTCTTTTCCTTCATTTTTTTTATAAATAAACCCTACGCAGTTGCGCACGGGTATTCAAGACTTTGTCTTTCTCTTAATTTTTTTTAATGAATAATAGCATTAATAAGCTAGACTTCAATATTAAAAATAAGCCACATATATTTGGCATAAAATATAGAATTTTAGAACAAACCCCAAATATGGGTTTAATAGAGACGAAAACTGTCGATTCCACGGCAAACGTCATAAACAAAATAGAATCAGAAAAAGTAGATATGGAAACGGTTACCCTTTTGTTAATAATAATCGTCGTTGTAATGTTAGCAAACGTGTTTATTAAATTATACAAGCTACATACAAGCTTGCGAAAAAGATTCCAAAGCCAAGCTAATGACTTGGATAAAATCAAAAAAAAAAAAAAAACCTTTTTTAAAAGTACACATTGCAACTTCAATTATGATTAAAGGTAACAAGTATAAAAATACTCTCCATTCAAAACAAAACAATAAAGATGACCACCATAGAAGCCATTAGAAAGGTTTACGAAAGGGATGCTTATTTTAAAGAACATATTCAACAAATAGTCCCAACGACTCCAATAAGCATCAATCAATTAGAATACCTTCTAATTGAAACATTTAATTTCGAAAATTCACCATTAATACATTGCTCAAAAACACAAAAAGCGATTGTATTAAGCACCATTCCAGGTGTCCAAATAAAATCTGTATTGGAAGAACATGAAACATTAGGCAAAACACTTGTTATGAAAGTATTCAGAAAATAATTCTCCACATTAACAAAAATGCAATGGAATGAATTATACACCGAATTGAATAAATTATAAACCGATTTTGACAAATCATATAAATCTTTAACTCAAAATCGTACAATTCAACAGAATACCATACACAAACACGCCGAAATATTAGTAGCCCGTTTCAATAAAGCACGGTTATTAATATATGACCATAGAGATCGACTAGATAAAAATCGATGGTCACAAGTTTCAAAGTTCCTAACAAGATTGCGATCTAACCTAATAAATATAAAAGAAAGATATGACTTGGCTATTTCAGTGCCAAGTATCTTAAATACACCATTAACTGTAGAACCTGGGGACGAATTAGAATCGCGAGAACTACCAACCACAGAACAAGTAGAGTTGGAAGATTCAGATTCTGATAGATTAGAAATAGAAGAAAAAGACTTAAACAATCTAACTATACCCACAGTTCTTTTCCAATCTGAATTATCATACTAAGAAGAAGAGGATATAGATTCAAACAACATAATAGACCAAAAACCAATTATAATGGCGGACGAAACAATTGCCCAACGGGCATACATAAAAGATATTTCAAATGCCATCCCAGAGTTCAATGGCCAAAAAATAAATCTTCAAAGATTTATCACAGCCCTGAATTTGGTGAATTTAACAAAAGGCACATTTGAACATATAGCGGTTGAAGTAATCAAATCAAAAATTGTAGGATCAACCCTATATAAAGTCCAAAATGAAACCACTATAAATGGAATAATTAAAAAACTCAAAGACAGTATAATAGGAGAAACATCAGATGTCATCAAAGCAAAAATGTCAAAAACACTTCAAAAAGGTAAAACGGCTGAAAAGTTCACGGCTGAAATCGAAAACTTGCGAAAGCTTCTTGAAGCATCGTATATCGATGAAGGATTGCCTGCCGAACATGCTGATAAATTCAGCACAAAAGAGGCAATCAACACGATGACAAAAAATTGTGAACATGGGCGCCTTAAAACAGTACTAGAAGCAGGCAACCTTTCTACAATGAACGAAGCCATAGCTAAATACATACAATGTAGTACTGACATGACAGGCAATTCCAGTACAATCCTATATAACCGAAGAGGACAACCCTACCACAATAACAACTTCAGAGGAAATTATCGCGGAAGAGGTTATGGAAGAGGTTATTATAACAATAATTACCACCAAAACAACGGTTACAACCAAATAAATGGGTATAACCCAAACTATAATAACCACACCAATAATTATAGAGGTCGTGGAAATTTTAGGGGTAATAACCGTGGTGGAAATAACGGCTACAACAACAGTAACACTGGTGGAAATACCAATTCCCAAGTTCGAACTGTTGAATCCCAGCCGGAAAACTAAAGACTTCCCTTAAGAAAAAGCCACAACACTTACAGCTGTATAAAATAAACCTCAGCCTCAATATCTATGTAAACATTAAAAATTACGTTACAAAAACACCCCTAACTCTGTTAATAGATACAGGCTCAGACATTAGCATTTTAAAAATAAATTCAGATCAATATAATGAAGTAGATACAAGTGAGCCATGCATACTTACACCCTTAAGTTCGGGCCGCTACCAGCCTTATATACGAGCATAGAAATATATGTATATGAATATAGCTGCGACTGATCGCTGCCGAGCTTTTGTAGGCAGCGCAGCCGCGAGCAATAGAATATTAATTCACTCTGTATTTGACTTTCAACTAATAAACAACATCATGGCCAAAGGCCACGAAATACAATCTTTTATTAAAAATCATAAATTGTACGACAAATCTACACCAGTACCCTAGCTAGGGGCCACTTAATTGGGGGTAGATTCTCATCCTTCACCAGGACTATGTCACCGACAGACACTACGGGACCAGGGGGGCGCCATTTGGAACGCTGCTGCAACAGAGTAAGATACTCCTCCTTCCAAAGCGCCAGGATAACTAAGAAACTAAGTAAGAAGGAGACTCTCTGCCATCCATCTAGATGCTTGAAGATTAGTGCATTAAGGTCTGGTTCGATGAATATTGAAGGCGGACCGCCATTTAAAAAATGAGCCGGAGTTAGCACATCGAGGTCAGCAGGATTTTCTGAAATCGGCACAAGGGGTCTGGAATTATCGATTGAGGCTATGTGGCATAACAAAGTCCTCAATTCCTCGAAACTAAGAATTGCGAGACCAACTGAACGGTATAGGTGATGTTTTGCCGTCTTTACTGCTGCTTCCCACAGACCGCCAAAAAGAGAAGAGCGTGGAGGAATAAACCGCCACTCAATACCTTCAGACAGACAAAATTCGTGCAGAGAATTGTGGTGATCCTGACTGAGGAATCTTCGCTTCAACTCGATGAGCTCATTCCTGGCACCCACAAAATTGGTAGAATTATCAGACCAAATCTGCCTGGGTTTACGTTGTGTACAAATAAACCGCTTGAGGGCGCTCAGAAACGAAGCTGTGGAACGGTCCTTGACTAACTCCAAATGGATCGCCTTCGTACTGAAGCAGATGAACACGCAAACGTAGCATTTGACAGGGTCTTTATTCCGAGACTCTGCCTTTTAGAAAAACGGTCCGCAAAGCTTTGAAATCCTTCAACCCTCTCGGTCGAAAGATCAACAATGATTTGTTCCAGAAGCCGAGGCTTAGTGCGAAAACAGCGTATGCATTTATTTAACACCCTTGAAACGGTCTTTCTCCCCCCAATGGGCCAGTATTGGGAATGGATCTTCGCAACTAACGCCCGAGGGCCAGAGTGCAGGTTCTTCTCATGAAAGTGAGTCACTATAGCCGAAATGACGGGATGACGTCTTAGATGAATAATAGGATGGCGTCCATCAAAATCTAACGCAGAGTTCCGCAGTCGTCTGTCAACAAGAAGCAAACCAACATCGTCTACAAAAGGAGCAAGCGAGGCAAGCGTGCTTGCGGGTGGAACATAACAATACCGATGGGTCACTCATCCTTGGAGCCACTAAGAAATGGAGGGCCATGGGACCAGAGCTGAGAATTCAATGCTCTGTGGGAAGATCACCTTTGGACAGTAAATCGACTGGATTGAACGCAGTAGGAACATAATGCCATTTCATTGCCTTGGTGAGTTCCTGTATGAAAGAGACGCGATTAGACACAAACACGTTAAATCGAGCAGGTTCGTCTTGAATCCAGGACAGGGCAACCGAGGAGTCACACCAACAATAATAATCTCCGTTATAGGCCCAAGGTCAGCAACTTCAGCCATCAACCTTGCTAGCAATTCAGCCCCAGATAATTCCAGCTTCGGTATTGTCTGAGTCTTAATGGGTGCCACTCACTCTTTGATAGCTAGCGTCACAGAATCCGTGGATCTCCAAACTTCCTTGGCAGGAAATGACTAAACAAGGAAACTTAATTCGAGTTTGATCAAAACTGGCACAGAATTTCAGCCATTCGGAGAGAAGGGATTGGGGAAAGCTTTCATCCCATGACAAATTTTCCCAAATAAAATCTTTGCCCTGGTGACGACAGGACCTACCAGGCCCATAGGGTCATAAAACCGAGCGACGGACGATAGGATAGATCCAGAGGGAATATCCAGAGGATGTAACAGCCGAACCGTCGAAAACCACTAACAGCTTGGTAGTGGAACTGTCTTCCTTCTGTGATGTGATGGGGTAGTTAATACAGGCACTTACTTCGCAATTCCTGAGGCACCAGAGACATGTGACCCAGATCCAAGCACTCCTTGACGAACAAAGAATATTGGGCTCTTAAATTTGGATGACGATACAACTTGCGCTCAAGTGAATGGAACCGACGCAAGGCCTGTGAGTAGGATTCTCCCAACAGATCCACGCTGTGCTTGATTGGAAGACGAACTGAATAAGCATCTGATTCAAGATGGACGTGGTGCATGGCGAAGTGGGCATCGCAATCAAGCTCCTCCTTAGTAGCATGAACGATCGGCGCAGTGCAGGCTTCCACTTCCCAGAATTGGCGGAGCAGATAATCGAGGCGATCGTCGAAATTTTTTTTAAAGTCAGCAGGAATAACTTTACTTGAAGCGGCTAAACGAGGCTTCCCTGAGGTGCCGCCATCTCCAGAAACTACCCATCTAAAACTTTTGCACAAGAGGCAGACCGTCTCCTAGCTGGATTTGCCCAACTGAGAGATGACCAAAAACAGGCTTGCTCCAATAAGCAAATCCACACGCAGCGCTCTGTGGAAGTTCGGATCTGCCAGACCACATTGGCAGGAAGCTTCTAGTTGGAGACATCTATGTTTAGACCAGGTTGACGCTCTGTGATGTGAGACGCCACAACGCCCTCAATGTACACAGAATACGTGGATATTCGAGACTTCAGGCAAACATTAACCGATGCTCCCGTAGTGAATTCAGCGTCTCCAAGACCAGTCACAGCTACAGATCATTTGGATTGATGATGCTGAAGTTGGCTGGCCTTGGGAGCCGTAGTCAAGTAGAGCTCGGCAAGGAAGGAAGGCTCCTGATCGGCAACGGACGAGAATGTTGGCGGTTGGCAAAAACACTACTTCAGCGCAGCGATCCTGGGTCACAAACGAGGTAGCTGGCGGAGCCTGAGAGGTTGCAGCCACAGCTTCATTGACAGGATCCAACTCGGAAACGGAAACGGAAACCATGCTGGATAACTGCTCGCAAGGATGCAGCAGAGCATGATGTCGGCGATTACACGTTGGGCAGCGGTTGGATGAGCATCCTCGGGCTAAGTGCATAAACCGAGCCATAGATTCCCAAGTTGGAAGGCTGTCATCACGGCTTCCTGGGAGACAATCGTCCCACTTAGCCTTTGTGGCAGGATCCAGCTTTTGAAAGATGATCTGTATGCGGAGGCATCCTTGCATTTCGGCTGGTGTTCCGGAACTCCCGAAGCATTGCAACGGATCCTGGCTCAACCATCCTTAGCTGCAGGATCTCGTTGATGTGAGCCTGGAATATTAACCGGCGACTCCTAAATCTGTTGCGCAAAAGATAAGGGCAACATCGTCTCCAAGGCTGACTCCCGCAAACATGAAGTAAGCTACCTTAGCTTCTCCATCTTGGTCAAGTGAGGATGGCTGTCAATCGTCGTCCTAAACAGGGCGCAGAAATCAGGCCACTCGGCGTATCCGCCACTAAATGTTGGCATCGGCAACGGGGTCAATGAGGGAGCAGGCCCATATGGAGTGGGTGAAATACCAGCATCACTGGCACCATCCAACAGGGTACAGTGCGCAGCAACTTTAATGGAGCGCTTGGCAACATCTACCTGGATGTCAACATGCTAGTCCGTGGCCAGCTGAGAGAATTTCCAATATAGATCGCTTCCGATCTCACTATAGTTGAGCTCCTCCAGTTCCTCCTGCAGCGTAGTGAATCGCTCGCGTAAGCAAAGAAAAGCGCATGCGAAACTGGGAGAAACAAACAAAATAGAAACTACTGATAATCAGCCGTTGCTCCTCCGTTTCAGCGTCTTCTATATCATTTTAACATTTTCGCCTTTGGCTGCTTGGCCCAGATAGTTTTAAGTTGAGTAGCTCATATTTCCTGTAGTTTTTCATAACTTGTCTAGGTATGTCATTCATTTATTTATAAATGAGTTAGGTGGTGAACTCAAACCAATACCATCGACAAAAAAACTGTATATAGCATTAAATCAAAGAATTTTTTAAAAAGGTGTAGCAAATTATTCTATTAGGTATTTAGATTCCAATATATTTTTGAATTCTACTCAGCAAAATTAGCATTAAATATGGAGGACAAAGATTTTAAAATATTAAAATCTAAATTTAGCGGGGTTAAATTCACTCAAATGAGGAGAAAAGGGGTATTTCCATATAATTATTTTGCAATCTTTTAATTGTAGATGTCTAAGAGACTACATGAGGCTATATTTAGACAGCGATATGATGATTTTAGCTGATGTTTTTGAAAACTTCAGATATATATGCAATAATATTTATATGCTAGACCCAGTAAATTATGTTTCAGAAATGGTCGAAATATGAACCGATCGCTATGCACACAGAAAGTGCTAGCGCCGGCACAATTGTAACACGAACGGACCTCATGTGCATATACCATGACACTCTTCTGACACGCGACACTGTCGGAAAAAGCGTAAACAAGTGCAGACCGAATACAATTTTGTTAATTAAATTACAATAACTGGAGGACTAGAAACGAAACATTGGACAGGATAAGTAATGCAATAATAAGTAATGCAAACCAGTAATGCAAACCAAACGTTCCAAACGATTAATCTGCTAGAAAAGCCATCAACATAAAAGCGATCGAGGCGGCTGTGGATAAATGTCTGAGTGAGTAGAGTTAGAGTAATGGGCAAGCGCGGAGGTCAGAAAAATAAAATAACCAAAAGAATAGCACACATTAAGTGGCTATTATACACGCAAAAAACGCCACCCACACACAGTGGGCGATTTGGTCCCGCTAACGGCATTTAATTAATAACTTCTAAACTAAAATAGATGTTTTCATTCGGTATTTTTTTCAGTGATCAGAAAAAAGTCATAGAATTTTTTAAGTAAAAAATTTTTTTTTTAAATTTTTTTTTGTATTTTTTTTTTTTAATTTCGGGTTCGCCTGAACCTGGCCCACGATAAAATCCTTGACCTTCGCAAAGAGTCTGGCCGTATTACCAACGTAGAGTTCAAGCAGAAGATCTCCTCCATTTTCTAGTATCTGTGCGTGGTGACGCTGCAGTTCGCGGCACCGCTTATTCTGTGCCTGTATCTTACATTAATGTGCAAGAGCTTGGGTGGCTTCAGCTGGACAGGAATTTTCAGGGAGAGTGTTGTCCTGCAGCACGAGTGTGCCGCCAGGGAGGTCGAGTCGGCCGTGGCTGCGCCTGAAGGAGAAGGCGAATTCAACATACTGGAATCGGCACAATCGCTACAGGCGTCGTTTAGTAGCTTGAAAAATGTGTTCTCCACGGAAGTGTACAAGGGCTTTTTGGGATTCGCCACCTGGTGGAGCTACTTCACGCTATTCGCCACATCCTCGCTGGGCATTGTCTACCAGTCCTACTTCAACAAGTCCTAAGACACTTGAGCTTTACTCAACCGTAGCATTAACTCGTAGTCCAATACTTTATGTTCTTTAGTAGTTTATTATAATCCCACATGCATTTGATATTGTTTTCTTATGTTTATTGTTTTAAGAACATATTTCTTACGTCATATTGTAAATAATACTACTTTTCAGTCATTGTTTATCAAGTTTTGTAATAAAGACTTCTAATCGCGCTGCCCTAAGAGTTAACATCATCATCCATAATAATTTTTTTTGTAGAGGAAATTGCAGACCCATTTAACAATGACGTTATCAAGGGGTCGGAAGAAACTAATAAGGCATTTAACACATCTTCCATGGTATTTTTCCTGCAATTTTTCCTTGTATTGCTCTCTCGTACATTTCGGAAGTCCTTGTTCCTGGCTTCTAGAGCTTCCTCGGACATCATACCAATTGGAAGGTAAAAATGGCTTATAATATCTGCTCCATGAATTAAAATTCTGTGAACAGAAGTTGGCATATAAAACCAAGGATATGATTTTACAAACAATTCGGCAGTTTCCAATGCTAAGACCGGAATGCATCCGAATATATTTCGTGGCAGCATGATAGTGTTCGTAAGACTACACTGAATCGATGTATTAAATTATAGCTTACTCCTGTTATACGAGCAGCCAAATTTGGTTGTTCGAAAAACCTCCTTGCAGTGTTTCCGTTATTCGTACTACCAGCAGTAGCAATTGGTATATCTACCAGCAAATGCATCTCTTCCCTCAGCTTCTGCTGAATAATTCTTTTATTTTCATCGACAACATCTTTGTCAACACCACGAGCTTGCCACTTTTGAATCGGAATTCTATATGCAATGTTCAAAACACACTCGAAAAACCTAATCCAGGCGTGAAGACTTGATAACCCATATTCAAAGAGGTTTTCATTAATAGACAAGCTCTTCACCAAATTCAAGTAAAATATTGGAAATTTGGCTTTTAATATCTTCACTTTCTCTACGAATTAACTCTGCCGATTCTTTCTCGCAAAGTATCTTAATGGGTCGACAATATCGAGTAGATGAAGGTCTATTGTTTTTCCATAAAACTTTCAGTTCTTTCTGCACTGTCAATGGCACTATACAAATTGAAAATAAATATTGATCTATCATGTTTCCATCAAAGTCATCAAATTTTTGTCTGTACGTTGAATGGCCGCTGCTGCCATCACAGCCCCATTTGTATGTAGCAATTAATTGGATGTCATTATTGTTTTCAAAATGGGTTGGAAAACTTTCTGGGTGTGCTTCAATAATCCTAGCAATCGTATGGTCCACTAAGCTTTGTAGTGCTACTTCAGCGAAATGATCAGTGACCGTGATGACACTGGGATAGCATTTATTTTTCGCACAACGCAGTTTATCATAACATGGATATATATCAGCGTTTTGTCCTTTGGCAGCTCTTTTTGACAAATTCCATGTGTACTTGGTATGTCCAAAATCTACAAATAGGGCCAGTCCTTTTCATCAGAGAATTTTGTCGGTAGACGCTGTGGGGTAGTCAAGGTTTTCATTATATTTCCAGTAAGCTCTTCGTCGGCGTTTACCATTGAAACCAACTGTGAAGCACTGAGTCTTCCAGCTTTATACAAGCTGCTACTTGCAGCTACCAACAATGCATCTGATGGGATATCTTCAGTAAGTTCTGACAATTTGTTGACTTGCGTTTTTTTGCAACAATCCGCCAAATCTTTTTGTGGACGACCAACATTTTTGAAACATGAAATTTCCATTAATACCAGCGGCGTATCTAGCCATTCCTTGTTTTTAGTTTCGAAGAAATCCTTATTTCTTCCACAGTCTTTCCACTTTACTATTAGCCTACTGATAAAATTTCGCAATTTTTTACCATTCTCGCTCTGATCTTCCAGAGTAAATGTAATGTTTTTCAAAACAGTACCAAATACAAAGTTTTCCATGGCATCAAACTTCATCGTTGGGATGACTTCTGAGTACCATACCAAAAAAAGCACCCTTTTTGCTACTGACATTGTTCCTAAAAAGTACCATAGTTTGAAGGCTAGCAGGTAATAGCAGTTGATTTTACACATTTTGAACGGCACTGATTCACACTTTCGGCTAATAAAAGAGTTAGACTGAATCCACTTGAATCCGGTAAGTTCTACTCCACGAAAGGCAGGTGTACGCTAATCCGGGCTAGTTCTTAATACACTGAATTACCAGTACTTTTTATGAGCAATACATTTATAGACCGGTCACAAACATAGACTTTTTTTGTAATACATACCTTGAAGGTAATAAAAAGCCAAACTTTTAACAAATTCACTAAAAATTTTAAATTTCCGAGGAACTCAAATTCAAAGCGCGCAAAGAGAAAAAAATTTGTAAAGCTCTTTGCAAAATCATATGGTGTTTTTGACCGCTCACAGCTGATAATCAGCTGATCGTAGAGCCTTTAAAAAGCTTTTAAAAATCGAATCAAAGCATTTGCTATCGATATGTGAAAAAATATTAACGGCTTTTTAAATTTGAAAATTTGAATTAAATGCCGCTAGCGAGACCAAATCGCCCACTGTGCCACATGGGCAACGGCACAAAAGCTAACAGAAGAGCTTTATTTTTTGATCGAAAGCCTCCGGCTAAGAAAGCCGACCTCTGTAACTCACTCAGCAAAAATAAAAACTATAAATGATTCAGTAATTATAAAACCACCTTCCTCAAAGCCTTTGCCAAGGAAGCCAGACAACTGTCCCAAGGATTGCCCTGGACCGCTGTACTCGCATATTGCGAGCTTACATGCAGCAGCCTGTGCAGCCAGCACCGGCACCGTCTGGCGTACCAAGTCAGACCCGGAACAGTGAACCGACAGCGCTACAAAGAGCGCAAAACAACAACAATAAATACTATTTTGTTTTTATTTAATGCACAGCGTTGCATTATTAATGTACTGCTTTACATTAAACTTATAAACGACTTTATGTAAAATTGAGCGGAGCCCTTTCTGCCCAATTAGAAGTGTAGCCCGTAAGCTATACTAAACGATAGGTAGGAAAATCTGTAAAAGTAAATACAAAGTAATGCAATAAGTAAATATTCTGAAGAAACAGACAGTTATAATTATAGTCCAAATATGCATATTCCAAAAATGGCAATAGTTGACGTTAAGTCGGTGGACTCCACTTCTAACGTTATTAATAAAGTAGAGCCAAACAATATTAACTTGGAATTAATACACACATTGCTAATAATAATTGTTGTTATAATGTGCGCAAACTGTTTTTATAACCTATATAAGTTACATAATAAATGTCTAAAAAAGAAGTATATGAACCAGGCAAATGATCTGAACAAAATTTAATAAGCAAAAAAAAAAATGAAGAGCGCAAACAACATTAATAATAATAAAAAAATTTTGTCAACTCTTAAAATTTAAGAAAATGGAAATAAATAAATACAAATAAAAATATATATATTCACAAAAGTATGGATACACTAAAGACGATTAGAGAAACACATAATAGGCACCTGTTGGGCTAAGCAGTCACAACAAAGCCGATTAGAATATTGATAATTTTATTTAGCTGCAGAGGCATTGATTTGTGTCTTTCTGTCTCCCATCTTCGCATGAACTTTGTTGTTATTTTGTAGCGCATGCGCTTTTGGGAGCTTTGGTGGAGCTTCTGCGCCCAAGCTTAGTTTAGTGCACTTGTATATTTGGCATTGATTGGAGCGGCTGTATATATTGGGGTTAAATTGAACCCATAATAAACATTGAAATTGAATCGGAAATTCGTATTTAATTCGGCCGCTATCTAAAAGCTGGTAGCGTAAGATTGGTGACCCCGACGTGATTGAGCCCTGAACTTCAATCAGTTTAAGTGCCCCGGGAAACTAAAAGAAAAACAAAACAAACTAAAAAGAAAAAAAAATTGTTTTCGTTTGCATCACTCGCGCTGGATAATTACGAAAAGGAGTCTGGAGCTGAAACTATTGGATCTGCAGGCTGCAGCGCAGAATGACGATTGCACCATTATGACGCTGGAGTCTGTGGAGAAGCGTTGGCGTGATCGGTTCACCACGCTTCAAAAAGAGTTGGAGGAGCTAAATTTCAGCGAGATCGGTAGTGAGCTGTACTGGAGATTCTCGCAGCTGGCGACTGATGTGCATGTGGACATTCAGGTGGAGGTTGCCAAGTGCTCCATAAGAATCGCTGCCCACTCCACACTTCTTGACGGTGCCAGTGTCTCACCAGCGCCATACAAGCCAGTCCCCTCCTTGCCACCGTTGACGATGCCATCATTCAGCGGCGGCTATGCCGAGTGGCCGGATTTCTGCGCCCTTTTTAAGACCACGATTGAAAGCCATCCTCACCTAACAAAAATGGAAAAGCTCCGGTGGCTCATTTCATGCCTGCGAGAGTCAGCCTTGGAAACGGTGAGAGCGCTGGAAATTACTGACGCGAACTACGATGTGGCCCTTGACCTATTGCGCAATCGTTTCAGTAATCGGCGGTTAATATTCCAGTCACACATTAATCAGATCCTGCAGCTTCGTGTGGTCGAGCCAGGATCTGTTGCTACTTTGCGGGAGTTATCGGATCGGTTCAATGATCATATGCGGGTTCTCATGAGTTCCGGATCAGCTGCCGAGATCCAAGGATGCTTGCTTATCCAAATTATCCTCCAGAAGCTGGATCCTGCCACAAAAGCCAAGTAAGAGGACACTCTCGCCGGAACAAACGACAGCCTTCCATCGTGGGAGTCCATGGCACGATTCTTAGAACAAAGGTTTCGGACGCTCGAGAGCGTTGATTTTTCTTTCCCGTTGTTAAACGTGTAATCGCCGACATCATTCTTTGTTGCACCATTGTGGGCTGCTGCCCACGTCGAGCACGAACAATTAGCCATCCATAATAAGAAGTTTCCATAATAAGAACAAAGCTAAAAGGTGTCGCCAGAAATCTAATCGGAAATGAAACAAGAATTTCTGGCGAAATATAAGAAATAGTGTAGAAATATTGTCAGCAAAACTGATGAACCTACATCGCAATAATACTGCTAACCAGTATACACAAGAGGTTGAGCATATATAACAGACGGACAACCTCTAGAGTTAGCCAGAAGTTATTCCACTCAGCATGCAGTCAAAGCAATGTCTAAAAATTGTACAATCGATAAAGTAAAACTTATTATGCAAGCTGGTACCTTCAATACTATGAACGATGCCGTATCAAAATTTGTAAATAGTTGCACAGAAGCAACTGGACAATCAAACACTGTTCTATACTACTAGAACTATCCACAGCGCGGCACAAATCGCGGACGTGGAAATTATAGAGGCAACTTTCGTGGTTATCATAATAACCACTACAACTACCAGAATAACAAGGACAAGGCCAATATAGAGAAAACTATAGAGGCCATGGTAACTCGAATCGAGGCCACAACAACAACAACAACTACCAAAACAATGTCAGAGTTTCCCAAAATACATCGGGAAACTCACAAAACCATTTAAATATTCAGCAGTAAAATATGCAAGAGTTCACACTATTAATCTCAGTCAAAACATATTCGTTTCATTTATCAATGTAGCTACTGAAAAAGAACTTGTCTTTCTAATAGACACAGGTGCAGACATATCCATTTTAAAAGAAACTTTTGATATCTTTCACGACATCCAAGATTATTATATTATAGACATAAAAGGCATAAGTCAAGAAATAACCAAATCCAAAGGTCTAGTTTCTATTGAAATATAGACGACTATATATATAATTCTAAACGATTTTCATATCGTGACTTTTCAATTCCCTATTCCATGTGATGGAATATTAGGAATAGCTTTTATTAAAAAATACAACTGTCAATTAGACTTTAAGCCATCTCAAGATTGGCTTATAATTAGACCCAATAACTTAAAATTTCCAATTAATGTATCAATAGCACACAGTTCTGTCAACAATTCAATACTTCTGCCAGCAAGATCCCAAGTTATTCGAAAAATATAACTTAAATCAAAAGAAGACAGTGTATTAATTCCAAATCAAGAAATTCAGCATGGTATTTACATTGCAAGTACTGTAGCAACATCCAATAACGCTTTCATAAGGCTACTTAATACATCAAGTTACGACCTAGTAGTCAGTACAGATAATCTAATATATGAATCACTTTCGAACTACGATGTAGTCAAAGCCAATCAAGAAAATAGAGAAAAATGTGTATTATCTCAACTTTCAAAAAACTTCCTTCCGCAATTTAAGTCACAGCTTTCTAGCTTATGCACCCAATATAGCGATTTATTCGGATTGGAAACCGAACCAATAACTAAAAACAATTTCTATAAGCAAAAACTGAGATTAAATGATGATGAGCCAGTGTACATAAAAAATTATCGAAGCCTACATAGTCAGGTAAATGAAATACAAAAGCAAGTAGGAAAGTTGATCTCCGAAGGGATTGTTGAACCATCCGTATCCGAATATAACTGCCCATTGTTAATTGTTCCTAAGAAACCATACCCCGGGTCAAAAGTAAAGAAATGGAGGTTAGTGATTGTATATCGCCAGATTAATACAAAAATTACCATCTGATAAATTTCCACTACCTAGAATTGATGATATTTTGGATCAACTAGGTCGAGCAAAATACTTTTCATGCCTTGACTTAATGTCAAGATTCCAAATTGAACTAGAAGAAAGTTCCAGAGATATAACGTCTTTTTTAACGAGCAACGACTCATATCGCTTCACGCGATTACCTTTTGGATTAAAAATAGCTCCTAACTCATTTCTGAGAATGATGACTGTTGCATTTTCTGGACTAGAACCTTCTCAAGCATTCCTTTATATTGATGACTTAATAGTGATCGATTGTTCCGAAAAACATATGCTTAAGAACTTGTTGGGCCAAGCAGCCAAAGGCGAAAATGTTAAAATAATATAAAAGACGCTGAAACTGCTTTCTTGAAACAGAAAGCAGTTTCTATTTTTTTTTTTGTTTCTCCCAGTTTCGCATGCGCTTTGCTGGTATTTGTAGCGCATGCGCTTTGTAAAACTGCTGCACACTAGCTCATCTTGTGCCTGTGTGCGTTTCCCCGCCTCGCCTCTTGCCCTTGGAATTGAGGACAGGAAATGGAGGTCCTGCATCAGAAGGTCAAGGAAGCGATGCGGTCCGACGATTCAACCATTCTGACCGTCGAGCCAATGGAGAAGCGTCTGCGCGAGCGATTCAGTACTCTGCAGGAGGAACTGGAGGAGCTCAACTATAGTGAGATCGGAAGTGATCTATATTGGAAATTCTCTCAGCTGGCCACGAATGTGCATGTTGACATCCAGGTAGAGGTTGCCAAGCGCTCCTCAATGCCCCCGTTGCCGATGCCAACGTTTAGTGGTGGCTATGCCGAGTGGTCTGATTTCTGCGCCTTGTTTAGAACGACAATTGACAGCCATCCTCACTTGACCAAGATGGTGGCCTATTTCATTTCTGCGGGATTCAGCCTTGGATACTGGCGAGCGTTGGAGATTACTGACGCGTATTATGATGTTGCCCTTGATCTTTTGCGAAACAGATTCTGTTTGGTCATTGAGTCTTTTCAATGACCTTTTCCTTTTTTTTCTTAAATAACAAAAAAGGGAATTATTTATTTTACAACGTTATAAAATGTTTATTTGTTCGCATATGAAATGGAGTGCGAGAAAGCTCCGATTTAGAATGCGTATGCACTGAGATAGATAGTACAAGTGAGTGCCCGCCTTAGAGCATAGGCCGGGCGAAAGCTCGCTAACTTAATGATAAACATAAATAAAGCCGAGCGGCCGATAAAGAGTCGGCTTGCGACCAACAACAGCGATGAGACATTCCCGACATTCCCCCCCCCCAATTGAGGCCTGTCCTTCAACTTCATCCTTAAGGGGTAGTTAGCGAAAACTTAGTCACTGCGCGCTTGGTAGTTCCAGATGCGGTTCTATTAGCGGCCACTTGAGACACTCCATCCCGGCCGGGGGCTAGATCCATACTTCTCCCCAACGGCCACTTCATAATATGAGCTGTGGGCGCGATTGACATTCTCTCCACGTGTGAACCGCCTCCACATACAACCCATCCAAGCCTTGTTTTCTGCAACAACGGTAGGCCAGCTGAAAGCTGGACTTGCCCAGCACACAATAGTTCATAAAATAGACTGGCTCCGATAAGCAAATCGATACGTTGTGGCCGGAAAAACTTTGGATCGGCTAAAGTGAGGTTGGCCGGAATATTCCAGCTGGAGAAGTTCAAGCTGAAACTAGGCTGACAAAGGCCGAATATTCGGAGCAACGGGACCGCAGGAGCACATCGACAACTAATTCGTCTGTCGCGAAGCCAGTGTTGCCAATTCCACTGCCATGTAAGATTTGCGTCTACGAAGCTGCAGCTGACTAGCCAGTCGGGAAGTTATCACGTGCACTTGCGATCCTGAATCCAATAGAGCTCGGACGTAGATGATACAATAGAAGGCTGGCTACTGGATGACTGTACTTCCAAAAAATGCAGCAGGCTGTGATGCCTCCTCCCACAACTGCGACAATTAGCAGCAAGGCACTCACGCAGGTGATGACCAGGTTGGAGACATTTCGGACATAGAGCGAGTCGCCTAGCCTCACCAAGGCGGCTCTCAGGGGGCATTAACAAAAATCTGGGGCATGCAAACACTACGTGGGACCACCAACCACATAATCTACAAGCAGGGGAAGGTGAATTAGTGACGATAAAGGACGATATATTATTATTGTTTGTGACTCTACGTCTTCCCATCTGAGTGCCTGGCACGTAGGTGGTCATGGACACATCCATAGCCTCCAGAGTCCTGCATCGCTGCTCCAAAAATTCTGCCATGGACTCCCAGGTAGGGATGAGGTCCAAGTTCGACGCATTTTGACATTCCTCCCACTTGGCCTGGATAGCTAGGTCCAACCCTTGAAGCATCACTTGGACAATGATACTTCTGGCGATCTACATTGTCGTCCCCAAATTTTGCAAGGCTCGCATATGAGCATTGAATTTATCGGAAAGCTCTCGCAGCGATGCCACTGAGCCACCTTCCAATAGACTGAGGCCCAGAATCCCGTTCACATGAGCCTGAAATATTAACCGACGGTTATTAAATCGTTTTTCCAAGAGACGCAACGCGACATTATAATTCTCCTCGGAGATTTCCAAGGAACGAACTGCTTCTAATGCTGAGTCCCGAAGACAAGATCGGAACCTCTGCAGCTTTTTCACCTTACTTATGTGAGGATTGCAGCCCACGATCGTTGAGAAAGCCGAGTGAAACTCAGGCCACTCCGAGTATCATCCGCTAAAAGTAGGAAGAGGAAGAAGAGGCAAGGCATGAAAACTGCGACTGTCCACCTGAATACTGGAAACTCCGCTGGCCAGGGTGGAATGGGCAGCAATTCGAGAAGAGCGCAACGACGTCTCGTGCTCGATTTCGGCATGCATCGTAGCTACAAGCTCAGACACTGTCCATCGCAAGTCGCTGCTTATCTCTGCAATATCTAACTCTTCCAGCTCCCCGTGAATGGCCTTAAAATACTCGTACAGGGCGACTAACTGGCCATGACGCACATGGAGCATAGCATCTTCCACCTTGGACACTGGCTGGAGGGTTCCTTGGATTCTCTTCAAATCCTGGAGGATACCCTTTGCCTTGCTTTTCAAAAGCACACTCCCAGCTGGAGTGGGTTCTCCTGTGACGGCGCCGCTGGAGTTCATCGCCACTATAATTGAACTTATAATTTATTTTATCATATTTAACTATAATTGTGCGCGGTGTACACGATTTATCCCACTGTGCGCTCACAACCGTAACACTGAGATGTGGAAAGTATATATATATGAATGCTTGTGTGAGGCGAATGCACTTGCAAGTGGAACGTATGTATGTATGTTATAGTTCGCGGACCGGATAACAATTGTATTGAATGTTTATGTATTTATTTATATTATTAAACGATTTATAAATACAAAATATTTATTTATTTATAAATATTATTTATAGCAATTTATGTTCAAAATGTACATACATATGTTAAGACACTGCGCAAAACTGAATCGAATATATTTGCACTAGTTATATTTAATGTTCGTGAAATTGTTAATTATATTAATTAAATCACGTCGGGTTCACCAATGTTTGGTCATTGAGTCTTTTCAATGACCTTTTCCTTTTTTCCAAAATAACAAAAAAGGGAATTATTTATTTTACAACGTTATAAAATGTTTATTTGTTCGCATATGAAATGGAGTGCGAGAAAGCTCCGATTTAGAATGCGTATGCACTGAGATAGATGGTACAAGTGAGTGCCCGCCTTAGAGCAAAGGCCGAACGAAAGCTCGTTAACTTAAAATGACAAAGATAATATAAAGCCGAGCGGCCGAGAAGAGTCGGCTTGCGACCAACAACAGCGATGAGATAATGAATTTATGCTAAACTATAATTATTACATTTATATATATATATTACATTTATATGGATTTATTTATGACGTGCTGCTGCCTGACCCGACAGATTTAGTAATCAACGGTTAATCTTCCAGGCTCACATCAACGATATCCTGCAGCTAAGGGTGGTTGACCCAGGATCCGTTGCAACGCTTCGGGAGTTATCCGACCGTTTTAATGGTCATATGCGGGCCCTAATGAGTTCCGGAACACCAGCCGAAATTCAAGGATGCCTCCTCATCCAGATCATCTTTCAAAAACTGGATCCTGCCACAAAGGCCAAGTGGGAAGATTCTCCCGCAGGAAGCCGTGATGACAGCCTACCAACTTGGGAATCCATGGCTCGGTTTTTAGAACAAAGGTGCCGTACCCTTGAGACTGTGGATTTGGCCCGCGCTCCGCATCTGCCAGCGAGTCAGGTGGGCAGATGTAGGCCATTTAATAATCGATCGTGCATGCTCCTGAATACTCCGCCTGCGTCGTGTGCCGTGTGCGGCAGTCTGGCACATGCTTTGCCTTCTTGCTTGAAATTCCTCGCCTTGCCAGTTAAGGAACGATACGATAAGGTCCGGCGTCTTTCCCTCTGCTTTGTTTGCCTCAAGTCTGAGCACTTAGCCCGAGGATGCTCATCCAACCGCTGCCCAACGTATAATCGCCGACATCATGCTCTTTTGCATCCATGCGAACAGTTATCTAGCACGGTTTCCGATCCCGCTTCCGTTTTGGATCCTGTCAATGAAGCTGTGGCTACAACCTCTCAGGCTCCGCCAGTTGCCACGCTAGTGACCCAGGATCGCTGCGCTGAAGGAGTGTTCTTGCCAACCGCCAACATTCTCGTCCGTTGCCCATCAGGAGCCTTCCTTCCTTGCCGGGCTCTACTTGACTCCGGCTCCCAAGTTCATCTCATCACATCACGCCTGGCCAGCCAACTTTAGCTTCATCGATCCAAATGCTCTGTAGCTGTGACTGGTCTTGGAGACGCTGAATTCACTACGGATGGAGCATCGGTTAATGTTTGCCTGTAGTCTCGAATATCCACGTATTCTCTGTACATACGGCAGTTGTGGCGTCTCACATCACAGAGCGTCAACCTGGTTTCAACATGGACATATCCGACTGGAAGCTTCCTGCCAATGTGGTTCTGGCAGATCCGAACTACCATAGAGCGCAGCTTTTGGATTTGCTTATTGGAGCAAGCCTGTTTTTAACCCTTGCAGAGGGTATTCTAATTTTGGTCAAAAGTGTGCAACGCAGTGAAGGAGACATCTGTCTGTCTGTCTGTTTCTACGCAAACTAGTCTCTCAGTTTTGAAGCTATCGACTTCAAACTTTGCACACATTCTTCCTTCCTTTGCAGGCAGTACATAAGTCGGAACGGCCGGGATCGGTCAACTATATCCTATAGCTGCCATATAACTGATTGATCGGAAATGCCATAACTTTGTTGTTTTTAAAGTTAGAAGGATGGGACTTGCTATGGATTCCTCTTTTGGTAGACTTATTCGATCTGCAAAATTTCATAAGGATCGGCAGACTATATCCTATAGCTGCCATATAACTGATTGATCGGAAATGCCATATCTCTGTTGTTTTTTAAGTTAGACGACTGGGACTTTGTATGGATTCTACTTTTGGCAAACTAATTTGTTCTGCCGAGTTTCATAAGGATCGGCCGACTATATCCTATAGCTGCCATATAACTGATTGATCGGAAATGCCATATCTCTGTTGTTTTTTAAGTTAGAAGACTGGGACTTTGTATGGATTCTACTTTCGGCAAACTAATTTGATCTGCCGAGTTTTATAAGGATCGGCCGATTATATAAGATCCGATATATATCTAATAATATAAGCTGCCACATATCTGCAAGGGTATATCGGCTCCGCCCGAAGTTAGCTTTCCATTCTTGTTTGATCTACTCTCAGTCCGGCAAATCCAGCTAGGAGACGGTCTGCCTCTTGTGCAAAAGACGCGTTTTGGATGGGTAGTTTCTGGAGGTGGCGGCACCCCAGGGAAGCCTCGTTTAGCCGCTTCATGTAAGGTGATTCCTGCTGACTCTGCAAACAATTTCGGCGATCGCCTCGATTATCTGCTCCGCCAATTCTGGGAAGTGGAAGCCTGCACTGCGCCAATCTTTCATGCTACTAAGGAGGAGCTTGATTGCGATGCCCACTTCGCCATGCACCACGTCCATCTTAAATCAGGTGCTTATTCAGTTCGTCTTCCAATCAAGCATAGCGAGGATCTGTTGGGAGAATCCTACTCACAGGCCTTGCGTCGGTTCCATTCACTTGAGCGCAAGCTGTATCGTCATCCAAATTTAAGAGCCCAATCTTCGTTCATCAAGGAGTGCTTGGATCTGGGTCACATGTCTCTGGTGCCTCAGGAATTGCGAGGTAAGTGCCTATATTAACTACCCCATCACAGCGTATTGAAGGAAGACAGCTCCACTACCAAGCTGAGAGTGGTTTTCGACGGTTCGGCTGTTACATCCTCTAGATGTTCCCTCAATGATGTCCTGATGTCAGGCCCCGTAATTCAACCTAAGCTTTTCCATACCTTGCTTCGGTTTCGGTCTCACCTAGTTGCTTTAACGGGAGACATTTGCAAGATGTTTCGCTGCGTAAGAGTCCACCCAGATGATAGCTTGCTGCAGTGCATCCTCTGGAGAGATTCTATCCATGATGACGTGAAGGTTTTTAAGCTCGACACCGTGACGTATGGCACAAAGTCAGCGTCTTTTTTATCTGTTCGCTCAATGCATCAGCTGCTAAGGATGAATAAGGATGGTTAAGGATAAGGATAGTATTCCGTTGGCTCTCGTGTTATCCTCTGGGATTTTTATGTAGACGACCCCATATCTGGTGCCCCAACGAAGACCGAAGCTGTTGAAATAATAGGTCAGACATCGCGCCTTTTGAACAAGGGTCAGTTTCAATTAAGAAAATGGTGCTCCAAATCCTAGAGGTTTTGAAAGGTGTGCCTGAAGGTGCAAGGGAAGCATACGTAAAATTCGAAGATGGCAGTCCCTTTACGAAAACTCTTGGATTAGCCTGGGACCCTTCTACAGACCTTCTGCTGGTTTCCTTTGAAAACCTTCAGCCAACCGCCAAACCAGCCCGGAGATCTATCCTATGAAAGCCTTCCCCAATCCCCTCTCTCCGAATGGCTGAAATTCTGTGCCAGTTTTGATCACACTCAACGAATTAAGTTTCCTTGTTTAGTCATTCCCTGCCAAGGAAGTTTGGAGATCCACGGATTCTGTGACGCTAGCTATCAAAGAGCGAGTGGCACCCATTAAGACTCAGACAATACCGAAGCTGGAATTTTTATTACCCAGTCGATTACCCAGTCGATACTGTCCAAAGGTGATCTTCCCACAGAGCATTGAATTCCCAGGTCTGGTCCCATGGCCCTCCATTTCTTCGCGGCTCAAAGGATGAGTGACCCATCGGTATTGTTTTTTTCCACCCGCAAGCACGATTGCCTCGCATGCTCCTTTTGTAGACGATATGGTCTGATAATGGTCTGATAATGCTACCAATTTTGTGGGTGCAAGGAATGAGCTCATCGAGTTGAAGCGAAGATTCCTCAGTCAGGATCACCACACTTCTTTGCACGAATTTTGTCTGTCTGAAGGTATTGAGTGGCGGTTTATTCCTCCACGCTCTTCTCTTTTTGGCGGTCTGTGGGAAGCAGCAGTAAAGACGGCCAAACATCACCTATGCCATGCAGTTGGTCTCGCAATTCTTAGCTTCGAGGAATTGAGGACTTTGTTATGCCACATAGCCTCAATCGATAATTCCAGACCCCTTGTGCCGATTTCAGAAAATCCTGCTGACCGCGATGTGCTTACTCCGGCTAATTTTTTAAATGGCGGTCCGCCTTCGATATTCATCGAACCACACCTTAATGCTCTAAACTTCAACCATCTAGATGGATGGCAGAGAGTCTCCTTCTTACAGCAAGTTTTCTGGGCGCTTTGGAAGGAGGAGTATCTTACTCTGTTGCAGCAGCGTTCCAAATGGCGCTCCCCTGGGCGTGACGGAGTGAACCGTGTAGCCATATTAAGGACTGCGTGCGGTGTCAAGGCTGTGTCTGCTACCCTTTAAGGATTCTGTCGAAGGGCCAGCTTTCAACGGGGGGAGGATGTTGGACCAAGCAGCCAAAGGCGAAAATGGTAAAATGATATAAAAGACGCTGAAACGGAGAAGCAGTGGCGGATTATCAGCAGTTTCTATTTTTTTTTGTTTCTCCCAGTTTCGCATGCGCATTGATGGTATTTGTAGCGCATATGCTTTTGAGAGCTTTGTAAAACTGCTGCACACTAACTCATCTTATGCCTGTGTGCGCCTCCCCCGCCTCGCCTCTTGGCCACGGAATTATGGACAGCTGGATTGTTTTGAAGTTTTATTGCTAAGCTTTCAACCACTTGTATTTCGGCATTTGATTTGAGCGGCTGGTTTTGGGGTTAAATTGAACCCTCGAAATAAAAATTGACATTCAATCAAAAATCGTGTATCGAGCGTAGCAGTTTCCATGTTCCTGATTGTCCTCATCAGCAACATAAAAATCCCTCCAATCCCTCCAATATTTTTTGTAGAGAGCCATTATCTCATCTTTTTTATGTTTTTTCAAACATCTTCATGCAGTCAGTTGCTGCAAGCTAAAAAAAAATAAATTAATATAATCAATTAATTTATACTTGTAATTTTATATTTTAATTTATTTACCTTCATAATTTGTCCATAATTTGTTCAGCTCTAGTTTATATTTTTGCACTACATAATAAGATACTGCACATCAGTATGTTTTTGAATAGGCACTGTGATGCCTTTGGATTATTTGAGTCCGTTTGACAATTTTCCAAAACGGCCTCAATATCTGCATAAACCACCACTGGTTTATGGTGATAATTTTTTTGAAAACATTTTAAATGTTGATTTGGTGTTGGGTTCCGGATATACTGATGCCACTTTCCCACACTCCTTTATATTATGGGTCTTATTTGTGACGCAATAAAATGGCAGACAATTTCTGCAAAAATACCTCTCTGAATTTGAGGAATTAATTTGTGATTTGCATAATGTTTTTATGCTTGTGATGTAAGCATAATGCATGCATTTCTCTTTTAGGTTATTTGTTCCCAATATATCAATTTTGTTCTTATTGTAGGTCCAACGATTCTACCATTTAAAATTTCATAAGTATTTATTCGTTATAAAGGGTTGACTAATATCAAAAAACTAATATCAAAAACGGAGTTCTTGCAAGTTTTTCACGAGCTGATTTTTTTTGTGCCGAATTGCTAAAGTTTTGTTGAACGTGCCTCATATAAGATATGTATGCTAAAACACACCACTTAAAACAATAAGCATCATTATTTTTAACGTTTATTAAAGCATTTCTTTTTCTAATGCTTTGAGGAGATTCTTTTTCTAATGCTTTAAGAGTAACAAAATATTTCATTGACTCTATAAATGTATCTGCTTCATCGGTAGGTTTTACATGTATACCGTAACATATTACAGATAGCGTCACATTTATAGCTCTATGCTGGCTTATTCCATGTTTAATAATATTTAAAAGATTTGGTTTGCAATTATTGTAAAATTCTTTTAAACATATATTATTTTTTCCCAGTACTTTAAATTTCTCAACGTTATAACTATTATTTTCAATTATGGGAAAAATGTTTTTATTTTCCCTCACTAGTTTTTTTAATTACGGCTCTATGTTTTGCAGAAATTATATGCTCACTTTCTTTATTGCAAGTATAATTTCCCTTGCAATCTATACATATTTTTAAATCATGGGTATCAACTGTCCTGATCCATTTGTTCACCATCTTGATTTTTAGTTTGATGATCTTTTTCCACAGTCCGTTTTAAAGATGATGATTTGGCATTTGTTCCTTGTCTCGGGGCTCCTTGCATCATGGATGCTCTTTTTGATGTTGTTGGCTGTTCATCCATATCCGCTTCCATATCAGCCTTCCGTTTTAAAGATGATGATTTTATGTTTGCTCCTTGTAGTCCTGCTCCTTGCATCATTGATGCATGATTCAAAGCTTGTTTGGCATCCTTTAGGGGCCCATTTGCAGGATTCGTGGTTCGCGAACGATACAACTTGTTAACCGATTGCTTGGTTGAACTAGATTTATTTTTCATAAGCACATGGAAGGCATTTCGAGGACCTTCGCAAGATTCGTAATGAGTTATAAACTCATTAACACTAATCACCTTCATGCACAGATCGCAAGAAACTTTCGACTCCATTTTTAAGATAAGAGTTCTTTTTTATATTTCAGAAAAAATTGACTTAAAAAATGCTTAAACCGGCAAGGCGAGATTTAAACTAAAAATTGGATCTCTAAAATAATCATAAAAACCTATTGATCCTTGAAAAATAGAAACTGGTTCTTGTGTTTGAATGTGTTGGGGTGAAAATGGAAACTCTTGAAAACCGCCCCTCCATTTCCCCAAGTCAATGAATTGGGAAAATCAATCAATAGACTCGTAACAATCGTATAATTTTTTGCATGCATGTGTATGTGCGTGGGATCCTATACATATACACAAACAAATATACATTTATATATATTCCCATGTCAGCAGGCGTTGTCGATCCTTTCCCCCGACCCTGTCATAAATATACCACCTGAGTGTATTTAATAAAAAAGGATCGCACTTGTTCAATTGCAAAGAGGTCAGCAATTGTTCAGAGATTTTTTTGTTGACCCTTTAGGCTTAAAAGAAATGTAACTTTCTTATGATCATTTTTTCGTTTTATACTTTTTTTAACCCTTGTAAAATTTTATATTGGAAATTAAATTTCCGCGTATCAGTCTAAAATATTTTTTATTATATTACAATAGACTTGGACCGAAAAATCATTTTAAATGATATGCTACAACATATTCTTTATTTTTCATAGTTATTTTTTCGTAGCAATATCATTTATTTTTGGTTGCGCAAATGATCATAGTGAATCATAGTTGGATTTATTTTTAAATTGGCTGTATTCGCCGTTAGCCTGAATCTCTCTCCTTTTTTCCCGATTTTACGCTGGTTGCCTAATTCTCTACCAATGCAATTGATCACTATGAAATTAGGATTGTGAAAAAAAAAATTAAATTGGTTCATTGGTTCATGAAGAAAAAATAATTATTGAAAAAAATATATCCAACTAATTCACTATGATCATTTGCGCAACCTATGTAACACCTATGTTCATGAACAAATAAATGATATTGCTAGGAAAAAATAACTGTGAAAAATAAAGAATATGTTGTTGCATATATTATATATATTATATTGTAATATATTAAAAAATATTTTAGACTAATACGCGGAAATTTAATTTCCAATATAAAATTTTACAAGGGTTGAAACAAGTATAAAAAGATAAAATGATAGAAAGTGAAATTCATTTTAAACCTGATGGGTCAACAATAGAATCACTTAACAAATGCTGACCTGGTGCGATCCTTTTTTATCAAATACACTCAGGTGGTATATTTATTGCAGGGTCGGGCGAACGGACAGGCAACGCCTGCTGATATAGGAATATATATAAATTTATATTTGTTTCTGTATGTGTACAGTTACAGCTACGATCTAAATGGCGCGTCTCAGGCCAAGGCATAGCTGTGAATGACATCGTGCTGGTGAAGGACAAAAACTTGCCTCCAATGAAGTGGCCCTTGGCGAGTGTGACGGAAATGGTCGTCGGAGATGACGGAGTGTGTCGAATGGCGCTGCTGAGAACGGCGTCCGGATGTAAATGGCGGACAGTCAACAAATGTCATCTATGAATCTTCACTTCATAGATCGGTCTTCAACCCTACGCACAGATCCCATATTTTGTATATCAACAAAAATCATAACAGAACTTGTGATTACATCCCATATTCCATCCTATACATGGGATGGAACATCCCATATTTTGTATATCAAAAAAAATCATAACAGAACTTGTTGCTAAGCAACAGAATTTGTTGCTTATTAAAGGCGGGATTCTGAACATTAATTAAAGCGCTCGGTAACTTAACAGCTGCTCTTATGATTATTTAAGAATATTTCGTAAGATTGTATTCATCTTTGATACACCTAGCCATTTCTGTAAGTGTTGAATGTTCCCTTTCAATTTGTCCATTAGATGTCTTATGTCTTGGATCAGCGAAGTGTATTGTTAGAAAACTTCTACTTATGAAGGATCTGAATTGTGCTGATGTGAAACTTGGTTCGTTGTCTGACATAATTGTTTTTGCTAATGGATAATGTTGTAAGATTTCTAAGACTTTGTTTTCAATGTTTAATTTATTTTATATTTCTTTTACAGTTAGAAATTTTGAATAAGCGTCAATACATGAAGATTTTTTTGTCTGTATAAAATATAGGGGACAGTGGGGAGTTTTGAAGCATGGGGAGTTGCGTAGCTCGGCCATAGATGTGGCCTAGCAGTGTTTTTTTTAGCTCTTACCTGCAGTAAACATTTTTATACCCTTGCAGAGGGTATTGTAATTTTGGTCAAAAGTGTGCAACGCAGTGAAGGAGACATGTACGACCCTATAAAGTATATTTATTCTTGATCAGGATCACCTCCTGAGTCGATACAAGCATGTTCGTCTGTCCGTCGGTCCGTCTGTCTGTCTGTTTCTACGCAAACTAGTCTCTCAGTTTTAAAGCCATCGACTTAAAACTTTGCACACATCCTTTTTTCCTTTGCAGGCAGTATATAAGTCGGAACGGCCGGGATCGGTCAACTATATCCTATAGTTGCCAAATAACTGATTGATCGGAAATGCCAGGGTTTTTACGTGTATTTATATGGCCAGTGGCTTCCATCAGATCCCAATACATACAGAGTCTATTGAACAGACAGCTTTTGTAACCCCAGAAGGACAGTACAGGGGGCTATAATACTTGGCTATGCCTTTTGGACTTAAAAATGCGCCTTCTGTGTTTCAAAGGGCTATTAATCATGCTTTAGATGATCTGACTTATAATTATGTTATTTTTTGTACGGACAATGTACGTACAAAGGAGGAAGCTTTTGAGAGATTACAAATCACCTTACAAACACTAGCCGAATCAGGATTTTCTTTCAACATAAAGAAATATTCCTTTCTCAAATCTTGTATCGAATACTTAGGTTTTGAAGTTAGTGCAGGTGATATTCGACCGAATCCTAGGAAAATACAAGCTCTGGTAGACTTATCGCCCCCACAATCCGTCACTCAACTGAGACAATTTGTTGGACTGGTCTCGTATCTTCGTCAGTTTGTACGCTAGTTTTCACAGTTTGCTAAAACCCCTCTTTGCTCTAACTTCAAAAACTTTGTAAGTTTTATGGGAATTAGAGCACGAGCAAATAAGACAGAAATTAATTTCTGTCCTGACTAGTAAACCTGTTCTGACTATCTTCGATCCAAAATTCCTTATTGAGTTCCATACAGATGCGAGTGCTAATGGCGCAATTTTATTGCATAAAATCGAACACAAGCCACGAGTTATTGAATACTTTAGTAAACGGACCTCGGCAGCGGAATCGCGTTACCATTCATACGAACTGGAAACACTTGCAGTTTACAATTCTATTAAGCATTTTCGCCATTACCTACATGGTCGACATTTCCTCGAGCTTACTGACTGTAATTCGCTCAAAGCCTCTCGCAAAAGGTGGTGGTCGTACATGCAATCTTTTGAGTTTGATATTCAGTATAGGCCAGGAGAATGAATGGCTCACGTAGATTTTCTGTCCCGAAATCCCTATCAAAAGATCGCATCAAGTCAAAAGGTATATATAAATTTGACAAAGATCACAGACAATTGGATGTTAGCTGAGCAGCAACGCGTCGAGGAAACGTCTTCTATTATTTCCAATTTGCGTAACGATGATATTTCTGAGGATTTGGCCAAAACGCATGAATTAAGGGAAAGAACACTGTATAGGAAAATTCAAAGAAATGGGAAAACTCGTTGTCTCCTATCATCCCAAAGCCGTTTAGGTGGTCGGCCGTAAATAAGCTCGGCACGAGTCTATTATGCACTTTAGTTGGGAAAAAACTCTTGAGAAAATGTACAAGTATTATTGGTTCGATAAGATGTCCAAGTACGTTCGCAAATTTGTCGATAACTGTATTACATGCAGACTTTAAAGCCTCCATCTAGCAAGGTACAAGCCGAATTGCATCCAAAACCGATGATTAACATCCCGTAGCATACATTCCATATGGACATTACAGGGAAGCTTAGTGGTAAAAATGATCAGAAGGAATATATAATCGTGTCAATAGACGCGTTCACAAAGTTTGTTTCTTTATCCCATACCGTAAGGCTGGATTCAGAGAGTTTTATTAAGGCATTAAAAGTGCTAATATCATTGTTTGGCGTCCCTTCTCGTCTGATTGCAGATCAGGGAGGTAGTTTTTCTAGTACAGCATTCCGCAATTTCTGGTCTGTTCAAAAAATAGATTTACATTTGATCGCCACGGGCGCTAGTCGGGCCAATGGCCAAGTAGAGCGAGTTATGTGCACTCTAAAATTTATGCTAACGGCGGTTGAGACAGGTCAGGGGTCATGGCAGGATGCTCTTTGTGAAATTCAACTGGCCCTTAATTGTACGCCCAATAGAGTGACTAAGGTAAGCCCTTTAGAAATGCTTATTGGCAAAAAAACAAGGACATTTGGTCACGTACCTGTTGTCAAAAAGATAATGTTGTTGATATTAAGCAAGTTAGAGAAATTGCGAAGAAAAACATGGAAATGAATGCCCATTACGATAAGGCTAGATTTGATAAAGCTAAGGCTACTATTGTAAGATACAAGGTCGGTGACTACTTATTGCTTAAAAACGAAGAGCGTCATCAAACAAACCTAGACCCTAAGCTTAGACGACCGTTCTTGGTGACCGAAATATTAGAAGAAGATCGGTATAGACTTAAGGCGTTAAATAATAATAGGACATATAAATATTGTCACGAATTTTTTAGAAGTATTCCTGAGAAGGGGGTTACCACAGAGTTGGATGATGAGTGTAATGATGAAGATGCCATGGAGCTGAATGATGAAGGTGGTAATGAGGATGTCACAGATCAAGCCGGTGAGGGCCATGATTTTAAAAAAGAATTTTACACTTTAGACATTTTCGAAATGATCGGTGAATAGTTTTTTGGCCTTCTTTTCAACCAAGCTGCGAGCTATTTGTGATGGCCGGTTTTCCTGGATATAAGGTATGGGCTAAATTAACTAATTTATTGACTGGCCAGCTTATCTGGCGGACTGTGTGCCAGTTGTTGGCATGGTTTTTGTAAACTAATGAAGAATATGATCGCCATATAAAAGAAAAAGCTGAATAATTGAAATTGTTTGAATTTAAGTTGGTGGTAATCCGGATCTCATGGCAAAAGTTGTATGAAAATAAGACATAAAAAGAATAAGAGAAACTTTGAAATCATTTTTTTCGATTCTGATTTCATAAGCAAAAAAAATGTGAAACCAAACATTTGCGTTTTGCGAAACCCGCTTGAACTTTATTTTGTTTTTCTATACAAAATAAAAGAATATATTTTCTAAACCTTTATTTTTTGCACTCACGACGACGTGAGGTAGGTCAGGAAGGCCGTGTCGCACATTGCTTTGCATATTCAATTTATAACGATTATTTGTTGATACACACTTTTTATACCCTTGCAGAGGGTATTATAATTTTGGTCAAAAGTGTGCAACGCAGTGAAGGAGACATCTCCGACCCTATAAAGTATATATATTCTTGATCAGGATCACCTCCTGAGTCGATATAAGCATGTCCGTCTGTCCGTCTGTCCGTCTGTCTGTCTGTTTCTACGCAAACTAGTCTCTCAGTTTTAAAGCTATCGACTTCAAACTTTGCACACATCCTTCTTTCCTTTGCAGGCAGTATATAAGTCGGAACGGCCGGGATCGGTCAACTATATCCTATAGCTGCCATATAACTGATTGATCGGAAATGCCATAACTTCGTTGTTTTTTAAGTTAGAAGGATGGGACTTGCTGTGGACTCCTCTTTTAGCAGACTTATTCGATCTGCCAAATTTCATAAGGATCGGCCGACTATATCCTATAGCTGCCATATAACTGATTGATCGGAAATGCCATATCTCTGTTGTTTTTTAAGTTAGAAGACTGGGACTTTGTATGGATTCTACTTTCGGCAAACTAATTTGATCTGCCGAGTTTAATAAGGATCGGCCGACTATATAAGATCCGATATATATCTAATAATATAAGCTGCCACATATCTGCAAGGGTATATCAACTTCGGCTCCGCCCGAAGTTAGCTTTCCATTCTTGTTTTTATATCTTATTGCTTCTCCGTTCTTTCGTGCGAGGTGAATACGCAATTCCGCCAACGTAGCCTGGGCGTGGGCGTGATGAGACAGACAGTCTTTGTCATAACACACTGCGCGTGTGTATTTGAAGGTAAAGAGGAAATGAAAAGGAACCGGAGTGAGTTTGAGAGTCAGGCGCCACAATACGTTTCGCCGAAAGTCCAGTTGAGGACTCTGATATAGATCTACGTCATATACATTAAGGGCAATCGCACAAAATAACGGAAAATGAATAATAGACGATGAGACAGCGTACTGTAATAAAATGTTTTATAAAATAACAAACTTATAAAAAGAGATATTGGGATAACAACGTGAGGTCTTATTTAATAAATATCTTAAATAGAAGAAAGCAAACTATTCAAAAATACCAGAAAAAAACAAACAATTTGAAAATTTCTCCTGAAGAAAAAAACTGGAGAAACTACTGTGAACGAAACAAAATGAAATGGCGCATTTCTTATTTTATTTAATGAAAGCATAATTATTAATAATATAAAATACATCAACAAAAAACAGAAAATGTTAGATTGCATATCCCAATACAAATAAAATAACTATATAATAACGGATTACATATTTTCTAATGATTCCGAATTAAGTATAGATAAAATAATCATTGTAAACCCGTTTTTAAAAATAGGAAAATTTTAATACTTTTAATACTATTAATTTTAATACTTATCTTTTTTCCTATATATAAATCACGTAAAATCATACCAAAAATGTTAAAACAAGTTCAATTAAAACGTACCTATATTGAAAAAGAAATATAAATCCTAAAAATGTAAACCACAGCAGATTCTATTGAAACTGAAAGAAATATTGAAATAACATTTGACGAACTTCATAATAGAATCTCCTCCCTCACCGCAAAAATGTATTGAATCAAGACGATTCATCTTAGGAGGGTGAGAATTAACTAGAAGTTTAAGCCATATTTATACCCTTGCAGAGGGTATTATAATTTTGGTCAAAAGTGTGCAACGCAGTGAAGGAGACATCTCCGACCCTATAAAGTATATATATTCTTGATCAGGATCACCTCCTGAGTCGATATAAGCATGTCCGTCTGTCCGTCTGTCTGTCTGTTTCTACGCAAACTAGTCTCTCAGTTTTAAAGCTATCGACTTCAAACTTTGCACACATCCTTCTTTCCTTTGCAGGCAGTATATAAGTCGGAACGGCCGGGATCGGTCAACTATATCCTATAGCTGCCATATAACTGATTGATCGGAAATGCCATAACTTCGTTGTTTTTTAAGTTAGAAGGATGGGACTTTGTATGGATTCTACTTTCGGCAAACTAATTTGATCTGCCGAGCTTAATAAAGATCGGCCGACTATATAAGATCCGATATATATCTAATAATATAAGCTGCCACATATCTGTAAGGGTATATCAACTTCGGCTCCGCCCGAAGTTAGCTTTCCATTCTTGTTTATATTAATATTACAATCAATTATTTGGGCACTTGCCACCAAACTCTTTTGAGCTCTTATCATGTAAACATTCCCTCACTCTCATCTAGCACCCTATCGGTGGACCAAGCTTGAGTCATGAAATAAACAAAAACAGCATTAAAATAAACATCTGCTAGAATCACGCCACCGCGGCTCCCCTTTTTCAGCACCCGAGTCGCTACCCAAATTTTCCATGCCGATCCCTGGAATCCTATTTGGGAAATTCTCTTCGGTTCAGTTCGTAATATACTTCCGGAAAGTTCTAAGATAAAGCTTGGAAAGCTTTGATCCCGAGGCAACAAGAAAGAGATTCAACTCAAGCTTGGGCAGTCGGAATCTAGCATAGGTTAAGAAATAATGCTTTGTTATAATTTGCATGCAGAAAGGCGACGGTAGACAGATGGTGAGGGATGGCCTTAGTCGTGAAACAGATGAAAACGCTGATGTAACACTATGGGGTAGTTGCGAACCTCCGACATATTGTATAATGGAAAGGACCACAAAAATTAATGCTGGTTACATCAAAGACCTGATAAACTTCCGCTTTCTACTTCGGAAGATTGCTCATTACAAGCTCCATCTCACGCATTTATTTATCGCCTTGAGCATAGTCTTTCTCCTCCCAATCAGCCAATACTGAGAAGGTATCATCGCCAATAACGACCGAGGTTCTGCTCATGAAAAATAACGATTATGCTTTGTGTTACCGGATTGTTTCTTGGCAAAGTAGGTCATGACCATCGTAATCCAAGGATGAGTTCTTGAGCCGCCCGTCAACTCGAAGCAATCCAAACTGATCCTAAAAAGGGGATAACGATGACAGCGAGCTGGAGGAGGCAACCATTCCCGATGGCACAACATAAGGTGCCCATTGAGGTTTTCCTACTGACTTGATGCTTTCAGCATCTCACTCCCAGCCCCTGGGTCAGGGGGGAGGGGTCAGTTTCCTCTGCTCCCTCTTTTTTCCTTGTGCTGTGCCCATTTTCACCCGCACAAAATATTGGCCGTTATTGCCGTGTGAATCAAACACGGCGCTGGAGGTTGAAACGCCGAAAAAGTCCCGGGATCAAGCATTCCCGCCAGTCGGGTTTCAACCAACCAAGAAACGCCTCAGCCCCTGCTTACTGAAATGGGCGGCATCCTTGATGACCTGCTCTTGAAGGTCCATGACCAAAAGGTCAGGAGTATAAACCATGCCATGAAAAATGCGTTCGCCAGACTACATGAAATTCAGTCCTTGCTGTGCGACCATGGCAGCTCCACTCAGCCCGATAAAAATCGATGTGTGGACTCGTCGCAACAGATATCCCCCTGATCACTAAAACATATGAAGACGGACCCAGTGCTCCTGAGGCACAGAGGCGATGTGCAAGGAGTGCTACTAAAAATTCATAAGCCGGACTTGTGGTTGCCGCTCTTTACATTTACTAATGGCATTTGCAAACTTTTCTTACACTCTTTTCCTATTTTAGTGTTGGGCATGACTGCATTAAACTTAAATTATACAACACCGACTTAATCGACAAATTAAAATTGGGCCGTTACTTCGCCGCTGCATCGTACGCCTCGTAACATTCCCCACCTCGTAATTCTTCTGAGTGTCCACGCCGAGAATTACCATCTCTCACGATGTCCAATTTGGCCAACTTTACTGCAGGTCGAGTAACGAGTCCATCAGGAGTACGTACTACAGCACTCCTGACTTGGCCATCCTTGGCACGATTAACATCTATAACAACTCCTTTTGGCCAAGTGTGCCGCTTGCTCGTCTCATCCACGACCAGAACTAGATCACCTTCTGCAAGCGGAGTTTGGTTCGGATGAAACCATTTCGTCCTTCTTGTTAATGTGGGTAGATATTCTCGAATCCATCTTCTCCAGAAGCGATCCGCCAATTGTGGATCGTTCTACGTTCACGCAGACCGCTTGAGTTTCCAATTATGAAATGATTCGACGTCAAGGCTTAGGAGTTTTCGGATTCCGAGGGAATATACGTCAACGGTCTTGAGTTTAACGTTTGATTAACAAGATTGACAAGATTGACTTAGTTGAACGCACCATGCGTTCCCAAGCACCGCCCATGTGGGGTGAACCAGGTGGAATAAATGCAAAGGTCATTTGCGGATACTTACTTTCCCCATCCAAAGTCGATAAGTGCTCGATCTCCTTTTCCAATACTCTACTAGCGCCGCGAAAATTCGTTCCATTATCTGATAGCATCGTAATAGGTATCCCTCGCCGCGCAGTAAATAGTTTCAGATCCAGTAAAAATGAGTCCGTAGACAGAGAAGGGACCAATTCCAAATGTACTGCGCGAACTGTCATACACGTGAATAATACTCCCCATCTTTTCTCTCGTCGTCTTCCAACAGCGACTTCTATTGGTCCGAAGTAATCGACTCCAGTGTACGTGAAGGGCAAGGTATATGGGGATATACATTCCTTTGGTAGATATCCCATTTCCGGTGGCAGTGGTTGTGCTCGTCTGATGGAGCAACCTACACCTTTTTTTACTGTGAAACGAGTGCTCTCAGGCCTGGTATCCAAAAACGTTGCTTAATTTCGATAACGACTGTTTCTCCATGCAGATGGAGAAACTTGCGATGATAGTATTCGACTATTAGATACGTTACTTGGTGATGACGTGGAAGTAAAATCGGTCGCCTCACGTCTACTTCTACGTTGTCGATAGCTTCGATTCGACCTCGCATACGAATCACTCCTGACTCGTCAAGATACGGCGAACATTTGAATATGCTGCTCGAAGAAAAATTCATCTTTATTTGCCTGCCAACGAATCCCGAGAGTTTTGGCAGTGCTCTGATCATCTAGCTCTAAGAAACCCTCTCTTAGCAATTGATCTTTAGGAATGTCCTTGAGAATGCACTTGGAGTTGGAGGTCCACTTGCGCAACGGAAAACCGGCGCTATTGAGCGCCGCACGTAGCTGTTCAATCGCCACACCAGCAGATTGCTTTGTGTGTGCCCCAGCCAGTACGTCATCTACGTACATAGAAGTAGAAATAATTCCACTTGCCAATGGAAAAGTCGTTCTCACATCTTTCGCCAACTGATGCAATACTCTTATTGCAAGGAACGGAGCACAATTTACTCCAAATGTGACTGTTTTGAGTTCATAGTCACAGATTTGGTTATTTGCATCACGAAACAGGATTCTTTGGAATGGAGTGTGCTCTGGAGCATCGAGAATTTGCCGGTACATCTTCGTAATGTCGGCATTGAAAACGAAGCGAAAGAACCGCCAGCGTAAGATCTGCAAAGTCAAATCGGATTGTAACACAGGCCCTGGATGAAGGATATCATTCAGGCTCTTTCCATTGGAAGTAGGGCAGGATGCATTGAATACTACACGAACCTTGGTAGTAGTGCTATCTGGCTTAAAAACGGCGTGATGAGGCAGGTAGAAATTCTTCCCACTGGAGTCTGGATCGATTGGAGACATATGCCGCTGGTCTAAGTAATACCTGATTACTACCTCATATTCTTCTTTTAGAGATGGATTCTTCCTCAAACGGCTTTCGTTCTTCAGGAATTGAGCCAGTGCTATGGATCTTGAATGCCCTAGATCAATCCGATCACCACTTCGGAATGGTAGGGTGACGACATATCTCCCGATGTCATCTCTCCTTGTTGTTTGCACAAAGTTCTTCTCACAGAAAGAATCCGACTCTTGTATCGGCTTCCCTGGAAGATCCTCCACCTCCCAAAACTTTGTGAGAAGTTTCTCGAGTTTAGCTTCAGAGCTTATCGAGACCTTTGTGGAAAAGTTCGAACTGGATTTTGGCACGGCCTTGGAGACTGGCCCACTCAGGATCAAGCCAAATACTATTTCCTGACCTAACAGAGTGCCACAAATCTTTGTTTTCGAGCCATTCAGCAGAATAGACGGAAGAATATCCGCCCCAATCAGCAAATCAATTTGTGAGCTCTCGAATAACGAAGGATCAGCCCATGTTGTGAGGAGATTATATCTCCCACACGCCAAGACAGGTGGCAAGAAAGGGGCAGCAGCGGGGAAAGGGATCGCGCGGCCGTGCGCGGATGCAGGAGAAAGCGGAGACAACGTGGAACGTAACGGTTCCGGACGAGCCCCTGTGACGGCCGTGCGCGGATGCAGGAGGAAGCGGAGACAACGTGGAACGTAACGGTTCCGGTCGGGCCTGCGCGACAGCCGTGCGCGGATGTAGGAGAAAGAGACGGGGGGCGGGGAACATAGCGGCCGCGGTGGCCGAGGTGTTTAGAAAGAACGGAAGGAGAGAAATGCGATTGGGGCGACCAAGGGGAGCGTGGGGGAAGCGCCGGTAAAAGAGCCAATGCCCGGCATAATAACAATGCGGGCCGGTGGCCAAAGGGGGAGCGCGGGGGGAGCGCCTGGAAGAAAGCCGCTGCCGCGGCATAATAACGATGCAGGCCGGTGGCCAAAGGGGGAAAAGGGGGTATGAACGGGAGCCGCCGGTGCGTCTAATTGGAAAGTGGGATTAACGGCGGGAATAGAAAGCCGAAGGATTAACGGCAGGAAGAAAGAGTTGCAAGGATTAACGGGCGCCTCTGGAGCTATATAAGGAGGGCCCCTGGAGTAAATCGGGACCGAGTTTTCTAGGGAAGCTGGCAGAGTTGAGTGAAAGACCCCCCGTGGGTAAGTCTAACATTCAAGTGAGAAAGTTTCCTTGGAGGAATTAGGAGTATAGGCTGGAAGGACCCCCCGTGGGTAAGTCCGACAGTCACAAGTGCGAGAATTAAAGCGAGTGCGCAAGGATCTACGATCATTGGCTCAAGGACTTCCTGTGGGTAAGTCCGGCGGCTGTACGCGAGTCATCGGAAGAGGAGAAATCAAGGAGCAAGTGGGAAAAGGATCCAGGATCCGCGGCGGAACTGAAGCCCAAGGGTAAATAGAGTCGGGTTGAGTTACTCCCGGACACGACAGGTATCCTGGTGTTACAGCAAGGGCGTCGGATCGGTCTGGCGTACGCCTTACAGATTCCTTCCCGTTGTGACCAGGTGTGATCCTGTAAAGCGAGGGATAGCCAGCTCGGGAACTCAAGCCCATCAGTAAAACCAAACAGGAACGTCCCGGTAAAATCAAGAGATTCCTGATCCAGGCGCTGGGGCGTATGCACAGCGTATTGCCTGGAGTCAAAGGAAGCGCGAAGCCAAACCTCTGGTTGTTCATAAATCCTGCGGAGCGTAACGGAAGCAGCGTCGACGACGACGATGACGACCAAGCAGCGGCGACACGCAAGAGAGGGACATCTGGAGCACGTGAGTCCAAACGGAGGAAACCGTGAGGCGAACCGGCGCCAGGCACCGAGACCACACGTCCTGCTGGGCGAAAGCTTTGGGGGGGCGTGTGTATCGGCACCAACCCGGAACGGTGACCGGTGACCAAGGGGAGGACGAGAGGTCGATCGGCCGAACCGAGCAGCCGGTGAGATTCACCCTTTTATAAACTTTGTGCTAATATCGAGTAAATAAAGGGTACATTTTGTGAACGTAGCAATCCTGTGTTATTTCTGGGCTCGGGCAGTCACGTCGAATCTATAAATTCGATGGAACGATCCATAAACTCTTTGAGCTAGCCGCGGCATTTGTTGCGAGCCCCGATCAATCAAGAAAGGTTCGTTACAATGTAAAACTGGGAAGGTCCTTTAACTGCTCCTTTGGTATGGAGTTTGAAGGCAACTTTCCGGATAGAAGTGGCACGACAAATGCTTCTGCCTCAATGTGTAGTCTAGGTTTTATTGGCGACCCAATTTGAAAATGGCACATCTTAGTTGATTGGGCAGCTAATGCTTGATTTAAGCCGGAAACTCTAGCTTGTACGGATTTGTACGGAAGCTTCAAAATTCATAAAAGACATTCCAAGATAAAAGTAGCCTCAGACCCGGAATCAAGTAAGGCCCTGGCAGTATATGTCACTCCTAAGTGACAGACATGTATCATTGCCGTACTTAACAGCACACCTTGTGTGGCTGCCGCTAGATAACTTTGCACATTGATAGGCGTAGTGGACTGTATAGTTGAAGTAGTAGGATTATTATTGGATTGAATTGGAGCCAACTGAGGAAGGTCAGCTCTGTGCAGGAGCGTATTGTGGCGCCCTTTACATGTGAAACAATTGTGCTTACTGGTACACTCTTTAAGTTGGTGTCCCCCAGCGAAACAGTTTAAGCAAAATTTCTTCCTCCTTATATATGCGGATCGTTCACTGACGGGCATTTGGAGGAACCGAGGACATACCCGCACTGGGTGGTTCTCTTTTGAGCAAAGGTCACAGTTTTTTGGTCCTTGCGTCACGTTGGTCTCAAAGGAGTTGATCCTTTTTGAGCCTGTGTCTTTGGAAGGCGGTTGGGAATTAACCATCTTAGTGTTGGAGCTGGGTTTAGCATCCTCTATGGCTTCCAGGGAGCGATATTGTTCGCTGAGAAACGAGCTCATATCATGCCATGCGGGTATGTCGCACTTATTGGACAAGGATTGTTCCCACAAAGAAAGGGTCAATTTCGGAAGCTTGGAGGAGCAGAGAAATACGAGAAGACAATCCCTATTATCGATTGAAATTTTGGAGTGTCCTAACGCCGTGAGACAGCCTTGGATGGTACTTTGCAGCTCCTTTAAAGCTGCACCGGACTCAACAACCACTACAGGAAGATTAAACAAGATTTTTAATGGGCTGTTGACCAGAAGACGCTTGTTTTCAAAACGGTCACAAAGAGCGGTCCAAGCCGATTCAAACCCGTTATGCGTGAGTGGAGATTTTGAAACTATAGCCTTAGCTTCTCCCTCTGTTTTGGCATTTAAATGGAACAACTTTTCCACTGGCATCAACCTCGGATTGTTGACGTAGATAGCAGTGAAAAGGTCGCGGAACGTTGGCCACCGTAAGTAATCCCCCCTGAAAACTTCAGTGTCACAGGTCGGAAGTCGGCATCCGCTAGACATGGACGGTTGGGCAATACTGGATGCCCTCGGAAGAGTTAGAACGGACATTCTTTCGATAATCTCTGTAAGCTGGGCTACACAGCGTTCATAAACGGAATAGCAATAGTCATACTTGGCTTCTATTGCCTGCCACTCACCACTGCTGGAGGCTTCCTGCTGGAGAACTTGTCTGAACTGTTTTCTGAGTAACGGATCGGGTTCTTATTGGGGTTCGTGAGATGCTCTGCGTTTTTGGTAGAGTTGGCGTCAGGGACTCGCTCTTGGATCTGGTGTTCGCAGATCTTGCTAACGGATGAGAAGGAGGAACTGGAGATGAGGATGTACTCCTTCTTATAATTTTGACGGGTGCAAAACCTTTTGGTTTTGTGTCTCGTCCAAAGGACATAATATGGGAGCGTTTGGATAAGTTCAGAGGATACGAACTCCTCTACAAACGCGATAGGAATTAATGGTATTCGAAATACGTGAATGAAGGAGACTGCTGCTTTGGAAATATTAAAAAATATCCGTCCAAGTCTACTTTTCAAAAAACCAAATAATTTATTATTATATTTTTATTTTTTTTTTTTATCAGGCCGTAGTAGTAGCCGATCCTCGGCTCTTATATATATAGGAATAATTTTATGAAAATGAGAATGAGAACTTTTACAGCAGCCCTCGGCAACAATATATATATGCAGAAGATGAGGCTAAATATTTTTATTTAGCCATTAATGGTACATCACCTATTTATTTGCAGCAGAAGTTAAATAATATAATAGTAATATAATATAATAATATATTGGTAGGAAAAAATTTTAGGAACTGAAAATTATGCACAAAATAATTGTCGTTTTGTGCATACCTTGGTAGAACTTGTGACGAACACGGGTGAAGTGGATACCGATTGGTTGCATACTCTGCCTACGGGAACAGCTAGCTCAGGGAAGAGGCTAGGGGGTCGGTTACTTCCTAATCAGCATCACCGCCACACAATAAAAAAATTTGTAGACAGAGTTTGGGAGGAGATACAGCCAGTTGGAAGGATATGAATTCGAGACAGGAAACCGTGCTATTGAAGAACTAAGGTGGTGAGGTTCTTCTGCTTGGCCCGCCCTACCTGTAAAGACTTAACAACGAAGTATTGCTGCCCTTACCCATCTATAATGAAATCGTTCAGCTCAGGTGCCCATAAATTATAACTTTTACTTCATTTCAATATTCTTCATTCCAATTACTCAACTCTGTTACAAAACATGATTGCTTTTTCTTCCTGGGTTGTGCTTAACCTAAGCCCTTACTCTCCTAATTGGTCGTAATTCTAATAAACGGTTTTAATACCGATTGATTAACAAATAATTAATAGATTTGAATGTAATACAAAAGTTAAAGTTACAAAAGATAAAGAAATATATATGTAGATATGTAAATTAAGAATTAAAGTAGACTTTGGGCATGTCTAAATACTCATACGCTTTCTTAGAGCGGCCTTATTACATGTTCGATTCTATATTTTACTCACGAAACCAATCCCTCGAAGTCCGCAGGCCTGTAGACTGGAGCGCTGGATGCTTTGGTGAACGGGGTTAAATTCAAATTAAATTATGGAGATTCGATGTACATGTTGCCAACAATTATAATTGCTCTACAGGAAAAGAGTATAAGTATTGGTTCGATCCAACATAATTTACAAAGAAAATGAATTAAATTCTACTTAAGAATACACGCTGCTACTGGCACAACTTATTGCGCTTATCTCCTGGATGTTGTTGCTGTTATTTAGTCGCCTCTCGGGACGAGATGATGGCCGAAGCGATCGTTGTGCTAGCCCATTACATGGCCGAGGTCAAATTGCCGAACATGAAATACTGCTCTAGGAAGTGAGGTTATATCCTCCTCCACGTTCCTCGCTGCCCAAGTTCCAGCACCGCTCCTGATCCACTGCTGCCCCAATCACGCACACGTCTCCGGTTACTACAGACCTCGCCTATCGTGGCTTGAGTCTGGTCCGGATTCGCGCACGTTTAGGAGCTGATCGAGGAAAGCGTTTCCTGGGCGTCTAACCAATAAGACACGCGGTGGCTCCGCCGTGGACTTCTGGGTCGAGACGGGATGCGTTGCTTGCCGTAGGCTTTGTTTGGCTCTACGCCCACTATTACGGGGTTGTGAAGACGACCTATAACACTTCTATTAATAACCTAATTGGCGACATATCGGCCTGCTCACCTGAATGTTGCAAACACACATACAGACACTCGTGCTGCAACCCGGTTCAGACTTGGGTACCACGTTAGGTACTAGCACTTTCCACGTGGGGGATATGGCTTGGGGTTTTGGTTTTATATTTTTTTCTTTTCAGACGCCAACCGTTCACTTTGATTTTTGATTGCAAAAGAACTTTTGTGATTAGCGGAAATTAGGTTGTCATTATGCAGAGTTGCCAGATAGTCCGCCTTAACAGCTTTACAGGCGCTGTTACCGCGATCAGTTATCGACTTATTTTATCGAATAATGCCAATCGACGACTATTATCGAGTAAGTTTGTTTACATTATTTAGAATGTAAACAAACATTATTTCGAATGCTATTTTGGTATTATTGTTATTAATTCGTACCCTCACACCACAGGTTTTATCGACCTGCTAATAAAAGGGAGATGAAAGCTGAAAAAGGGTACTTCACCAAATGTCTTTGGCATGAAAAACTCCTAATTCCTTTCCATTGTAGTCTTCGAGCAAATATAACGACTGGCCTCGCTTCTCTTTTATTCTGGCTTTGATTCCTACAGGTGCAAGTTTTGCGTTAAAATGCATAGCCTGGTTGCTTAGAACGAAATTTCTCTTTATGACTTCCTGACCCACTTCGAAAGTTCGAGGTCGAGCGCGTAAGTCGTAGTTGTTTCGATTTTTCTCATATGCTTTTATCAATCTCTTCGCGATATCAGCTCGAATTTTCGGGAATTCGTCTGCTCTATGCACCTTTGCGGATCCTTCTGACAACATATGGATGTTTCTCAGTAACTTATAATCTTTTCCATGCGTTAGCATGTGCTGGCCAAAGATTACATAGTAAGGGGATTCTCCAATTGATTGGTGAATATTATTTCTCAAGGCAGAATTAATTTTTCCTATATACAAGTCCCACAACCTTTGGTCTGACCGAATATATGATCGTAAGGCTGCATTGATCGACCGGTTGACCCGCTCCGCCGCGTTGGACTGTGGGGAGTAAGCACCAGTGAAGATATGTTGGATGCCATGCTTGGATGTAAAGGTTGCGAAGTCCTGGCTTTTAAACTGAGTGCCATTATCACTAACCAAAACCTCAGGAGTTCCAAAACATACAAAAATCTCATCTTCTAAGTAATCCATCACTACCTTAGAAGTGAACTTTTTGACCGGCCTTAGCCAAGTAAATTTGGAGAAATGATCTAGGAGAATTAATATGCCTATATTTCCATTCCGGGTTCTTGGGAATGGACCAATAAAGTCAATATATATCCGCTGAAATGGTCTTTCACTTGTGGCTTGACAACCCATCGGCGGTCGAAGACGATGCGTCGGATGTTTACAAGTTTTGCAAATATCGCAGTGTGCTATATAATTGCGCACATCTATCACCATATTTGGCCAATAGAAGTTTCTTCGAAGTCGCTCAAGACATTTGGCCACCCCACCATGCGACGATGTTGGTTGGTCATGTGCAGACTGAATTACGCTTGCTCTCAATTCGCGTGGAACTAGAAGTTTGTAATTTGCATCGTCAACTTCTTGATTTCCGCTAGCGAAACCTGCTCTATAGTAAATATAGATATCCATGACTCGAAATCCAGGTACACTGAATTTTTGGACACGGTCCCTTAGTTGACTGTACTCATCCGATTGGAATGCCTCTGACTGCAATTCAATCTCTGGATATACGTCTACTTCTATAGCCAATATCTCGGTTGGCTCCTCGAACGATCGTGATAGGGCGTCCGGTACGACGTTTTGACTTCCCTTGCGATGTTCGATTTTAAACACAAAGCCTTGTAGCTTAATCGCCCACCGGGCAAGTCTCCCGCTGAGGTCGGTATTGGTCATCAGCCACCGCAGGGCTGAATGATCGGTGACAACTGTAAACGAATGCCCTTCTACATACATGCGAAACTTCTTGATGGCAAACACAACGGCTAGACACTCTAATTCGGTAACTGTATAGTTACGTTGAGCTCCATTCAATTTTTGGGACATGTATGCGATTGGACGTTCGTTGCCTAATTCATCACATTGTGCTAGGACTCCACCAACTCCGCACATTGACGCATCACATTGGATTATAAATGGCTTGTCGTAATCAGGATGAATTAGGAAAGGCGCAGCACAAAGCTTAGATTTGACTTCGTCAAACGCTTTCTGAGCGTCCTCGTTCCATCTAAAGATCTTTCCGCGGAGTAAATCAGTAAGAGGGGCTGTTATTGTTGAATACTGGGATATGAATCGACGGTACCAGCCACACATACCAAGAAAACGTCTTAGTTGCTGTTGGGTTTTGGGGATAGGAAACTGAGATACGGCACTGACCTTTTCTGGGTTTACTTGCAGTGTTCCTTCCCCTACTACATACCCTAGGTATTCGACTTTTCGAAGGCAAAACTGGCTCTTTTTAATATTGATTGTGAGGCCTGCATAGCGTAATCGAGTCGCCACTTCTGATAAGTGTTTTAAATGCTCGTCGAAACTTGGTGACATAATAAGGAGGTCATCTAAATATACGAACACGTGGGATTTCAGTTGGTACGGTATGACTTGGTCCATCAAGCGACACATTGTCTGAGGGGCGTTGCACAGTCCAAACGGCATACGTCTAAATTGGTATAATGGCCTATTCGGGACGGTAAATGCAGTTTTCGGTCGGGACTGAGGGTCTAAATTGATTTGCCAAAAGGCATCTTTCAAATCAATTTTTGAAATGTAGTAAACTGGGGGAAGGCGGCTTAACAATCCCTCTAGATTTGGAATCGGGTACGAGTCTTTTATTGTGACCTCGTTTACCTTTCTAGAATCCAGACAAAACCTGACTTTATCTGGCTTGACTATTAATACAATAGGCGATGACCAGGATGATGCCGGGGCTTCTTCAATTACTCCTAATTTAATCATCCTGTCGATCTCAGCGCAAAGAAGTTTTTCACGCGCCGGTGATAACGGATAATGCCTCTGTTTGATTGGCTTGGCAGTACCGGTATCAATCGAGTGTTCGATTAAGTTGGTCATGCCAAGACCATCTCTGTCAGATGACGGAAAGAAATCTATTACACCCTTGAGTCTGGATCGATCCACGGGTGATAACTTAAGTTTGGAAGAATCTTCCTCAAAGTTTAATTCGCTTACGTGGCTTTCCAAGGAAACCGAAATTCCAAATCTTTCCCAAAAGTCTATTCCACAAATAACATCGAGTGTGATCGATGGTACTATTAAGAACTCCATTTCTGCCTCAATGTGGTTATAGTTAATCTTAATTGTGATCGTGCCGAGGGTGGATTGTTTTGTTCCATCTGCGGTTCGTACGTGGCCGTGAGCCTTATCGTATTTATATTTTCCTGAAACAATACTTTTAGCTAACGATCCGCCGACTACGCTCTTATTCGCACCACTATCTAGCAACGCTAAATACGATTGATCGAACAAGACTAAATTTGCGAACGGACGGATGTCATTATTTACTTTACTTATTGCTGATATTACGCAACTATTGTAACCATGTTTTGATTTCCAGAATTCTCGCAGTCGTACTGCTGAGCGACTTTTATTTTTCCTACAACTATCGTTTGTAAATATTCTACTCCTGATTTCTTTATATTCTCTTAACCGAACGTGATATGGCTTGCTATGTCGGTCCTGGGAATTGTCTGGTTTTGGGTGGTCAGGGATTACTACGCTTTCATTTGATTTATTCTTCTCCTCGTCCGAGTCTACAGTCGGGCATCCGTTCTCGGATTGGCACGGTTGTCCGTTTGGAAGTTTCCCGGTCTTTGGGAGCATTTTGGGCAATTAGGCTTATAAGTATTTATTGCGCCACACCCGTAGCAAAATACTCGGTGAGGCTGGGGACAATCTTTGAATCGATGACCTAACGTATCACAATTCCAGCATTTTGTTCGACTCTCATTTCGAATCGCCAAAATCTGTGGTTGGTTTCCTGGCAAAGATCCTTCGGGCTCTTCGTCTAAAGAAATTTCATTTATGTTTCGCCTTACCGGTGGATAACGTGAATTAATTTTAGCTCTTAGATTGTTGAAGAACTCTTCATTTCTATATTTGGGGTTTCGATATGTAGAAGGTCATGTCCTAGGTCAGATCTAAGGTTGTTTCTAATTGTCTGAACCAACTCTGAGTCTGAAATGGGCTCAGATAGCGCATCTGCGATGGCTAGGATGGAGTCAAGAAAATCGTCGAAACATTCATTTCCCTGTTTCCTTCTACGCATCGCGGCTCGAATGTCCTGATCTGATCGTTGGTCTTTATATCGTTCCCTCAACCGAGAACAAAGTAATCGCCAATTCATCTCTTCTGATCGCCAAAAGAAGGTTAAAGCTGGGCCTACAAACAACATATTCGCGTACTCATACAAAAGATCAAAGTTTCCATTTAACGAGCGACGTTTTAACGTATTCACTCGATATATAAAATCCTCTACGAAAATGTCTTTTGGTGAGCCGGAAAATTGTAGCTTCCAATGAACAATTAAGCTTGAAATTTGGTCAGGTCGGATAGTGTGATTCTCTCTTCGATTCTCCAGTGAACGATTATCGGAGGTGTTATGGTTACCTGACAAATGACTATCAAAAGGCTGGCTTTGTAATGGGTCGGCTGTCGGTAATTCCGTATCCCACTCAAGTGATTGTCTTTGAGAGGTAGGTATGTGAAGGTTTTGCATTGCCAGACTGATTTGTTCTGATAATGTTGAAGAGAGTTGGGTTTGGTATGCTTCTAATGCATTCGTTATGAGTTCCTGAATTCTCCCTTCTGAAATGCTAGTCGTTCTTTGCGAACCTCCAGGACGTGGTGAACGCTGAGATTGCGAACTGGTACTCGGACGGTTATTGGATATGGTTGCGGTTGACCTTGTTGTAGGTCTGGTATTCGGACGACTTTTAGGAACTGCACCTGTTCGTGAGTTTGAATTGGATCCGTTTTGAACTCTCGGAACTTCTAGGGTAGTGTCTTGCGCTCTTCGCGTGCTATTATTGAGCTGCGAAGATAAGCATGGTTGTCGACAATATGGACACGTTTCATTTTGCAGTAACCAGGAAGTTACGCATGTTCGATGAAAGCGGTGTTGACACGGGGTTTCGACATATTCTATCTCGACGTTGGTATCATTGCATATGGAGCATTGCACCGACTCAACGGCCAATCTTGAACTATTTTCTGGACTACGCCGAACTGACATTATGTCGTTTTCGGTATACAACAACAACAAACAGATGACGAAATTTGATGGATATCTAGACTATTTACTATTGAATTTCGGAAACCTGAATTTCTTATGGGATATCTTGCTATATCGATTTCATTTAATATATTACAAGGGTTTCTGCCTGTATTTTCATATCTCTATTGAATCTAAAACAACCTGAGGTGTTCGTTGCGTTAAATGAAAGAGTATACTGCTTAAATATTCCAACCAATATAAGTCTCAATTTCTTTTCGGCAACTTACTGAAATTAATAGAGGGACAAAATTGAAGCCAAAATATTCGGAAATGAGGTATTGATGAATTTTCCACCAACTACAATTCTCGAATTTATGAATATTTTGTGGTTTGGTTAATCAAGGGTATTAGAAGGAGTTGCTGCTGAATAACACAACCAACAAAGTCTCGACTTCTTATTCACTGAATATATAGAAAGTTTATTTCCAGTGGAAAATATTCCTAAATCCTTTAATTTATTCCCTGGCCTGGTTCTGAGGATTTCCCAAAACGCAGCAATCCTAGAAGAATAACGAAAGGTTTTCTGAAACTAAAGCCACTAATTTGGAAGGCTGACTGTTCGGATAGGTTGAAGGACAGCTCGTGAGAGCATGGGCTGCAATGGTTAGTTTTTCTTATAATTGGTGTTTTATTTGCTTTGCTAGACGTTTTGCTAGCCCCACGTTGGGCGCCATTTTATTCTGTGACGAACACGGGTGAAGTGGATACCGATTGGTTGCATACTCTGCCTACGGGAACAGCTAGCTCAGGGAAGAGGCTAGGGGGTCGGTTACTTCCTAATCAGCATCACCGCCACACAATAAAAAAATTTTTTGTAGACAGAGTTTGGGAGGAGATACAGCCAGTTGGAAGGAAATGAATTCGAGACAGGAAACCGTGCTATTGAAGAACTAAGGTGGTGAGGTTCTTCTGCTTGGCCCGCCCTACCTGTAAAGACTTAACAACGAAGTATTGCTGCCCTTACCCATCTATAATGAAATCGTTCAGCTCAGGTGCCCATAAATTATAACTTTTACTTCATTTCAATATTCTTCATTCCAATTACTCAACTCTGTTACAAAACATGATTGCTTTTTCTTCCTGGGTTGTGCTTAACCTAAGCCCTTACTCTCCTAATTGGTCGTAATTCTAATAAACGGTTTTAATACCGATTGATTAACAAATAATTAATAGATTTGAATGTAATACAAAAGTTAAAGTTACAAAAGATAAAGAAATATATATGTAGATATGTAAATTAAGAATTAAAGTAGACTTTGGACATTACGATATGTCTAAATACTCATACGCTTTCTTAGAGCGGCCTTATTACATGTTCGATTCTATATTTTACTCACGAAACCAATCCCTCGAAGTCCGCAGGCCTGTAGACTGGAGCGCTGGATGCTTTGGTGAACGGGGTTAAATTCAAATTAAATTATGGAGATTCGATGTACATGTTGCCAACAATTATAATTGCTCTACAGGAAAAGAGTATAAGTATTGGTTCGATCCAACATAATTTACAAAGAAAATGAATTAAATTCTACTTAAGAATACACGCTGCTACTGGCACAACTTATTGCGCTTATCTCCTGGATGTTGTTGCTGTTATTTAGTCGCCTCTCGGGACGAGATGATGGCCGAAGCGATCGTTGTGCTAGCCCATTACATGGCCGAGGTCAAATTGCCGAACATGAAATACTGCTCTAGGAAGTGAGGTTATATCCTCCTCCACGTTCCTCGCTGCCCAAGTTCCAGCACCGCTCCTGATCCACTGCTGCCCCAATCACGCACACGTCTCCGGTTACTACAGACCTCGCCTATCGTGGCTTGAGTCTGGTCCGGATTCGCGCACGTTTAGGAGCTGATCGAGGAAAGCGTTTCCTGGGCGTCTAACCAATAAGACACGCGGTGGCTCCGCCGTGGACTTCTGGGTCGAGACGGGATGCGTTGCTTGCCGTAGGCTTTGTTTGGCTCTACGCCCACTATTACGGGGTTGTGAAGACGACCTATAACACTTCTATTAATAACCTAATTGGCGACATATCGGCCTGCTCACCTGAATGTTGCAAACACACATACAGACACTCGTGCTGCAACCCGGTTCAGACTTGGGTACCACGTTAGGTACTAGCACTTTCCACGTGGGGGATATGGCTTGGGGTTTTGGTTTTATATTTTTTTCTTTTCAGACGCCAACCGTTCACTTTGATTTTTGATTGCAAAAGAACTTTTGTGATTAGCGGAAATTAGGTTGTCATTATGCAGAGTTGTCAGATAGTCCGCCTTAACAGCTTTACAGGCGCTGTTACCGCGATCAGTTATCGACTTATTTTATCGAATAATGCCAATCGACGACTATTATCGAGTAAGTTTGTTTACATTATTTAGAATGTAAACAAACATTATTTCGAATGCTATTTTGGTATTATTGTTATTAATTCGTACCCTCACAAACTTTAATTAGCAGAGGTAGTAGGAAGGAATAATACTGGTTAGGAATACGTAGATTCGGTGGGTAAATGTTTTTCGGTTGTTATATGTCTCAACAAAAAATAATTTAGCCACCAACGGAATAGTGTACTTGCCGTGAAACTTTTGTGTTGTTAGTATCCGGCTCGAAGGACCAATGCTGTGACAGGAATGAGGCGAACAGTAGCAATGTTTTGCCAGGAATGAGGCGAACAGTAGCAATGAGTTGCCCAGGAATTAAAGGCAACCCGATTAGTAATGTTCTGCCAGGAATGAGGCGAACAGTAGAAATGATTTGCCCAGGAATTAAAAGCCACTATTATTTAGTTAAATTAAAAGGATTAGGACTTATTTCACTGATTTCGGTACATAAAATGATTTTCGGTAAAAAAATGTAGAAAAACGAATCAAGAGGCAAAAGAAAAACAGCCAAAACTTGCTGTCATCCCAGAGATGGTAAAAAGCTTCAGTGATGGCACAGTCGGAGTTATCGATCAGTCGAGTGGTCATCGATATTCATATTTATGTCTTCCCATTTCCATCACTCCGACCAACGACAACTCAGCATGAACAGAGGGCAAACCAGGAGACAGATGAATTTGCCCCACACAAAGTTGCTCGTAAAATGATCCAGCTCCATTTAGCAAATCAACTTTCTGAGGCTGGTGAAAATTTTGATCCGCTACCTTTACATTGTCGGGAATTTTCCAAGAGCTGACGTCCAATGGAAAATTGGGCTGAAGATCAGTGATGTTGGAGGCTACGGTCGCAGTTAATTGCGCCGAGTAGTCAGATCATTGGGATTTCAAGCTGATGTGCACAGACAAGCCATTTGTAGAGAACCCTGCGTCACCTATACCAGATACAGACACCGGGGACCTTATCTTCCGCAGCTGCAGCTGGTTCGCCAGCCTTGAAGTGACAAGGTGTACCTACGAGCCAGAATCGAACAGCGCTCGGCAGGGCGCGGTTCGGAGCGGTTCCGGACTAAAATATTGGCAGTGGCTAGCAGTACCACATCCCCAAAAGAATCCTTAGTGACAAAAGAATTGACGGCAGCGGACGCTGAACGAGAAACACCTCTCGGGAGAGGGGTGTTGGCCTTGAATACCAGCTGGTGAATTGCCACCAAAATGCAGCAGACTATGATTCCTGCGTCCACACGCACGGCAGCTTGAAGCATTGCCGAGATTGATGACCAAATCCAAGACACTTACGGCATAAATCCAGTCGTCTAACTTCGCCTAAATGATCCTCAGGCGAAAAACTTAGAAACCGTGGGCAGGAGTTTATTATGTAAGTTTATTGTGTGTGCCATCACAGATTAGCATGCGGACGAGTTTTTAATCATAAATTCAGAGTTACCTGGATAAAAGGGTCTACGTTGACCTACCGCAGGGCTTGGTGGATATGATGTTGTCGGCAAATCCATGCTCTTCAAAGTCCGGCATCTCTGCTCAAGAAAACTGGCGATGGACTCCCACGTTGGAATGGAATCGAAGTAATCCGAGTCAGCATGCATTTCCTTCCACTTAGACTGCGTGGCATCATCAACCTTCTGCAACAGCACTTGGATTATGATGCAGCTAGCAATCTGCTTCGTTGTACCATACTTGCCAGGGCTCGCATATGCGAATTCAATTTATCCGAAAGCTCGCGAAGCCTCGTCGCCGATGCGGATTCTACGGCCCTCAGATGCAGCATCTCATTAACATGAGCTTGAAAAATAAAACTGCAATTAATAAACCTTTTATTCAGCAGCTCCAAGGCGACGTCATAGATCTTGTCCGTCAGCTCCAACGATCGCAAAGTGTCCAAGGCAGACTCAAGAAGGCAGGACCGCACCACTGAAACTTCTCCACCCCACTTATAAATGGGTTTGTGTCCACCATGGTCGAAAACAGTGACCGAAATTCAAGCCAGTAAAAATTATAATAAAATTTTAACATAATGCACGAGACGTGCAATGCCGACATTTTGAGCAAAGGAAATTTAGTAATTCCCTTATTTAGTAAATTTATTTTCTGAAGTAAATTTGTCACCTTAAACTAAATAAAAAAAAATAAAATAAAAACAAGAATGGAAAGCTAACTTCGGGCGGAGCCGAAGTTGATATACCCTTGCAGATATGTGGCAGCTTAAATTATTAGCTATATATCGGATCTTATATAGTCGGCCGATCCTTATAAAACTCGGTAGATCAAATTAGTTTGCCGAAAGTAGAATCCATACAAAGTCCCAGTCTTCTAACTTAAAAAACAACAGAGATATGGCATTTCCGATCAATCAGTTATATGGCAGCTATAGGATATAGTCGGCCGATCCTTATGAAATTTGGCAGATCGAATAAGTCTGCTAAAAGAAAAGTCCACAGCAAGTCCCATCCTTCTTACTTGAAAAACAACGAAGTTATGGCATTTCCGATCAATCAGTTATATGGCAGCTATAGGATATAGTAGACCGATCCCGGCCGTTCCGACTTATATACTGCCTGCAAAGGAAAAAAGGATGTGTGCAAAGTTTGAAGTCGATAGCTTTAAAACTGAGAGACTAGTTTGCGTAGAAACAGACAGACAGACGGACAGACGGACATGCTTATATCGACTCAGGAGGTGATCCTGATCAAGAATATATATACTTTATAGGGTCGGAGATGTCTCCTTCACTGCGTTGCACACTTTTGACCAAAATTATAATACCCTCTGCAAGGGTATAATAAGTAAATTTCCTATCTTAAGCTAAATTACATTTTTGTTGACCCAAATGACACAAGGCGGCATTGTACATCTCGAGTTGCGAAATAATTTCTCGACTACCCACTGCGGCGGTTTGCCGACGGCATATCCGCGGGTGAAAAAATTTGTGAAATTCGGTAGAATACGGACGGAAGGATACGGACCACCGCACCCAGTGCCAGAAAATAAAGATCGCCAAAACAAAAACCCAAATAAAAAATTAGCACAAAACGAAAATTCCGCGCCCAAATTAAAAAAAATGGGAAAAACCTTTTTAAATAAATAAAACGAAATGAAAAAAAAATTTAATGACATTTTTCCGTCCACCAAGAGTCACGTAACTAATATCTTTTTTCTTTCAATCAGAATCTCAACATACTGGAACGAACACCTTGCAATCAACATAATCGAGGGTAACTGAAACGTTTTTTTACCTTATTTTCCGCAACAAGCTTTACGAAAATTTTATGAAAAGTTAACTAATAAATACATTTTTATGAAAAACCTGTAGTTTAGTACCATAATTTCTTCCAAATTGATCCCGAGTGGGTATAAAATTTTTTCCATAATTTTTATCATCCCGAGTGAGTATAGAAGTTTTTCCTCACACAAATCGCCCAAACTTTTTTTCGAGATACACCACGAAAAAAAGATACACCTTTGCAAAAAAGTCTGATCCTTCTATCAAGTCAAACACCTTTTTACCTCTTATCTTTTTATCTGTATATAAAAATCTTATACCTCACGGATTTTTTATTCCCCACGATTCGCTGCCATTGATTTATTTTCGGTAATTCCCTGTAAAATTCTTATTGGGGAGCTTTTAAACAGACGTAATTTTTTGCTTCCCCCTTTGTTATTTAAATTTACTGCCGTTGACGAATCTTGTTTCTCCACTTCCGCGCCCAATATAAAAATAAACAACAATGGAGGAGATCAAGGAAACCCTGGGTAAATTTGACGCGAGCCTTAAGGCCCTGCTCGAGCAGGTAATGGGGGTAATAGAGGATGTCCGTAAAATCGGTGCTAGGGTTTTTCTCTGGAGCAGGAGTATGAGAACCGTAACCCGACCATAGGCCAACCCGCCCCTTAGTGCGACCGCGCAATGAATACGAACTAAAAGAAACGGCATCCTTACCCGACTGTGTAAAGGAATTACACACGTTTAAAGGGGAATTCGGGAAGTATGTGTCCTGGACCAACAGGGCACAGGCCATTCTCAACGATTACGAGATCGTTATAGGGAAACTCTTTTACCGATCCATAGTCTTGCACATTCGGTAAAAAACCAGGGCGAAGCTGACCTGGCGCTGTGTGCAAACAGTGTCCCGGACGATGACTGACGAGTTTGTTTGAGTGAGCAAGTGAGTTTTGGCACTACACTATGCCGATAAAAGGGATGTTCGTACCTTAGAGTACCAACTGAGTCAATTGACTCAAAAACCCTGGAGGAATTTTACCTATTGGTAAACAGTCACTTTTCTCTGGTATTGAACAAATTGAAGGAAGATGATCGCGATCCGGACGTGGCCAGGGCTCTAATCGAAACATATAGGGACAAGGCCTTAAACGTATTCGTGAGGGAACTTAACGGCGACGTCTCAAAACTTTTATTAACCCGTAGTCCGAAAAGCCTACCTGAGGCTTACTCATTTTGCCTACATTTGCAGAATGTATCCTTTAGGGGGGACACGGGCCGCCCCGGTCCCGTAAGTCGGTTCTCACAACCATATCGGGCAATTGGCGCACTGCGCTATGGTACTCCAAACCCCGTCCTAATGGGGTCCAGCCAATGGCTGCTACCTCAGGGGCCACAAATCGCAATTATAGTTTGGCTGGAAGTTCACGGAGTTTCCACCGATTCCAGGAACCAAAGCCGGCTATAAAAATGGAATTAAATAGGTCGGGACAGTCGTATCGATCAGGCTATAATGCGCGCCATACAAAGTGACTTTGTAGGCAAGCGCGGCCCGAACAACTCACCTGGCTCGAGTCCCTTTAGGAAGGCGCAGAAACTTTATCACACTTCCGCTGCCCCTTCATGCACCGCATCTACGAATATCGACTCCGAACCGAACCCAGTGGAGCCTGCTCAGCAGATCGAACGCATCGGATAGTAGGCCAATTTTTTAAATCCTCGGGTATCGACTCTCTTATAACGTTCTATGTACTCCCTGGATTAGAAACTTTCGACGGAATCATCGGCGATGATTCCCTCAAAGAAATTAAAGCCCACATAGATAGAGAAAACGACCATCTCATCCTATTTTCCGGAATTAAGTTGCCTCTTTTAGCAAAGTTGTCTTCAACCATCAACGCGCTAATCGATGGCGAACATTCCCAGTCTATCAAGGATGCATAAGAAGAGTTGGTCGAAGAGTATGCCTCTATATTCCCACCACTTTCATCGGGCGAAGCTGTGGACACGACCGTTAGGGCCGAGATCCACACCAGAACTCAAGACACGATCTACTCACGTATCGACCCCTACCCTGCCAATATGGGGGAGAAGTTGAAAAACAAACAAAAGTTCTCCTAGACGCCGGAATAATCAGGCCATCAGAAGGCCCTTACAACTCTCCGCTCTGGGTTGTGCCGAAAAAACCCAAACCGAATGGAGAAAAAAAATACCGCATGGTGATTGACTTCAAGCGCCTGAATGCGCTTACTATATCGGACACCTAAACCTAAAAAAGGCCCAACTCCAAGTAAATCGAGAAAAGACCCGATTTCTCTCCCCGCACGTCGAATTCCTGGGGTACATTGTCACACAGGACGGCATCAGGGCCGATGGGAAAAAGGTTAAAGCCATAACCAACATGAAACCACCCAGTAATCTAAAGGAATTGAAGAGCTTCCTCCTTCGTATTATAGGAAGTTCATCCGGGACTATGCTATGGTTGCGAAGACCTTGACAAACCTGACAATGGGAGAACTCGCACGGGTGAAGGCTTGGCAGTCGAGGAAGATTCCTATCGAATTCGACGAGAAAGCGGCTCAAGCCTTCGAGGATTTAAAAACCATTCTTTCCTCGTCTGAGGTATTAGCCTTCCCCGATTTCAACAAAATATTTCATCTGACCACGGACGCCTCGAATTATGCCATTTGCGCCGTACTTTCCCAAAATGATTCGGGAAAGGATTGCCCGATAGCGTATCTCTCGCTCACTAAACCGAGCCGAAGAAAACTACGCTACGATAGAGAAGGAGATGCTCGCCATAGTATGGCCCTAGACAACCTCCGATCCTATCTTTACGGCGCTGGGTCTATTCAGGTGTTCACGGACCACCAACCCCTTGCGAAGTTAAAACGATGGAAGGCACATATTGAAGAGGACGGAGCCAACCTGACTTACAAACCCGGCAAATCCAATGTCGTCGACGATGCTCTTTCACGCATTGAAACGCAAATAAACTATCTGGGATCAGACACAGCCACTGCTTCCGAGGCTGAGTCAATGGTTACGGTCCATAGTGAACTTGAGGACGCCTCCTACCTAATACCACACTTGGAGGCGCCGATCTACGCTTTTAGAAACTAGCTCATATTTGACCAGGATCGCGCGGAATATGCATTCGAGTGCCCACATGAAGGGTAAACCCGGCTTCACATCGCTGAAATACTCACGAAATATATGAAACCCACGATAATTAACGGGGTAAAGATTCTTGAGGCCTATTTGCCATTCTTCCAGACTACTTGTTTGAAAAAATTTACAAAACTCAAAACTCGAATAACGCAACGAATAGTGAGGGACCTGTCCGACAAACTTCATCCTGTCTAACCTGTCCAGCTTTTGTAAGAATTCTACTTCCCCAAAATGTCAAGCATCATACGCCCTCAATTTTCGTCTTGTGAATGCTGTAAGCTTTTCAAGTATGAACGGCATCCTCAGTAGACCAGAGCTACAGCCGACACCGGTACCCCGGTGCACCGGTATCCGTACGAAATACTTCACACATACATTTTTACCTTGGAAAAGAGGGTATACTTGAGCTGTATTGATAAGTTCACAAATTCAACTTTTCCCCTATTTTTCGGTCCCTAAGATAATGATCTTCGACAAAGAGAGAGGCTTGTTATGTCCCACTGTTTTGAACTATTTGAGAACATTAGGGATTAGGCTATATTATACGCCGACTCTGAAAAGTGAAGTCAATGGCCTGATCGAAAGATTCCATTCAACGTTCTTGGAGATCTATAGGTGTATGAAAAGCGAGCACCCGAACTTCAAGTGTACTGACCTGGTACCTATAGCTGTGGACAGATACAACAACTCTTCCCACTCGATAACTAACAAGAATGGAAAGCTAACTTCGGGCGGAGCCGAAGTTGATATACCCTTGCAGATATGTGGCAGTGTATATTATTAAATATATATCGGATCTTATATAGTCGGCCGATCTTATAAAACTCGGTAGATCAAATTAGTTTGCCGAAAGTAGAATCCATACAAAGTCCCAGTCTTCTACGGTGGGGGACGTACATGCTTACATCTCCAGCAGGATGACGAAATCATTCTTAGCAGAAGCCGTCGTAGCAGGCGCCCTCTATCTTTTATGAAAGAAATTAACATCAACAAAAGGCATCCCTAACCCGAGCGACATCGCCGCGTTGGAGCAGCAATCCGCCTCTGAGTCAAGTAAGTCCCTATGATCTGCGGGACGCAGATCTTGAGGTGGGGAGGAGTTAACACCCACCAGCTAAACGGACATGCTTATATCGACGGCTCAACGCTTGATACTGCGGTGCGACCGAGAGATACCGCGAGAGATAGTGCACCACTATGAGACCACGTTAGTGCATGACGGCAGATGCAGGTGGCCGATCAAATGTACGAGAGCGGGCGACGCGAATAGGGACATAAGACTAGAGGAGAGTGACGTTAGGTTAGACGGCTGGAATTCACCTCCTGAGGAGGCAACCGCCACACTTAGACCGTATTCGGTCCCTTGTGGTACCGTGGGCTGAATCTAAAAATCCCTTTACACGCAGAAGAGAGGACCTATGGTCTAGCAGTTCCCCCACTCTGAGGTTGTGGTGAACCTTTCTATCCTGTTGGGGTCTATTTCTGACATCGCTGAGATGCTGCTAAGAAACCTATCGCCCAGGTGCTTAAGTCTGAGAGACCGCAACGCTGGGCAGTGGCAGAGAAGATGCTCGACGGTTTCTTTCTCTTCTTCGTCCCTGCAGCTGCGGCAGTTGTCGTTGTGGGGTGAGTTCATTCGCCTAGCATGTGTTCCCACTAGCCGGTGCCCCGTGATGACTCTTATTGCCGTGCCAATGCGGGCTCTGTCCATCCTAAGTAGTTGGGAGGTTCTTTTATAGAGATTTTGGGCCAGAGTTGGCGGGCCAACCGGCAATTTGGGACGGTTCCCCAGCTAAGCTGGTTCTTTTCCTTATTGGCTTCCCTAAGTTGGAGCTTGTATGAGGCTAGTGGTACACCGGTACCCTCCAGTTCTCCTTGGAGTGGTGTGGTGGTGCCTTTGCGTGCCAGTGCATCTGCTATGCAGTTGCCTGTGATGTCTCTGTGACCTGGGACCCAGATGAGTCTTACGTCATACTGGTTTGCCATCTCGTGGAGAGATGATCTGCAGTCTGTGACTGTTTTGGAGTTACTTGTGACTGAGCTGATCGATTTTATAGCCGCTTGGCTGTCGCTGTATATATTGACTCCTCTTTGAGTGGAGTTATGTTGGTTTAGGAATTTTAGCGCTTCCCTTATGGCAATCACTTGTGCTTGGAATACGCTGCAGTGATTTGGAAGTCTGGAAGAGGTTTTAATGCCTAGTTGCTCGGAGTATATTCCCCCTCTTACTCTGTTGTTATATTTTGAGCCATCAATGTATTTTCATTAAGCTTATTGCGTTCTCTGGGCCTGGTATTTGGTCTCCCCATTAGGAATGAGGCCTTGGAAAGGTGTTTGTGTGTACTCCTTTGGAGTACATTAGTCTGTACTACTGGGAATGAGAGGATCGTTCAGAAGAATGGTGGAGTGGCCCTTATTTAGGAGGCTCCATTGCTGAGTTTCCCTAAGCCTGATTACCGATACTTTCGCTTTTTCTATTCCAGCTCGTCCTGGATTTGGTAAGCTAAGTATGGTATTTAGGGCTTCGTTTGGTGGGGATAGTAGTGCACCGCTGATGCATAGTGCTGCTGATCGCTTGATTTTTTCCAGCTTTTTAAGTGTGCTTTTCTTTTTTGAGTGCTGGCCACCATACCAGAACTCCGTAAAGTAGTATGGGTCTGACTATAGCAGTGTAGATCCAGCTAACAATATTAGGGGACATGCCCCATTTGTTTCCTATGGCTTTTTTGCAGGTGAAAAGGGCTGTAGTAGCCTTTTTTGACCTTTCTTCAACGTTTGAGTTCCAGTTTAGCTTCCCATCCAAAATTACCCCTAGGAATTTGGCGCTACTGCTGAAGGAGAGCCTTTGGTTGTTTAGTCTTGGGGGGACGAGGGGTGGGAGCTTGTATTTCCTGCTGAAGAGGACTAACTCTGTTTCCTAACTCTGAGGACTAACTCTGTTTCCTGCGCATTTACTCCTAGGCCATTACTGTGTCCATTCGGCTAGGGTTTGCAATTTGGGTGGCTTGCCTTTGGCCACCCCGATTATGGGGCGAGGTTCTCCCGGACCCTGCCAAGCTAACTTGGTCGGACGGGAGGGCTCACTCGCCATCTGCACCGTCATCGACTTTTGGGCAGACTCACTCGTCATTGCCATTGTTTCGGGTTTTTTGGGAGATCCCGACTCCTTGTTTGTTTTGTTGCTACTTAAATTTTCCATAATTTGTTCCTACGAGTTGCGGAGAAGGGACGGTCCACCCGGTCGGAGATCGACGACGCCCGGGTAAGCCTTATTAGAACAGGGAGTCGCCAGGTACCCTGAGCCCTCCGTTTGAGATTGGGCAGAGTTTATATACCGGGCCCCCAGCCAGGCTGACTCTCGGCACGGGTCGAGTGACACCTTAGTCCGGCCCGGTGTGAGATGGTGTTTTGGGAAGTGAGATGGGTAGGTATATTGTGTAGAAAAAGGGGGAAATGTGTGAGGCTACTTTTTAGAGGCGGCAACACAAGAGCATCGTCGGCACCGCTTATGGCGCGGATACCCGCTAGCTGTCCGGGAGTGACGTCACGAGTTCAATAAATTATTGCCAGCCAGACTTTCTGGCGGCTGCTTGACCCGACAGCGGCAATCACTGCCGTCAAACTGTGGCTTAGCACTGATGGGTTTTGCCTAGCTCTTCCGAAAACGGAAGCAGTGCTCTTCTTCACCGGGAAGAAGTTAAAGTCCGCAAAAATTTATGTGGGGAGTATAGAGATCGTCTCTTCCCGAGCCATTAGATACCTCGGTGTCATGCTAGACACGAGGCTCAGTTTCAGAGGGCACATACAGGAAATGAGCAGAAAGGCGAAAAACGTCTGCAGGGCTCTAAGCAGAATAATGCTGTCCAGGAGAGAACTCAAACAGTGCCGCAGGATTCTTCTCCAGTCGGTCCTCAGATCAACTATCATGTACGCCGCCTCTATATGTGCAGATGCAATTAGAGCCAAGGCGTACACAAGAGACATCGAATGCTCTCTGCATTGCTGTGCGGCGCTGACGCCTGCTCTCAGGGGGTCCATAAGAGTGGTGGCAAGAGACAGGAGTTACTTGCACAGATTCGGCCATGAGTAGGATCCTAACTGCCCCTTCTGTGGTGTTGATGAGACGGCGGAGCATGTCTTTCTAGACTGATCACGTTTTCGTGCTGCCAGGGAGCGCTTCAGATAGAACGACGTGGATGCTACTACCCTGGGAGCCAAACTGGTTGAAGGGCGAAGTTATAAAGCTGGCTTAACGATTACCATCGTCATAGGCCAGTTCTTCTGTGCCTTAATAAGATAGGGCGGCCCCTGACACCATAAGCTGAATCCGATCGACTCAGTAGGTAGGGCTCCACGAGATAAGATGTCAGCTGGATTTTGTGACGTAGGCACCAGGAGAATCCAGGATAACACAACTGACGAGTCGCACCAACAAACTCTAACCCTTTGTGAGTGCCTAGAATGAGAATCTCTGCCATCATTCTCGCCAATAGCTCAGCTCCAGACAGCTCTAACTTCAACACAGTTAACGTGTAAGGAAGCATACACAAGACTTCGCAGCTTCTGCTCTCTCGGTAGATCTCCTGCCACTCTCCAGGTTATTACGCCAAGAAAGCTGCTTTCGACACAGCTTATGCAAGAATATTTTCTTCTGCAAGAATATTTTCGTTTTAGTTCTAAACCAACTAAGCCGCGCTTATTGATTATTGACCGATCGTCGGGACGGCTTCGATGTAGACTGAAGAGCAGAAAAAGAAAGCAGCTGCTGATCAGTGGAAGGATCCCAAGACAATCCTAACGTTTTCGTAAAGTTGCTGCCATCATCAAAGGTTAAATATCATCAATTGACATCAGTCAATACGTTAGGGACCCACTTCCGCAGCTGATACTCGTCTTGGACAAAAGCGCTGTAATTTATTCTAAAATGCCAAAATCCTCCTTGGTATTGCCCCAGAAATAAAATCTCCAACGTAAAAATCTTGAAGCAATATTTCGGATCCCACTGGAAAATCTTCGACCTCGTCCTTAGCCAATTGGTGCCACAGATAAATGGGAAGCTTTGTTCCATATGTAAGAGTGTCCAATTTATATGTATGCAGCTCGTTCAGAGGGGAATGTCACCACAAAATGCACTGCAAGTAGCTGTCGGGCGAAGCTATCCTCACACAACGATACGTCTTCCCATTGTCGCCAGTCAGTGCTACCGGATGCGAACAAAACCTGAGCGGGATGTGAAAAAGTTTCGGTTGGATGACAGGCCCGCTGTAAAAAAAAATTGCAATTTCGAACCGCTCAGCTTCCATAAGGATCTTGCCAATATCACCGTCTTCCCCTCAACAAACAACCTATCCGAGACGAGTTTTCTTGATTTTGGGCAAACCAGGCCCCACACAAAGCAGCTTGTAAAATAATCCAGCTCCAATTAGTAAATCAATTCGCTGAGGCTAGTGAAAATGAGCATCCGAAAGCTTTACATTGCACAGTGGGCGATTTGGTCTCACTAGCGGCATTTAATTCAAATTTTCAAATTTAAAAAACCGTTAATATTTTTTCACATATCGATAGCAAATGCTTTGATTAGATTTTTAAAAGCTTTTTAAAGGCTCTACGATCAGCTGATTATCAGCGACTTATATGCTCCGAATTAATACAACCACGTTGGTTATACACTATTACTATTGTAACGAACTTTTCTTGCTGATCGATGCTCGCAACAAATGCCGCGGCTAGCTCAAAGAGTTTATGGATCGTTCCACCGAATTTATAGATTCGACGTGACTGCCCGAGCCCAGAAATAACACCGGATTGCTTCTTTTACAAAATATACCCTTTATTTACGCAATATAAATCACGATCCAGATTCCGAAGTGAACAGACGTGTCTTCCGTGCGCTCCGTGTGTAAAATCGTTTCCGGCCGAACTACGCATCTAAGAAAGTCGTGCTGTGTTGGATCGCGTGCGCGAGCTTCGGCTCCACCGAACAGACATATTTTTGTGGCAGCCACATTGACAATACGCTGTTTAATTGCGTTTTTTTTATATGAATAAAATTTTGACAAGTGCCGTAAAGACGAGAAAAAAAAAAAGTGTGACCAGAGGCCAAAGTCTTGAAAATACATCTAGCAGAGTCCGGTTCGGTATATCGATATATCGATATATTTATCGGTTCATTTTATACCGTTTCAACCAAGTATCGAATCAACTTTAACTCGATATCTTATCGATAACTTTGGTAGTTTGGCGAATTTCGAGACTCATTTTAAAACTCAAATTCGCGCCCAAGCCCAAGGATGGACTGGCAAGGATTGCCCAGTTCATCTACTCAACCGCCAAGAAAAAGAGGCAGCGGTAGAATTGCCAGTACTGACTCCAATGACTCCTGCGAGCCTTGGGATATCAGAAGGAAGACAGCCAAAAAGAAGTCGGATGACGAAAAACCCAGCACCAGCGCGGCAGCTAGAGCCGCTATTTTGACCAAGCTCAAGCTCAAAGGTAATTCCTTTGCCCTTCTCTCGGACGACGATGAGCTTTCGGACTCCGAAGCTGAAATAGAAACTCCTCCAACGGCTTCAAAGACCGACGCTCCCAAGAAGACCCCCAAAGAAATAAAGCCGCCTCCGATTTTTATACCAGACGTGACCAACATTAAAGCCTTTTCTAAAGCCATCTACGACGTCCTCGGCGATAACGTTGACGTCACTTTTAAGACCAGCATGAACAACACCACAAGGGTTATGACTCCGAACAAGGAGACATACACTAAATTGAAGCAATTCCTAAGTGAAAACAACAAGCGATACCACACTTTTCAGCCCAGAGACGAACGCGCCTACCGAGTAGTCGTAAAAGGCCTTCACTTCTCCACTGTCCCGGACGACATTAAGGAGGGCTTCAGCTTCCACGGGCACAACGTCAGGGACATACACAATCCCACACAAAAAGGAACGAAGAAGCCGTTGAACCTCTTCTTCGTTAACCTCGAGCCTGCGAAAAATAATAAAGAAGTCTTCCAAATTAAACGGCTATGCAGCACCGTTGTCACCGTCGAGCCGCCAATCAATTTCAATGACGTGCCTCAATGCTATCGTTGCCAGGCGTTCGGCCACACTCAGCGCTACTGCCAACACCGATGCGTCAAGTGCGGAGATCGCCACCCCACCGCTGAGTGCACTAAGGCCTCTAGCGAACCAGCCCTTTGCCTCCACTGCAATGGGCCTCACACAGCCTCATGCAAAGGTTGTCCAACCTATAAATGGGCCAAAGGCGCGTTCGCCCCAAAGCCGACAATACCTCGAGTCCAGCAACCTCATTTCAGCAAGGTCAACCCAAATATAAGCTATGCCAGCGCTGCCAAAAGCGGAGTTCCACAGATGGACTTCAATGCCAATCCCGACTCTAGTCCTACAGGCAATCTGATGGGCGCCTTAATGGCCAGAATGGAATCAATGTTTGAGCGCATGATGGAGAAGGTCATGAGCCAAATGACCAAAATGATGGCCACCATCTGCAGCTCCCTATGCAAACGGGACTAGATGTCACAGTTTGGAACGCCAACGGTCTGGTCAATTCCAGGCCAGAAGTCGAACTCTACTGTAGGACCAATCAAGCCGACGTTCTCCTAATTTCCAAAACGCACTTTACCACCCGATCATATTTAAAAATCAGAGGATACGACATCATTGCCGCCAACCACCCCAACGGCAGAGGTCGTGGGGGCGCCGCTATTCTGATCCGAAGCAGTATAAAATATGAGGCCCTTCCTGCCATCACAGAAGACTGGGTCCAATGCGCCCAAATTCAGGTCACCACCACCAACGGAGACATCACCATTGCTGCTACCTACTGCCCACCCAGACACAACGTTAGCGTCGAGGACTTTGGTTTGCTCCTTGATTGTCTTGGTCCCAAATTCATCATTGGCGGGGACTTCAATGCCAAACACCCCTGGTGGGGCTCTAGGATCAGGAACCCGAAAGGCACTGCACTGTACAGGCAAATACAGTCCAGAAATCTGAGTTGTCACGCGACAGGGGCACCCACATACTGGCCCACGGATCCACATAAGATCCCAGACGTGCTGGACTTCGTAATCTCAGGAGGATTGGATTCTGCTGGAATCCAAACCAGAGAAGTGGTCGATCTCATTTCGGACCACAGCGCTTTCGCCGTATCACTCTACAGCCCTGCCCTGCTCAGGTCAGCCCGTAAAAGGCTAATTTTTAAAGCAACAGATATTGGCAAGTACCAATCTCACCTAAACACCTTCACCGACCCCAGCCTGCCTCTTGACTCTCCTCATGACATCGAAACGGCCGTGGAAACAATGACCTCTTACATCCAACAAGCAGCCTCAGTAGCTGCACCAAGACCCTCCAACCGCCCAAGAGCTAGCGACAGAGATATTTACTTCTGGAGCCCGGAAGTCGAAGAGCTCAAGCTCGAAAAGCGGCGACTCCGGAGAGTATGGATGCTTTCAAGGAACCCCAGAGATAAAACCGCCCTTAACAGAGCGTCCAAACTTCTGTCGGATACGCTGGCGAGGGTAAGGAAGGAAGTTTTCGACGGGTTCGTTGAGCAACTCGAGCCAGGTGACCCTCAGCACAACCTATGGCGGGTCACAAAAAGCATCAGACGGCCCCTGAAAAGGATCCCACCCGTAAAAAGAACCGACGGCATCTGGTGCAGATCTGAGACTGACAGGGCCAATGCCTTCGCCGAACACCTAGAAGAGGTCTTTACGCCCCACAATCGTTGCTCAACTGAGGACGCAGCGGAAACCGCGCGGCTACTAGCTGAGCCTCTCCAGGATGCCGACCCGATTCGTCCAGTCACTACTGAAGAAACAGCCGAGCTTATCTCCATCATGAGCAACACCAAGGCCCCGGGTGATGATGGTATCAATGCAATTGCATTAAAGCTTCTACCACCTCCAAGCATCCAGCTAATCACCAGAATCTACAATAGATGCTTGGAAATAGGATACTTTCCGTCTTCATGGAAACGTGCCCAAGTAGTCATGATACCTAAGCCTGGTAAACCTGAAGCCAACCTCGCATCATACCGCCCAATAAGTTTGCTTCCAATGCTCTCCAAAATACTCGAAAGAGTGTTTTTGAATAGGGCATTGCCTGTACTGGACGAGGCTGGACTGATCCCTGATCACCAGTTTGGCTTCAGGCGGCGACACGGAACACCTGAGCAGTGCCATAGGGTCGTGCAGTACATTCTGGACGCCTTTGAAACCAAAAAGTACTGCATGGCCGTCATGCTGGACGTCAAGCAAGCCTTCGACCGGGTCTGGCATCCCGGACTCCTCTACAAACTCAAGACAGCCCTCCCCCGACCATACTTCCTATTCTTGAAGTCATTTTTGGAAGACCGTAAATTTGCGGTAAGATGCGGCGAAGCCATCTCACAGCTCAGAGTGGTTCACGCCGGAGTGCCCCAAGGCAGCGTTCTTGGTCCACTGCTCTACAATTTATACACGGCTGACCTCCCCGTTCTACAGAACCGGGACCTGATGGCTGCAACTTATGCAGATGACACCGCATTTTTGACCGTTTCGGACAGCGCCATAGAGGCTGCCGCCGTCATGCAAACACAGCTCGACCTGCTCAACAGATGGCAAACGCGGTGGAATATTGAAGTTAGCAATGAGAAGTCCACCACCACCACATTCTCCCTCCGGCCAGGCAACTGCCCTACAGTCTACCTAAACGGCTTCCCAATCCCGCAGGTGGACACTCCCAATTACCTGGGGTTCACACTTGATAGGAGGCTCACCTGGAGGCCGCACCTACAGAAGAAACGTAAGCAGGCCTGCGAAAGACTTCGTTCCTTCTACTGGCTTATGGGCAAACGATCGAAGCTCCGAACGTCTTCGAAGCTTCTTGTGTACAAGGCCATAATACGTCCAATCTGGACATATGGCATCCAACTCTGGGGCACTGCTAAGCCATCGAATGTACAAATCATTGAAAGGTTTGAAAATAGAGCTCTGAGGATCGCCACTGGGGCTCACCCCTTCCACGACAACCACACCATCCACGAGGTCCTGAAGTTCCCATGGGTGAGAGATGAAATCAAGAAAAGCAGCGAGCGCTACATACAGAGGCTGCACGACCACCCAAATCGGACGGCCATCGCCTTGCTGGACAACTCAGAGCAGCCCAGAAGATTAAAAAGGAAGCACCCAATAGACCTCGCCTGTACTTAACATAGATGTAACATATTTATACTAAACTAGAATAACGGCCTTGTGCTCCTACATTTATAGCTCCACATTCTACATTTTGTTAATATACCCTAATGTACCCTAGTCTAGAATTACTTAGTTCAACATGTATTGCTAATGATGAGTGAAGTCGATGTAAAACAATTTAATGGTTGTCCGCAACGGACAGTTTTAAATAAAAATATGTACCCTGCTAAAAAAAAAAAAAAAAAAAAAAAAGATAGGTAAAAAAAAAATAAACGACAAGAAAAGAGAGGGGAGACACGGACAACGCAGAAAAAAAAAGCAAGGGAAAAAGGGAAAGGAAAAAGATTTACGCAATATTTGTACAAAGTTCATGAAAGGGTGAATCTCACCGGCTGCTCGGCTCGGCCGATCGACCGCTCGTCCTCCCCTCGGTCCCCGGTCACCGTTCCGGGTTGGTGCCGATACACACGCCCCCCTAAGCTTTCGCCCAGCAGGATGTGTGGTCTCAGTGCCTGGCGCCGGTTCGGCTCACGGTTTCCTCCGTTTGGACTCACGTGCTCCAGTGGCGGGGCCTATGTTGCCCCTCTCGTGCCGGTGACGCTGCTCCTGATGTCCTTCTCCCGTTGACGCTGCTTCTGTCGACGCTGCCCTCGTTGTCGCCGCTCCTGTTGTCGCTGCTCCTTTCGTCGCTGTGGCTGCTCCTCTCCAGTGGGTGTGTGTGTGGGATCGCTGTTATCCTTGGCTCACTGGGATTGCCCTTTCGCCGTGGCCGGCACCTGACCCGTGTTGGCGGACCAATAGGCTCACCTCCCAGGCGAACGCCGGGCAGGCTACGCTTCTTAGTGCCTGGCGGCCGGATCAGGGCACGAAGGGCCTTCCTACCCTACAGGACACGCCCCCGGTTGCGCCTGCCACTCGCCTCCAAACACCGGCGTGCGTACGCTCCGCAGGATTTATGGGCGACCAGAGGTTTGGCGTCGCGCTTCCTTTAACTCCAGGCGATACGCTGTGCATACGCTCCAGCGCCTGGATCAGGAATCTTCCGACCTTACCGGGACGTTCCTGTTTGGTTTTATCTGTTGGGCTTGAGTTCCCGAGCTGGCTATCCCTCGCTTTACAGGATCACACCTGGTCACAACGGGAAGGAATCTGTAAGGCGTACGCCAGACCGATCCGACGCCCTTGCTATCACACCAGGATACCTGTCGTGTCCGGGAGTAACCCAACCCGACTCTATTTACCCTTGGGCTTCAGTTCCGCCGCGGATCCTGGATCCTTTTCCTATTTGCTCCTTGATTTATCCCGATGATTCGCGTACAGCCGCTGGACTTACCCACAGGGGGTCCTTGAGCCAATGATCGTATGTCTTTACGCACTCGCTTTTATCCTCGCACTTGTGACTGTCGGACTTACCCACGGGGGGTCCTTCAGCCTTTACTCCTAATTCCTCCAAGGAAACTTTCTCTTGAATGTTAGACTTACCCACGGGGGGTCTTTCACTCAACTCTGCCAGCTTCCCTAGAAGACTCGGTCTCGATTTACTCCAGGGGCCCTCCTTATATAGGTCCAGAGGCGCCCGTTAATCCTTGCAACTCTCTCTTCCTGCCGTTAATCCTTCGGCTTTCTATTCCCGCCGTTAATCCTACTTTCCAATCCGTCGCACCGGCAGCTCCCGTTCATACCCCCTTTTCCCCCTTTGGCCACCGGCCTGCATTGTTATTATGCCGCGGCAGCGGCTTTCTTCCAGGCGTTCCCCCCGCGCTCCCCCTTTGGCCACCGGCCCGCATTGTTATTATGCCGGGCATTGGCTCTTCTACCGGCACTTCCCCCGTGCTCCCCCCTTGGCCACCGGCCCGCATTGTTATTATTCCGTGCTTTCTAAATGTTCCCCTCCCCCTTCTCTTTCTCCTACATCCGCGCACGGCCGTCGCGCAGGCCCGACCGGAACCGTTACGTTCCACGTTGTCTCCGCTTTCTCCTGCATCCGCGCACGGCTGTCGCGCAGGCCCTTTCCCCGCTGCTGCCCCTGCATCCGCGCACGGCCACGCGGTCCCTTTCCCCGCTGCTGCCCCTTCTTGCCACCTGTCTTGGTGTGTGGGAGATTTAATCTCCTCACACTTCCCCCCTTCTTCGGGAACGACAGAAGTTACGTGATTCCAGCTTCATATTTGGTGTTTTTTTTTCCTATATTCTTTTTCTCTCCGTCCTGTGCGCTTGTTTTTGATTCCCCCATTTTTTTTGTTTGATGCGTGGATAGACTTATCCACCTCCCCCCTTCTTCGGGAAACGGACAGGTCGTTCCCCTATATGATAGGTAATAATGATTACCCAAATTTCATCTTTCCCCCCTTTTTTTTGTGTGTACATAAAGCTATTAATATTTTTTTTTGTGTGTTTTTTTTGTGTACCTCTTTATTTATATATTTTTTTTTTTTTTTTTTGTTCATATTTATTATTGTTGTTTTTTTTTCTTTTTTGCCTTTTTTTTTGTGTACTATATTTTTTTTGTTTAATGTTTAATTTCATTCATTTTTTTTTCTTTTTTTTTTGAATGTTTTTTTTTTTGTTTGCCCCCCTTTTCCCCGATTTTTTTTTTTCATTTTTTTTTTTTGTTTACTTCCTTTTTTTTCTCAAGTTCTTTCAAATTCCGATTTAATTATGTATTTTATTATTTATTATTTTTTTTTTCTCCGCCCGCTACTTGCGGGTGACGCGAACTCCATTCGAGCCCCCGCGCACCCGAAAGCATTCGCCGCCGACTTGCCAAACCAGGCTCCAACGGCCCGTCTTTTTCCGCCGTCGCCTTTCCTCCTCCTCCACTTTGCGGCGCAGCTCCGGTGGCCAGGCCTCTTGCGGGACTGCTCCTCCGCCTCCTGCTGAGTTGGTCCTCTTTAGAATCGGCCTCGGCGGCCTCTTCTCCGGGCAGGACGCCTGCCTTTCCAGTGCCGGCCTTGCTGGGGTCGGCCATATCCATGGCCCGCGAGTCCACGGCTCCGGGTCCTCTTGTTTCTCTTGGGGGTGCGGGGTGGGTGGCCTTGCCGGCTGCCACTTCCGACTCGGCCATACTCGTGGCCCCGTCATCCGCCGGATCCTCTTGTTGATCTCCTCCTTCTTTGCCCACCTGATCCTCCGGGTAGCCCTGCTACATTGGCATCTCCGGCCTGCCGCTCTCCGTAGCATCGCGGCGCGATGCCCTGCCCCTTCGGCTCTCCTCCGCCGGGCCGCTTCCTCGGCCATTGCCGTGGCCAATTTCAACCTGGCCCTCGCCAGCGCCAGTGCTGCCTCCAATTCCTCCTTCTCTCGGGTCCTCCGCTGTGTTTGACGAAGCGCCGCCAGTTCCTCGCTCGGCTGCCGGATTTCCTCGACGGGGGTCGTGCCTACCGGGATCCATCGTAGTCCCGGTGCTCTCCCGGTCATGGCCCGCACGACCCTCCTTGTAGCCCGGATCCTCCGGACATCCCATTCGGGCACGCCGACGAGCTCCACGTCGCTCTCGTCTGATGACACTATGGGCGTTGTGCACGGTGACTCCATTGTAGAAAGAAAGGCCGGCTGGTGCCCATCCCCGCCTTTTTATAGGCCTAGATTTCGGCCGCCTGGAATAGTTCCGTTCCGGAATAGCGGATCCTATGCCCAGTTCCGTAATTTCGCTTTGCCTCTCCTCTTTATGATGGCACCTGTTTCCTTTGGGTTTCTCCCTCTTTTTTTTTTTTTTGTTTGTTCCCCTGTTTGTTTATGCCCGCGGCGCCGATTCCTCTGCTTGGGCTTTTAGTTCGCTTATGTGTGCCCTTCTTTCTTTCTTTGTGCCGATGCTACGTAGCACAACAATCACTGGCGAAATGAAATTCGCCACCGTGTATGGCCCGCCGTATCTTGGCGCTAATTTCGCCGCGAACCCTTCAGATGCTTTTGATAGATGGTGCTCTTTTGCCCATACTATGTCACCAATTTTTGGGCTCCACTGCCGTCTCCTCAGATTGTAGTGCCTAGCTTGTTCCTGCGCCGCTCTCTCCATGTTCCTCCGTACCAGCTCAAACACTTCCTGTAGCTTCTTTGCATTCTCTGAGGGCGTGGTTTGTGATGCTCCCGTCCCCAATGCCTCTTCATCGTATAACGCCTTCGGCATTCTCGGCTCTCTGCCTTGGGTTATGAAACATGGCGAGTATCCTGTCGAGTCGGACACGCTCGAGTTCACTGCCAGCATCAATTCAGGCCAGTGCTCGTCCCATGTCCTCTGATCCTCGCCTGCAAATTGGGCGATCATTGTCTTGACCGTTCGGTTCGCCCTTTCCGTAGGATTTTCCTGCGGCGTGTATGGTGCGGTGAATTGATGCCGAACTCCGAGCTCCTCGAGAAATTTTTTGAAACTCCTACTGGTGAACTGGACCCCATTATCCGTTATCATCACCTTTGGCACTCCGTATCTAGCGATAATTCTTTCGCGGACTGCCTTCTGTAGCGCCTCCGTGGTTGCTTTTCGCATCGGAACCATCTCCGTCCATTTTGAAAATCGATCAATCAAAACCAATAACATGGTGTTTCCATGCTTGGACCTTGGCAATGGTCCTACGAAATCTGCACATACCGTCGCCCATGGTTCCTCTGGTATCTGTGTCAGCATTTTCCCTGCAGCCTGCATTTGATTTGGTTTGTACTGCATGCACGTTTCGCACTGTCTGACATACTTTCTTATGTCCCTTTGCATCCCTGGCCAGAAGTACCTTGCTACTATTCGCGCAATTGTCTTTCTTCCTCCTAGGTGTCCCGCTGTCGGTGCGTCGTGGTTCTCCCTTAGCACCTGCTGTCTCATGTTGATCGGCACCAACAACTTCCATGATGCCACTTCTTCGCTTCCAGCTCTATGTGGCACATGTCGGTAAACCAGGCCTGCCTCCTCTATGTACTCTGGATATTTCTGTGGGTCTTCTCCTATTTTCCTCTTCAGTGCGCTTATCCATATGCACTCGACGTCTTCGCTTGTTGCGGCACTCCTCAGCTTTTCCATCATCGGCTGGCGGGATAGTGCATCTGCAACCACATTCAGTTTCCCTTTCCTGTAGCTGATAACATAATCGTATTGTTGCAGCTCAAATACCCATCTTGCAATCCTTCCCAATGGGCTCTCTATATTGTTTAGCCATTTTAGTGCCATATGGTCCGTGATCACGTCGAACTGGTACCCCTCCAGGTATGGTCTCATTTGCCGAATTGCCCATATTATGGCCAGGCATTCTTTCTCAGTCGCCGAGTAATTTTTTTCCGCTCCTATCAGCGTCCGACTGGCGTAAGCGACCACTCGCTCGCCCTCATCCGTGTCCTGCGTCAGCACTGCACCCACGCCGTAGTCGCTAGCGTCTGTTTGCAGCACAAATTTCTTTGAGAAATCCGGGCATGCCAGCACTGGATCCTCTGCCAATCGTGACTTTAAATTGTCAAACGCCTCTTGGTGTCTGGCCGTCCACTCCCACTTTGTCCCTTTTCGTAGGAGATAGTTTAACGGTTTCGCGACCCCTGCAAAGTCTGGGACGAATCGCCGATACCACGATGCCATACCAATGAACTGACGTACCCCCTTTACGTTTGTTGGGGGTTTCAATTCCGTGATCGCCGCGACTTTTCCGGGATCCATGCCAATTCCCTGGCTTGTTATTCGGTGGCCCAGGTACAGTAGCTCTTCCCTGAAGAAATGGCACTTTTCCGTGTTTATCCTTAAATTTGCCGCCTTCAGTCTTCGGAACACTTCCTTCAAATTTGCCATATGCTCCTCCCTTGTGCGTCCGATCACGATGATGTCATCTTGATACGCAAACGCGTGCGGCGCCATATCCGGGCCTATAATCTGGTCCAAAGCCCTTTGGAAAGTTGCCGATGCTGAATGTAAAGCGAACGGCATCACCTTCCACTGGTACAGACCTTTTCCTGGTACCGTAAAAGCCGTGTACTTCCTGCTTCCCTCCTCCAGTGGGATTTGCCAATAGCCGTCCTTTAGATCGAGGCTGCTGAAAAACTTTGCTTCCCTTAGTTGCTCCAGTATAAAGTTTATTCGTGGCATCGGGTACGCATCTTTTACCGATTTTGCGTTTATTTGTCGGAAATCCACGCACATTCTCCATTGACCCGTTTTCTTTTTCACCATAACGATGGGTGAGCTATAAGCACTATTCGAAGGCTCGATGCATCCCTTTTCCAGCAGCTCTTCTACCTTCGCATTTATCTCCCCCTGTATTTTGGGGTTTTTCGGATAGTACCTTTGTTTTATGGGGATGTCGTCCTTCATAGTGATCCTGTGCTGCGTAACGTTTGAACAACCCTTCTGGCTTGTGAACGCCACTAGCTCCTCCTCAATGAACCTTTTGTCCCGCTCGCTCTCCCATTCCTCCGAGGATCCAGTCACTGCTACTGACAGCCTATCCTCCAGGCATCCGCCCCATCGTTCTCTTCTCGGGATCGTGACTTGGTGGCCTGCACATGTTATTGTTGTGCCAAATCCTGCGAGGAAATCCCATCCTAGCACCGCGCTGTCTCCCATGCCTGGCAACACCAACATATTTAGTTTGTGTTCCATGTTGCCAAAGCGTCGTCTGGAGTACCGTTCGAGTCTCCGTATGGCTCCCATTGGCCAATTTTATCAGTCTCCTTGTTGTTTTTCGCTCTCCGGCGATTTCTGGGCTCTCCGCTAGCTTCTCCGAAATGAAGCTAGCCGTTGCCCCGGTGTCTATCATGGCCTTAACTTCTGCTCCTCCGACCTTGACGACCGCCGACAATTGCTGATCATCTCCTGACAATCCTCCAACTAGTTTTGAGAGGCAGCACCTCGCGATCTCTGCCTTCCTCTCTACGGCTGAGATCGCTGCACGTTTCCCGATCTTTGGCAGCACTCTGTGCTCCTTACCCCTATTGCTCCGCACATTCTGCAGAACAACATTCTGGGGTTCCTGCACCCATCAGCCCAATGGCCCATGCCTCCACACCTGTTGCATGCCTGCGCCGGGTTCTCGACATGTCCTTGTCTCGGCGTTGCTGCCCATTGCTGATTTGGCTGTTGCTGTTCGCTGTGGCTTGTACCCCATTGCTGGTAGGTTTGTTGCATTGGGCTCCCAGCCCAGTGTAGATTCGGTTGTTGCTGTCTGGGGGTTGCAACCCATTGCTGACTCGGCTGTTGCTGTACCCTTTGGCTCTGCCCTTCTGCCTGCCATTTCGGCCTCCATCCTTGTCCTGGGGGGGCTCTGTCGCTCTGGCGGGTCCTGATTCATTTCATCCTTCTGCCATTTATTTTCGGTCGCCGGCTGTTTGCGATCCCATTGTGGTTCCATGGAGGATTGCCTGTTAAACGCCTCTTCTTCTTGGGCTAACTCCTCAAACTCCTCGGCTAGGCCCATTACTTCTTCCAGCGACGCGCATGCATATGGCCTCATAAACATTTTCATGCGTGGTATGCAGTTCTCCACCAGTCTGTCTATTATCTCATTCGTGGAATTCCCTAGTGGCTTCATTAGAGTCTGAAGGTCCACCATATACTCCTTGAAAGGTTCTCCTCGTTTCTGCTTCCGCTGCCGAACCTGGTCTGCCAATTTCTCAAAGTAACCTTTCGGCAGAAAAAAGGACTCGAAGCTCCTTCTGAACGCTTTCCAAGTTGGCCATTCCTCATCGTTCATTATGAACCACTTCTGTGCTCTGTCCTGGAGTAATTCCGGCATCGCCCGGGGGATCGTGTTGATGTCCAACCCGTACGTTTTGGCGGACCATACCACTCGGTCCACGAATTCCAGTGGATCTCCTGTTCCGTCGAATCGGAATGACCACTCCCGGACTTGTCTGGCCACTTTAGCGTAGTCCACTTGCACCGGGACCGGCTTCCGCACTTGTGGCTCCATGCTCCTTATGCTTTTCATTTCTGGAACCGCCAGACTTTGAATGAGCTTCTCCGATTCGCTCACTGCTCTTTGTCTCGGCGTGGACCTCTGTGTGTTCCTTTCTTCGACTCCACGCGTGAACGCCAACACCTCGTCGTCCTTAGTCTCGTCGACCCACTTTGCAACTAGTGCCCTCATGTTTTCAACAGTTCCTTCTGCTGGGAGACCTAGCTCTCTCTACACACTTCGCTCAATTCCTCCTTACGAAGCGCGTAAATCCAATTTTTTCTTCCCATCTTGAAGCTTGCGTTATTTCTAGGTTGGGCGCCAGGTGTAACGAACTTTTCTTGCTGATCGATGCTCGCAACAAATGCCGCGGCTAGCTCAAAGAGTTTATGGATCGTTCCACCGAATTTATAGATTCGACGTGACTGCCCGAGCCCAGAAATAACACCGGATTGCTTCTTTTACAAAATATACCCTTTATTTACACAATATTTGTACAAAGTTCATGAAAGGGTGAATCTCACCGGCTGCTCGGCTCGGCCGATCGACCGCTCGTCCTCCCCTCGGTCCCCGGTCACCGTTCCGGGTTGGTGCCGATACACACGCCCCCCCAAAGCTTTCGCCCAGCAGGACGTGTGGTCTCAGTGCCTGGCGCCGGTTCGGCTCACGGTTTCCTCCGTTTGGACTCACGTGCTCCAGTTGCGGGGCCTATGTTGCCCCTCTCGTGCCGGTGACGCTGCTCCTGATGTCCTTCTCTCGTTGACGCTGCTTCTGTCGACGCTGCCCTCGTTGTCGCCGCTCCTGTTGTCGCTGCTCCTTTCGTCGCTGTCGCTGCTCCTCTCCAGTGGGTGTGTGTGTGTGGATCGCTGTTATCCTTGGCTCACTGGGATTGCCCTTTCGCCGTGGCCGGCACCTGACCCGTGTTGGCGGACCAATAGGCTCACCTCCCAGGCGTACGCCGGGCAGGCTACGCTTCTTAGTGCCTGGCGGCCGGATCAGGGCACGAAGGGCCTACCTACCCTACAGGACACGCCCCCGGTTGCGTCTGCCACTCGCCTCCAAACACCGGCGTGCATACGCTCCGCAGGATTTATGGGCGACCAGAGGTTTGGCGTCGCGCTTCCTTTAACTCCAGGCGATACGCTGTGCATACGCTCCAGCGCCTGGATCAGGAATCTTCCGACCTTACCGGGACGTTCCTGTTTGGTTTTATCTGTTGGGCTTGAGTTCCCGAGCTGGCTATCCCTCGCTTTACAGGATCACACCTGGTCACAACGGGAAGGAATCTGTAAGGCGTACGCCAGACCGATCCGACGCCCTTGCTATCACACCAGGATACCTGTCGTGTCCGGGAGTAACCCAACCCGACTCTATTTACCCTTGGGCTTCAGTTCCGCCGCGGATCCTGGATCGTTTTCCAATTTGCTCCTTGATTTATCCCGATGATTCGCGTACAGCCGCTGGACTTACCCACAGGGGGTCCTTGAGCCAATGATCGTATGTCTTTACGCACTCGCTTTTATCCTCGCACTTGTGACTGTCGGACTTACCCACGGGGGGTCCTTCAGCCTTTACTCCTAATTCCTCCAAGGAAACTTTCTCTTGAATGTTAGACTTACCCACGGGGGGTCTTTCACTCAACTCTGCCAGCTTCCCTAGAAGACTCGGTCACGATTTACTCCAGGGGCCCTCCTTATATAGGTCCAGAGGCGCCCGTTAATCCTTGCAACTCTCTCTTCCTGCCGTTAATCCTTCGGCTTTCTATTCCCGCCGTTAATCCTACTTTCCAATCCGTCGCACCGGCGGCTCCCGTTCACACCCCCTTTTCCCCCTTTGGCCACCGGCCTGCATCGTTATTATGCCGCGGCAGCGGCTTTCTTCCAGGCGTTCCCCCCGCGCTCCCCCTTTGGCCACCGGCCCGCATTGTTATTATGCCGGGCATTGGCTCTTCTACCGGCACTTCCCCCGTGCTCCCCCTTTGGCCACCGGCCCGCATTGTTATTATTCCGTGCTTTCTAAATGTTCCCCGCCCCCTTCTCTTTCTCCTACATCCGCGCACGGCCGTCGCGCAGGCCCGACCGGAACCGTTACGTTCCACGTTGTCTCCGCTTTCTCCTGCATCCGCGCACGGCTGTCGCGCAGGCCCTTTCCCCGCTGCTGCCCCTGCATCCGCGCACGGCCGCGCGGTCCCTTTCCCCGCTGCTGCCCCTTCTTGCCACCTGTCTTGGTGTGTGGGAGATTTAATCTCCTCACACTATTTATTGACTATAAACTTATTTTTAGTGAATACCAAGTTCTGGTGAAATATATCTGCTGCCGAGGGTGTAGAGATGATGTGTTGGAAAGTGAAGTTTTTTGTAGCGAGAGACTTTCAGTATGCCCGAATGCGTTGGAGATCAATGGCCGAAGTTCTTATTCGTTGCTATTTAAATTGTGTCGGTTGACTCGCCACAGTACTCCCCCTTAGACTTCATGGTGTAAAGCGAGCAGGGAGTCTAATTGTACGCCGGGGTCTTGGAGGCGAGGTTGTTTCCGGTGATCCTCCATGAGCCTGTAGGTCTGGTTCATTATCTGGTGGTTCCGGAGTTGAGCTTCTGTCTATCGGGTCTTGCGTTGTTACGAAGGCGGGCTTGAGGCGGTCCACTGAAACTTTGACCGTACGTCCAGCGACGGACAGGGTGAAGTACTTCTCGTTTCTTTCGATGACTTCAAACGGACCATCGTATGGAGGTTGAAGTGAAGTGCGTACTGCATAATTTCGTAGGAATACATGTGATGTGGATTCCAATTCCTTAAATATAAATGGTTTGGAGGTGTCATGATGAGCTGTTTGTGCTGGACGGATCTCTTGCATGATTTTTTCCAATTCTTTAGCATATTCCGTTTGAGGTTGCATTTTGTTTGATTGGTGGAAAAACTCTCCAGGCAACCTGAGCGTAGTTCCGTAGACTAGCTGTGCGGGTGTAGCTTGAATGTCCGGTTTGTAAGCTGTGCGAAGTCCTAAAAGAATTATCGGAAGTTTCTGTGGCCAATTTGTCTGGTTTTTGCACATGATGGCAGCTTTTCAGGTTCGATGCCAGCGTTCGATGATTCCGTTTGCTTGTGGATGGTATGCGGTTGAACGTAGGTGATCGATTCCCAGTAGCCTTGACAATTCATTGAATAGCCTCGATTCGAATTGTCTGCCTTGATCCGTTGTGATTTGAGCCGGTATGCCAAATCTGGAGATCCAGGAGCGAATAAGGGCAGATGCTACGGTGTCGGCTTGCATGTCTTCAAGGGCGATGGCTTCTGGCCACCTTGTGTACCGATCTATGATGGTGACGCAGTATCTGTAAGGTCCAGATTGTGGAAGTGGTCCAATAAGATCTAGATTGATGAGCTCGAATCGTTGGTTGGGTACTGTGGAGTGTTGGAGAGGTGAACGAACGTGGCGGGTGATTTTTGATCTTTGGCAAGGAATGCAGTGTTTTACGAACTCGGAGATTTCTTTATGCATGGAGGGCCAAACGAATCGTTGTTTTAAAAGTTTTATAGTTGCTTAAACTCCACCATGTGCAATGTTGTGAAGTATCTCGATAATTTTGCTTCTGAGTGGCTGTAATATGAAAGGCCGTACGCTAGGAGTAGATACATCGCAAATTATTGAATGTTGTGTATGAGGAATATTTACTGCTTTTAACTGAAGTGAGCCCGTGTTGCAATTGAGTAGTTTTTGGAGCTCTGGGCAGCGTGATTGCGCATCGCTTATTTCATTAAAATTTATGCAATTGTCTCCGATGGCTTCGATGCGGGAAAGCGTATCTGCTGTTGTGTTTTCGTCCCCTGCTACGTGTGTTATGGATGTGGTGAATTGTCCTATGAAATCCAATTGGCGAAGTTGTCGCGGGGAAGCTTTTTCGGGTTTTTGATCGAATGCGTAGACTAAAGGTTTGTGGTCCGTACGGATGTGGAAAACCCTGCCTTCCAGCATGTGGCGGAAATGTTTAATACCAAGGTAAATTGCTAGCAGCTCCCGGTCGTATGTGCTATATTTTCGTTGCGTCTCTGAGAGCTTAATGCTGAAGAATCCCATTGGTTGGTATTCCGAGTTGATGACTTGATGTAGAACAGCTCTCCCACTGCTATGTTGCTCGCGTCTGTGCTTAGCGAGAGGTTTGCGTTCGGTGCAGGATGTGCCAATAGCGCAGCTTCTGCCAAAGAATTTTTGCAGTTATTGAAATTATCGATCGTTTCTTTTGTCCAGTTGATTGGGGTGGAATCGTTTTTCTTATTTCCTGGTATTAACTGTACTAGTGGAGCTTGATGACGAATAGCATTAGGGAGGAATCTTCTATAAAAGTTGATCATTGCGAGGAATCTTCGTAATTCTTTTGCCACCTTGGGTAAGGGGAAATTTGTAATGGCTTTAACCTTGTTCTGTAGAGGTTTAATACGCTGTTTGTTAATTTGATGTCCTAAGAATTCGATCGATTCTTTTCCGAAATTACATTTGCTGGGGTTTATCGTGAGATTGTACTCTTGCAGTTTCTTAAAAACTTGGCGCAGGTGGATCTGATGTTGTTGTATGTTGGCCGATGCGACTGCTATATCGTCGACGTAAACAAAGACGAAGTCAAAATCTCTAAATGCAGTATGCATGTAGCGTTGAAATGTTTGAGCTGCGTTGCACAGTCCAAATGTCATGTGTGTGAATTCAAACAGACCAAATGGAGTTGTTATGGCCATTTTGGGATGTCTTTGGCTTCTATAGGGATTTGATTGTATGCGCGATTGAGATCGATTTTGGAGAAAATGGTTTTTCCGTAGAACACGTGTGTGCAATCTTGTATGTGTGGTAGCGGATACCGGTCCGGTATGGTTTGCGCATTGAGGGCGCGGTAGTCGCCGCATGGTCTCCATTTACCAGTAGGTTTACGTACCATGTGTAAAGGTGAAGCATATGGGCTTTTAGAAGGTCTGCATACTCCCATATCCATTAAATATTGGAACTCGTTCTTTGCTGCTCGGAGTTTCTCAGGAGTCAGTCTTCGTGGTCGCGCGAATGGTGGTGCTCCTTTGGTGTCGATGACGTGGGTTACGCTGGTCGATGACGATGGACGATTTGTAATTTTTTTATTTTGATTTCAGGCATGTCAAGCATGTTTTGGCATCAACTAACTTAGCCTCCTTGATGTTGACGAGGAGGTTGTAGTGATGTAGAAAATCGGATCCAATGATTGGAGTATTGGTATTAGCCATATCGAAGTTCCAAGTGTAAGGACGACGTAGTCCTAGGTCCAGTGTCAAGCGGATGGTGCCGCATGTTTTTATTTCTGTGCCATTCGCTGCAAAGAGTGTATGGCGGTTGGCGTTTTGTATATTCTTGTGAATAGTGTTGTATGGAATGATCGAAACGTCGGCTCCGGTATCGACTAAAAACTTTCTGCCAGATTGGGCGTCTGGTACGAAAAGTCGGTTGCAGTATGAAATTCTGTGAACATTGATTTGGAATGCTTGATGATAAGAAGAGGCGAAATTACTTAATCCGTCAAAGCTGCCTCTTGATCCTCTGACGGTTGCCTTTAGTTTTTTTGGGCGTCTTCGATGAACGCTACAAAGGAGCATGGTTGGCTGCAGCGTTGTGCATCTTTGCCGTATTTGTTGTGGTACCAACACAGTTGTTGTGACGATCCGTCGGGTGCGTTGTTGCGGTAATGATTTAGGAGTCGCTGATTATTTCTGCCACGTGCCTGATTGCTATTTAGTAACTGACCTAGTTTGCTGTTGATTTGCTGAAGAGCTTTGTCGTTATCGTCGAGTCGTCTGGTCAATGTTATGACGCGTTCTTCTTGATGGGATTGCTGTTGCTTGTTTTTTGAAAACGCATATATGTGGTCAGCCGCATCGTCGCATAGTGAGTCCATAACTGCATCGGCTGCAGTTGCCAATTGCGAGAGTTTGGTCTGTGGTGAGCTTCCTATCATGCCGACAATCACCGCCCGCACGGGAGGAGGAAAACGTTTGATCTAGTAGCGTCGTACTACTGATTCGTCGCTGGTTGCCTTGGTTTGCTGCAGTTGGCAAAGTAAGTGGCTTGGGCGGCTGTCGCCGAGCTGAATTCCAGTTGCGAGTCTGTCCAGACGTACCATTTCCGAGTCAGTAAACTTTGATAGGATCGCTTCCTTTAATGTAGAATATGGAGCTGTTTCGGGTGGATTGCTGACAAGATCGTGTACTTGTTCCAGGTACTTGGGGTCTGCGTAGGCAATGACTGCAGCGAACTTTTCCTGTTCCTTTCGTGCACCAAGCCCTTGTAGTGCGAACCAGCTTTTGTAGTGGGGTTTAAAACCGCAGACCCTGTGCTTACTAGTGCCACCTAGCGGGCGGTACGGGTGGTAAATTGGCAACATTAGACGTAGGGATTAGGCAGGACTGCATTTGCTTTAGCGTTTTAGGAGTAGCAGAAGTCTAGCCCTGGCAGTAAGCCATCTTGTAGAAACTGAGATCGAGAATCTGGTGCTTTCTTTTGGAATCAAACTCTGGACCGGCACGGATGTACGTCAGATCCAAATCCATCCCCAGATTCGAGTACCCCCAGCTTTGGAGCCGAAGGAGGCGAGCATAGGAACGCCAATTCCTGCCCCGAGTGGGCAGCTAAATTCCCCATACCGACCAGAACCAGAACTCCGCCAGTCAACGTTATCAACGCCCAGCCCATCATCCCAGCCCAGCCCATATCAGCATCAATGGGTTTGCGGTGTTGTTTTCGTAGGGTGATCGTCAGACACAAGAAAAAGAGCAGACGATTTTTGGATGAAGCTAAAGCCCGTGTCTGGTTTAGTCTGCGCGTTGCTGATAGACAGCTAAGAACTCCGTGTGATTAGCTCCTAAACAAATACCCAAAATTAGGGAACGTCGCGATGATGGCAAAGGTGTCGTCCATGCCTAGTGTCATCAAAACCACATGAAGTCTTCAGTTAATCTAAATAAAAAGTATAATCTAAAAACCTAGTTTAGCAAATTTAAAATCCGTACAAAGTTAAAATCGGTTAAAAAAAAACTAAGGTTAAAACCACAAGCTAAAATTGTGTAAAAATATACAAATTTAAAAAAAAACAAGAATGGAAAGCTAACCTCGGGCGGAGCCGAAGTTGATATACCCTTGCAGATATGTGGCAGCTTATATTATTAGATATACATCGGATCTTATATAGTCGGCCGATCCTTATTAAACTCGGCAGATCAAATTAGTTTGCCGAAAGTAGAATCCATACAAAGTCCCAGTCTTCTAACTTAAAAAACAACAGAGATATGGCATTTCCGATCAATCAGTTATATGGCAGCTATAGGATATAGTCGGCCGATCCTTATAAAACTCGGCAGATCAAATTAGTTTGCCGAAAGTAGAATCCATACAAAGTCCCAGTCTTCTAACTTAAAAAACAACAGAGATATGGCATTTCCGATCAATCAGTTATATGGCAGATATAGGATATAGTCGGCCGATCCTTATGAAATTTGGCAGATCAAATAAGTCTGCTAAATGAGGAGTCCACAGCAAGTCCCATCCTCCTAACTTAAAAAACAACGAAGTTATGGCATTTCCGATCAATCAGTTATATGGCAGCTATAGGATATAGTTGACCGATCCCGGCCGTTCCGATTTATATACTGCCTGCAAAGGAAAGAAGGATGTGTGCAAAGTTTGAAGTCGATAGCTTTAAAACTGAGAGACTAGTTTGCGTAGAAACAGACAGACAGACGGACAGACGGACATGCTTATATCGACTCAGGAGGTGATCCTGATCAAGAATATATATACTTTATAGGGTCGGAGATGTCTCCTTCACTGCGTTGCACACTTTTGACCAAAATTATAATACCCTCTGCAAGGGTATAAAACAGGAGAAAAAAAAAGGAATAGATCAAAAACGGGTGTGATGTAAATTAGAAAAGATGATGATTAGAAACGAGTAAGAAGTTGAATTAGAAGAGGGCGAAATTGAATAAAAACGCCGATAAGACAAATTCGGTTAAGTCTCGATGTGGGTGTGTGTGCTGAAAAAAATTTTAGTCTTCGCGAGTCGCTTTGGACTTGCATTTATTTACAGACTTCTTACGACACCCCCGACATTTGGAAGCGCTTTCAACGGTGGAGTATATCAGGTGAGCAAAGTCTACCCAATATTTACCTTTTTCGTCTGCATATGCATGTCATCTCGATTCAGAACCGAAATTTGAAATCAAATGAAATGAAAGTAAAACGTTGAAAATAAAGTTAACTTGTTAGGCACTATTAAAGAAAAAAAAAGAGAAGATAAAATTAAAAATAAAAAGAAAATATTTGAATATAATGAATAAGAAATTGCATCACATACGTTTGAGTTAAAATATTTGCATTTAATAATAAATATTACACTTAGTAAAATATAAATATATAAATAATACGTTAAGAAATTGGTTCTAAGTAATAGAAGTTTGTAAAACAGTAGTTAATAAGAAATGAAATAATCTTTTAGGCTTTAACTGAAGAAAACAAAAGTAAACAAAACGAAATGTACATCTTTATGTTTAATAAATACGCCATTATAATGAAAGAGTAGAAAACCCTGTTTTAACTCCATGCCAATCACAGAGCCGTCGTAGGGTCATAAACTCAAAGGGGCCTGATGCAGGATCGTTGGGAAAACGCACTGGCCATGGTAGGGTGGGCTGAAGACACCCCTTTTACATCTCGGGGTGCGCAAAGTGAGAGTACTATCCTAGTTCTTGTCCGTCCGTTTGTTAAGCTATCTCTTGTCCGGCCGAAATTGGCTCGTTTTTGCACGCAAATAAAACTGATTTATCCCAGATAACTATGAGCACCTGTAGGCTATAACCGCTAAAAAACACCACTCCATTCGCTGACGAGCTAGAGCCGGAATTTAATGCGTGCCGTTTTATTAGCTTGCAAAGAACACCAGCTCTATGTTGTTCGTTACAGGAATAATAATAAGTAATATCTGAATAATCATGGCGCCCAACATGGGGCTTGACTGTACAGTGATGCTCACTCAATAGCGAAACAAACAAACCTTTCTTTTCATTTCCATTTCTATAAATTTCCTAGTCAGCAGTGTCAACTTTCAGTCGCAATGGAATGCAGTTTTTATATTTTTAGAAAGAAAAAAACTCACCACGAAGAAAGAATTAATACAGCTGTCTCCTTTAATTGTGTTCAACCACAATAGGCAAGCGCTTTGGATTTGGCCAATTACGATCAATTATTAGTTTGGCTAACCGCGCTTGAACTAGCGAGGAATAGGTGAAGTAGCTAAAGGTCTAGTAAGTCGAGAATGCAGGATTACAGAGCTAATGCTTGCGAGCAAGAGTCTGGCCGCAATTTCGGAAGCAAATCTTTAGGCAGTTTTAGTATTGAAACTTTATTGAGGCTAAGTATGAAGTGCTTGGAAGTACAATCTCAAAGATAACTAATAATAGTAGAGATTGGCCACGCTTGTTACGAAGGTCACATAAGTAAAGCAGCTTATGTAGCCGCTTGATGAGTATTAATTTTTGTTTTGCTGCGCCTTTTTCTCGTATCTTTTTCAGATAATTTTCTTTTCCTCTCACATAAAAATAAGAAAGACCTTCGACAATTAGCTCTTGGTTAGGCATGGAGTTAATTTTTTTATCGTAATATATATAATTTTTTGTGGATGTAATCTAGTGGCTTATATCGTTAAATATTCAGAATTGTGGTTTTAAGTGGCAGCGCTAAGCACGAGAACTTCAAATTGAATAACAATAGTTTCGAAATAAAACAACAAATAATAATAATCATAGGATATGGGTGTAGACCACTCAGATAACGAAGAAGCTGGAGGATCATCTCATTTTTGTATTTTATGCAATTCGCGAATTCCTCACAAAGAGTTATACAAAACGAAATGTGGGCACGGGTTTCATAGGAAGTGTATGAGCACACATCTAAAGAGCAAGAAAACTTGCCCTACCTGCAAAGCGACTTTCTCTGGGGAACCTATTGCAAGATCAGATAGCTTTATTGCACAAAATACAAGAAGGCAAAAACTTATAAGTTCGCAAACAGAAGGCGAAAGTCGGGGATCAGAAAGTATGGAGAAAGAACGGCAGAGTCAAGAGCGAAGGGGTGAGGATGTACAAAGTATGGTATTAGATGCTGTTAAAAGTATGCAACACGAGTTGCTAACCCAACTAACAGAGAAAATGTCCCTCATGATCCAGTCGAACCTAGCCGCCAGAATTCCCCAACAGCCACTTCAGGGGGCGACAGACCCAAGTCTGTCACTTGATCAGCTTCTTGGCATAGATGCTGGCCAGGTGAATGTTGGGCAAAGTCAAGCGCAGGCTAACATCTCTCCTCGGTCAAGCGCCTCAGAACTTTCACAAAGGCCAGATAAGGTGGCGCATATAATGAATGGATGGAAACTTCGGTTTAGTGGAGACCCAGGAGGCATTAGCGTAGATAATTTTATTTATAGGGTACACGCGTTAACCGGTCAAACCCTCGATTCAAAGTTCGATGTTATGTGTGGCAACGCAAGTGCTTTGTTTGAGGGTAAAGCCAATGACTTTTACTGGCGATATCATAAATCGGTGCCATCCGTTAAGTGGACCGAATTGTGTGACGCACTTCGCCGTCAGTTCAGGGATACTAGAACGGATGTTGATATACGAGAATTAATTCGGGATCGCAAACAGAAAGAAAAAGAGAGTTTCGACTCGTTTTACGACGCCGTGGTTCAATTAACGGACAGCTTAGACTGCCCTTTAGAGGATAAATCTTTAATAGAGATTTTACGGCGAAATTTGCGAGCTGAGATCAGACACGAAATTTTAAATATCCCAACTGAGTCGATCTCAAAGCTTCGCGAAATATGTAGAAGGAGAGAATGCTTTCTAGAGGAAGTAAAAAGGGATCAGATATATAAAAAGGGTACCCCATTCAAAAGTAACGTCTCAGAACTTCTTCAAGTTGAGCATAAAGAGTCTGAATCGGAATTCTTTGAGGACGAAGAGGGGGTCATCGAAGCAATGTCACTAATATGCTGGAACTGTAGGAAGGAGGGCCACAGGTACCAGGATTGCACGGCTCCTCGAAAAGAGTTTTGTTACGGATGTGGGGCACGCAACACATATAAGCCGGCATGCCTAAAGTGCCAAAAAACAAGCTGCTGAACACCCAAGCCGCTCGTTCTCGGTGTGTTCAACGGACTCAGTCGACAAATACGGAAAGCGAGCAACTATAAGTCCTGTCATGGACTCATTCAAAACTGATGTTGGTCCTGTAGAGGGATGGCATCAGAAAATCAATACTTTTAGGAACGTTAGCAATAAACAAGCTTATCTTAAGAAATTTGATGCTAAAAATAAGTCACGGAATACCAATAGATTAAAAAGATTCTGGAAAGTCACTAAGGATTTGTGTGCACTTCGCAGCAATAATGGCGACGGTCGTCCGTATACTATTGTAAAAATCCTGGATCGGAATATCAAAGGGCTTATGGACACGGGCGCATCTATGAGCTGTATTGGGGGGCAGTTTGCAAAGGAAATTCTGGGGAGCGAAGTTCCTATCCACAGAGTCTTTAATAATGTTTCTACAGCAGATGGAAGTAAGCAAAATATTATAGGTCGATTAAGCACAAATATAGAATACAACGGTCAGATTAAGGCGATTCAGTTATACATAGTTCCATCTTTAAAACAAAACCTCTACTTTGGAAACTCTTTGACTTACTACCTCCAAATATTCAAATTTCGGAGCTAAGTGCTCACAATCTTACCCAGGACCAAGAGGAAACCTTGCAGGGAGTAGTGGATCAGTTTCCATCATTTGCCTCCGCTGGATTGGGCAAAACAAATCTTTTATCGCACCATATCGATGTGGGCGAAGCCAAGCCCATAAAGCAACGGCATTTCCCCGTATCGCCAGCTGTAGAGAAGCTGTTATATGGTGAAGTCGATCGAATTCTGGAACTGGGGGTTGTAGAAGAATCAGACAGCGCCTGGTCCTCTCCAATAGTTCTGGTGCAGAAACCTGGTAAGGTCAGACTTTGCCTCGACAGCAGGAAAGTGAACGCCGTGACCGTGAAGGATGCGTATCCGCTTCCACAGATAAATGGTATTCTGAGTCGCTTGCCAAAAGCAATGTTTATAAGCAGTCTCGACTTAAAGGATGCATTCTGGCAAATTCCGCTAGATCCAGCGTCCAGGGATAAGACTGCGTTTACGATCCCAGGTCGCCCACTTTACCAATTTAAGGTAATGCCGTTTGGCTTGTGTAATGCCGGACAAACAATGTCGCGACTCATGGACAAAGTTATTCCGGCGTCACTGCGAAATGAGGTGTTCATCTACCTCGACGATCTACTTCTAGTTTCGGACACCTTTGAAAACCACATAAGGGTTCTAAAGACAGTGGCGGACTGCATCCGGTCTGCCGGGTTGACAATTAATGTTCAGAAAAGCCATTTCTGCGTTCAGCACGTCAAATATTTAGGGCATGTGATCGGGGAGGGCGAAATACGCACAGATCCCGAAAAAGTGGCAGCGATTGAAAAGTTTCCTCTGCCGAAAACCTTGAAGAGTCTGAGAAGTTTTCTCGGAATGGCGGGTTGGTACCGTAAATTCATTGACAATTTTGCCACTGTAGCCGCTCCTCTTACTGATTTACTCAGAGCTAAACGGAAATTCACAATGACCGAAAAAGGACATCAGGCATTCATTGAGCTAATGCGCAGGTTATGTACTGCGCCCGTCCTTAGAAGCCCAGATTTTACTAAGCCCTTTTACATCCAGTGCGATGCCAGCAAAAGTGGCGTAGGTGGAGTTTTGGTCCAAAAAACGGAACAGGGTGACGAATACCCGATCGCATTCGTTTCAAAAAAACTTAATAAGGCACAAAGAAACTATTCAGTAACTGAACAAGAGTGTTTGGCAGCAATAGTAGGCGTGAAAAGATTTCGTCCCTATGTAGAAGGCCAGGATTTCACAATAATTACCGACCATGCATCCCTAAAGTGGTTAATGGGCCAATCGGACCTGAATTCCCGTTTAGCGAGATGGGCTCTTAAACTGCAGGGATTTAAATTTAAGATTGAGCATCGCCGAGGATCACTTAACGTTGTTCCAGATGCTCTGTCAAGGGTCAACGAAGACGAAATAGCGAGTATTGATGCTTCGCATGGGTTGCTGGTGGATGTAGCGTCCGAACATTTTCAAGGCCCAGAATATTTAAGCTTGGTAGACAGTGTCAGGGCCAACAGTGCGAAGCTTCCCGACTTGAAGGTTGTGGATAACTTGGTTTACCGACGCTCAGAGCACGCAACAGGCGAGCCCCTTCATGATGTCTATATCTGGAAACTGTGGGTACCATTACAGCTGGTGAGCAATGTTCTGAAAAATGCACACGATCACCCACTTGCTGCTCATGGAGGCGTGCATAAGACGCTAGAAAGAGTACGCCGCTACTATTACTGGCCAGGTTTGGTGGGCGATGTTAAGGCTTATGTCAGTAATTGCGAGGCATGCAAGGCTACAAAAGCTCCCAACTGTCCGTTAAGACCTCCCATGGGAAAAGCTCCAGAATCGCAACGATTCTTTCAGCGTTTATACATCGATTTTTTGGGACCATATCCGCGGTCGCGTAGTGGAAACATCGCAATTTTCATAGTTCTAGATCACTTCTCAAAATTTATTTTTTTAAAAGCCATAAAGAAAATGGAGTCGACTGTCGTAGTGAAATACATGAAAGAAGAATTGTTCCACTTGTTCGGAGTGCCAGAGTTAATTGTTTCGGATAACGGCACACAATTTAGGGCTGAATTGTTCCAAAAGTTGCTGAGGGAACACCGAATTACCCATAAGCTCACAGCCATTCATGCCCCTCAAGCAAATGCGTCAGAGCGGGTGAATAGATCAATAATAACGGCTATACGTGCATATGTAGATACTACCCAAAAAGATTGGGATGTGAATCTAAGCAGCATTTGCTGCGCCTTCAGGTCAGCTACCCACTCATCCCTCGGGACATCGCCCTACTATATGGTGTTTGGCCAACACATGGTTACATCTGGAGGTACCTACGCTTTGTTAAGGTCGCTACAATCATTACAAGACAGAGGAATAGCATTCACTAAGTCAGACTCACTAGAGCTAGCTCATAATAAGGCAGTTATGCTGTCAGAAAAACGAGATGGTGTTAACAGAGATCGCTATAATCTTAGATCACGTGAGATTTCCTACTCCATCGGGCAAGAAGTTTTTCGGAGAAATTTTAAACAAAGTAGTTTCCAGACAGGATATAATGCCAAATTAGGTCCTGCTTTTGTAAAGGCACGGGTCCGTCAGAAGTTAGGAAATTCGTACTACGATATTGAGGATCTGCAGGGTAAGCTGGTTGGACGCTACCATGCAAAGGATCTGCGGCAATAGTCCTGGCGGGATCAGCCTTGTTGGGTTTACCCCAAGTCTGATGTTAGCGGGGGGGTGTTGTAGTGGGGTTTAAAACCGCAGACCCTGTGCTTACTAGTGCCACCTAGCGGGCGGTACGGGTGGTAAATTGGCAACATTAGACGTAGGGATTAGGCAGGACTGCATTTGCTTTAGCGTTTTAGGAGTAGCAGAAGTCTAGCCCTGGCAGTAAGCCATCTTGTAGAAACTGAGATCGAGAATCTGGTGCTTTCTTTTGGAATCAAACTCTGGACCGGCACGAATGTACGTCAGATCCAAATCCATCCCCAGATTCGAGTACCCCCAGCTTTGGAGCCGAAGGAGGCGAGCATAGGAACGCCAATTCCTGCCCCGAGTGGGCAGCTAAATTCCCCATACCGACCAGAACCAGAACTCCGCCAGTCAACGTTATCAACGCCCAGCCCATCATCCCAGCCCAGCCCATATCAGCATCAATTGGTTTGCGGTGTTGTTTTCGTAGGGTGATCGTCAGACACAAGAAAAAGAGCAGACGATTTTTGGATGAAGCTAAAGCCCGTGTCTGGTTTAGTCTGCGCGTTGCTGATAGACAGCTAAGAACTCCGTGTGATTAGCTCCTAAACAAATACCCAAAATTAGGGAACGTCGCGATGATGGCAAAGGTGTCGTCCATGCCTAGTGTCATCAAAACCACATGAAGTCTTCAGTTAATCTAAATATAAAGTATAATCTAAAAACCTAGTTTAGCAAATTTAAAATCGGTACAAAGTTAAAATCGGTTAAAAAAAAAAATAAGGTTAAAACCACAAGCTAAAATTGTGTAAAAATATACAAATTTAAAAAAAAACAAGAATGGAAAGCTAACTTCGGGCGGAGCCGAAGTTGATATACCCTTGCAGATATGTGGCAGCTTATATTATTAGATATACATCGGATCTTATATAGTCGGCCGATCCTTATTAAACTCGGCAGATCAAATTAGTTTGCCGAAAGTAGAGTCCATACAAAGTCCCAGTCTTCTAACTTAAAAAACAACAGAGATATGGCATTTCCGATCAATCAGTTATATGGCAGATATAGGATATAGTCGGCCGATCCTTATGAAATTTGGCAGATCAAATAAGTCTGCTAAATGAGGAGTCCACAGCAAGTCCCATCCTCCTAACTTAAAAAACAACGAAGTTATGGCATTTCCGATCAATCAGTTATATGGCAGCTATAGGATATAGTTGACCGATCCCGGCCGTTCCGATTTATATACTGCCTGCAAAGGAAAGAAGGATGTGTGCAAAGTTTGAAGTCGATAGCTTTAAAACTGAGAGACTAGTTTGCGTAGAAACAGACAGACAGACGGACAGACGGACATGCTTATATCGACTCAGGAGGTGATCCTGATCAAGAATATATATACTTTATAGGGTCGGAGATGTCTCCTTCACTGCGTTGCACACTTTTGACCAAAATTATAATACCCTCTGCAAGGGTATAAAAAGAAAAAAAAAAAGGAATAGATCAAAAACGGGTGTGATGTAAATTAGAAAAGATGATGATTAGAAACGAGTAAGAAGTTGAATTAGAAGAGGGCGAAATTGAATAAAAACGCCGATAAGACAAATTCGGTTAAGTCTCGATGTGGGTGTGTGTGCTGAAAAAAATTTTAGTCTTCGCGAGTCGCTTTGGACTTGCATTTATTTACAGACTTCTTACGACACCCCCGACATTTGGAAGCGCTTTCAACGGTGGAGTATATCAGGTGAGCAAAGTCTACCCAATATTTACCTTTTTCGTCTGCATATGTCATGCATGTCATCTCGATTCAGAACCGAAATTTGAAATCAAATGAAATGTAAGTAAAACGTTGAAAATAAAGTTAACTTGTTAGGCACTATTAAAGAAAAAAAAGAGAAGATAAAATTAAAAATAAAAAGAAAATATTTGAATATAATGAATAAGAAATTGCATCACATACGTTTGAGTTAAAATATTTGCATTTAATAATAAATATTACACTTAGTAAAATATAAATATATAAATAATACGTTAAGAAATCCTTCCCAAATGCAATACAAATTATTATCATTGGTTCTAAGTAATAGAAGTTTGTAAAACAGTAGTTAATAAGAAATGAAATAATCTTTTAGGCTTTAACTCAAGAAAACAAAAGTAAACAAAACGAAATGTACATCTTTATGTTTAATAAATACGCCATTATAATGAAAGATTAGAAAACCCTGTTTTAACTCCATGCCAATAACAGAGCCGTCGTAGGGTCATAAACTCAAAGGGGCCTGATGCAGGATCGTTGGGAAAACGCACTGGCCATGGTAGGGTGGGCTGAAGACACCCCTTTTACATCTCGGGGTGCGCAAAGTGAGAGTACTATCCTAGTTCTTGTCCGTCCGTTTGTTAAGCTATCTCTTGTCCGGCCGAAATTGGCTCGTTTTGCACGCAAATAAAACTGATTTATCCCAGATAACTATGAGCACCTGTAGGCTATAACCGCTAAAAAACACCACTCCATTCGCTGACGAGCTAGAGCCGGAATTTAATGCGTGCCGTTTTATTAGCTTGCAAAGAACACCAGCTCTATGTTGTTCGTTACACTTTCTAACTTCGTGAAGAACATTTCGATGCTTGTGATTGATTGTAGATTTGGGAACGGCATTTTTCCAAATACTGATTGGATCATTCCTGTTAGTGAATTGCGCAGTGTCTTGCGCATCAGCGAAGTCTTCGTTTTCCGCCATGTTGTGAAATGCTTGTGTGTACAAAACTTTGATGTGATTTGTAAGTTCTAATTGTCGAGGGTCACCAATTTTGGAGACTTATGTATATGCTCCAAATTAATACAACCACGTTGGTTATACACTATTACTATTTATTGACTATAAACTTATTTTTAGTGAATACCAAGTTCTGGTGAAATATATCTGCTGCCGAGGGTGTAGAGATGATGTGTTGGAAAGTGAAGTTTTTTGTAGCGAGAGACTTTCAGTATGCCCGAATGCTTTGTAGATCAATGGCCGAAGTTCTTATTCGTTGCTATTTAAATTGTGTCGGTTGACTCGCCACAAGCTTTATATAATTTTTTCTCTTTGCGCGCGTTGAATTTGAGTTCCTCGGAAATTTAAAATTTTTAGTGAATTTGTTAAAAGTTTGGCTTTTTATTACCTTCAAGGTATGTATTACAAAAAAAGTCTATGTTTGTGACCGGTCTATAAATGTGTTGCTCATAAAACGTACTGGTAATTCAGTGTATTAACAACTAGCCCGGATTAGCGTACACCTGCCTTTCGTGGAGTAGAACTTACCGGATTCAAGTGGATTCGGTCTAACTCTTTTATTAGCCGAAAGTGTGAATCAGTGCCGTCCAAAATGTGTAAAATCAACTGCTATTACCTGCTAGCCTTCAAACTATGGTACTTTTTAGGAACAATGTCAGTAGCAAAAGGGTGCTTTTTTTGGTATGGCACTCAGAAGTCATCCCAACGAAGAAGTTTGATGCCATGGAAAACTTTGTATTTGGTACTGTTTTGAAAAACATTACATTTACTCTGGAAGAGCAGAGCGAGATTGGTAAAAAATTGCGAAATTTTATCAGTAGGCTAATAGTAAAGTGGAAAGACTGTGGAAGAAATAAGGATTTCTTCGAAACTAAAAACAAGGAATGGCTAGATACGCCGCTGGTATTAATGGAAATTTCATGTTTCAAAAATGTTGGTCGTCCACAAAAAGATTTGGCGGATTGTTGCAAAAAAACGCAAGTCAACAAATTGTCAGAACTTACTGAAGATATCCCATCAGATGCATTGTTGGTAGCTGCAAGTAGCAGCTTGTATAAAGCTGGAAGACGCAGTGCTTCACAGTTGGTTTCAATGGTAAACGCCGACGAAGAGCTTACCGGAAATATAATGAAAACCTTGACTACCCCACAGCGTCTACCGACAAAATTCTCTGATGAAAAGGACTGGGATCGCAAGCTGACTTGTACAGAAAACCCATCCGGCACCTATACCGGATACAGACAACGGAGACCTTATCTTCCGCAGCTGCAGCTGGTTCGACAGGCCTTGAAGTGACAGGTATACCTACAAGCCAGAATCGAGCTGCGCTCAGCAGGGCAATAGAACTCCTCCGGAACTCCATGCGGACGAGTTTTAATTATTAATGCTGGATGAAAGGGTCTACGTTGACCTACCGCAGGGTTTAGTGGATATGACGTTGTCGGCAAATCCATGCTCTCCAAAGTCCGGCATTTCTGCTCAAGAAAACTGGCGATGGACGTCATATTTCTTGTCCGTCAGCTCCAAAGATCGCACAGTCTCCATGGCAGACTCAAGAAGGTAGGACCGCATCCGCTTCTCCACCCGACCCGAAAGTTATGGCATTTTCGATCAATCAGTAATATGGGAGCTATATGATATATTTCAGACTTATATACTGCCTACAAATAAATGAAGGATGTGTGCAAAGTTTCAAGTCGATCAAGTATTAAAACTGAGAGACTAGTTTGCGTAGAAACAAACAGACCGACGGTCAGTCAGACAGACGGACATGCTATATCAACTCAGGAGGTGATCCTGATCAAGAATATATATACTTTAAAGGGTCGGAGATATCTCTTCACAGCGTTGCACACTCTTGAGAAAAATTATAATACCTTTTGCAAGGGTATAAAACTGAGAATGAATTGGTAACTTTACGGGTGTGCTCGAAGAGGTTATGCGTGTGCAGCTCCATTAGCCGTGTTAATCAGAAGTTTCCTTGTTTGCATAGACAAAAGGACCACTAAACTACAGCATTAAAATTTTATAAAGTTGTTTCTTAACAAATATAATTAATTTTAGGCTTTGATAAATAATATTACAAGAACTATTGACCACTGGTCATATAATAGTTATAATATAATAGTTTAGTATAACACCAAATAGAATAATATACTTACACTAAACACCGAAAAAATTTTAAAACTGATGTATATCTCATAAGTACAACATTGATTTTTGTAATCTAGACAACTTCGCTTAAAACGACATCTAAAGTCAGAAAAAGGGAACACATATTAAAACTTCAAACAAACACAATTCCCATTCTAGTCAAGAAATTTTCACAATACAGATATTCCTCACACGGTGAAACACTAAACATTTACTCAACATTTACTTCCCCCTCCAAAAAAAAAAAATAAACACTAAAAAAAAATTAAAAAAAAAAGAATTTTATTCTAAATTACCTTTAATGTACGGATGAACTAACAAAAAAAAGTCGCTCCCAGGCACAACCCGAATTAAGGCCTTTATATATATACGATATTAGCCGAAAAGCGGATTATTTAAAGAATTTTACTCAATAAAATTATTTGAGATTTAAAAAAGCAGAACTTTGAAGCGTAATATTTCCTAAGATGCATATTGAAATACAGATTGCTTTAAACTTTGTCATATCCTTTCTCTATAACAAATTGCCACGGAGACGGGTAAATATTTTTGGTGAGGAGTTAGAAAAGGCTTTGGTTGAAAAATTCCTAGGACATTGGTACCCAGAAAAACCGTTTAAGGTAAGACTTACTCTTTTCATCAGTACATTTAATGTATATGTGTGATCTTCGTCTTCAAGGGATCTGCCTACCGCTGTCTAAAAACTGGCGATCCCATCGACTCTGTATTGGAACATGCAGCTCGCGAAAGTGGAGTACCTATTTGCGATGTTTTAGAAAACTTGCCAAATGAACTATCGGTTTGGGTTGATCCTGGAGAGGTATCATTTCGCATTGGCGAGAAGGGAGCGGTTAAGGTAAGCTTTTAAAACGTATACTTAAAGCAGATAAATGGAAAAGTATATATGAAATACGGTAAATTTAACTTTATGAATATTTTCTGTGCTTTTCACATCCTAAGCCGATAATTTATAATTAAATTGATCATATGGGCCAGGAATTGTTTGATTATTGTCAAAAAAAATCGTATGATGATTATACAAATTTTATTCTGGCGAAAGTGAATGTTTTGAAATTTTTTGTTTTAATAAGTATATAATTCAATAAATTCGATAGATGTAAGACATTATAAGTTCGTTTGTTCGCACGAGTCCCGCTGCATACGTACAGACCACCTCCCGCCCAACCGACCGAGGGGCGCTGCCACATAACGTACGGCTAACGTACGTAAAGTATATGAGAAGAGTAGGAGTAAAGTATCACGAGGAAGAGTGTTGCACAGATAAGGCATTTAGTGTAAAGGTTTTAATATTGTTAGTAGAGCAAAGTGGCAAGATGTAGAGACCATTGTAGTCCGAACATAATACCCTGAACGAATCGTGTTGGGCATATGTCGAGCTACAATGACTAAGGAGTAGAGGACGAAGTCCTCTCTAGTCCTCCCTCCTTCTAGTCCTTCTACTAGGAACATTAAAATTTAAGCGTGTTAGTAAATGCTGGCTGTCTACATTTCCATTAATAAGATTAAATAGAAACATGACACCCAGCATCGTTCTACGGTTTGTTAATGATGGTAAGTTTATTAATAAAAGTCTTGAATGATAGGAGGGAAGGTGAAGACTTGCATCCCAATTAAGTCCCCTAAGTGCGAAGATAAGGAAGTTTTTTTGTACAGATTCTATATGATCTTGGTGTACTCCGTATTGAGGACTCCAGACACACAATCCATACTCAAGAATCGGACTGACCAATGATGTATATAAAGTTTTTGTTATATACGGGCAATTAAATTCTATTGACCATCGTCTAATAAAACCAAGCACACCTATTGCTTTATTTACTATGGTAGATATATGGTAAATTTAAGTTTCAAATCTAATAGGACACCCAGATCGTTAACCTGAGTTAATCGTTCTAAGGCGTACCCATAGAGAAAGTACGTAGCCTGGACTAGATCGATAAAATTACATGAGTTTACATTTCGGTCCATTGAGCTTTAAGTTATTTAACAGCAATTTTGAAATTTATCCAAATCCGGATTGATGTCTAGATTGGGCCCTAGTGAATTTATGCTGAAGACAGAGCTTAACGTCATCAGCGTACATAAGTACGAAAGAATCAGTTAAGGCAAGTGGAAAATCGTTAATAAACAATGTAAAAAGTAATGGTCCAAGATGGATTCCTTGGGAGAACCCAGATGTGACGCGAACTAAACACGAGGTAACATCTTTAAAGAATACACTTCCAGATAAGTAGCTCGAAATCCAGATAAGGAGATCAGTTGGGAATCCGAAAAGACTGAGTTTACTTATTAAAAGCGAATGGTTAACAGAGTCAAATACTTTACTGAAGTCAGTGTAAATGACGTCTGTTTGTAAGCCATTCCGGAACCCATCCGTGACAAAATGCGCTCCAATAAATTGGTTGTGGTGGAGCGGCGCTTCGTGAAGCCATGCTGGCAAGGAGATATCATTAGCAACATAGGTGTTAGAAATATGCAGTGATAAGTTCTTCAAAAAGCTTTGGAATTGCTTACAATTTAGAGATGCCTCTATAATTGGCTGCGTCGGATTTTCCCCCTTTTTTATGCATAGGAATAATGTATGATTCCTTCCACATGAGGGGAAAGATCGAAGTTTCCAGAGATAGATTAAAGAGTTTCAGAAGAGGTTTGCACAGTGCCTCGGCGCAGTTCTGCAGGACACTACCTGGTACTCCATCGGGAACTGGTGAATACATGGGCTTCACCTTAAGAAGATCTGACACACCACTATAATCAAAAGATGGGTAAAATATAAGGTTGGCTGATTGGATATTATAAGTGTAAGGCTGAGCTGGAGTGATGCTAGGTTAATACGTAGGTTAAATGTGGTAAAATCCACATTGCCTGATTAGTGTACGCATATGAGTTCTCAAACGTAAGCAAAGGAGGAAAAGATACATGTTTGCGCTTTGTGTTTACAAAGTTGTAAAATTGCTTCCGATCCTGTGTAAACTGAATACGGCAGCGGCGAATATAACTCTCATAACATTCTGTGTTTTGCACGGTGAAATTGGATCGAGCTACTATATAGCTTGAATAACTAATTATACTGCCAGAAATTTAATGTTTATTAAGTCGTCTAGTCTTGATGTTCTTGAAATTTAATAGGTGCCTTGTTTACCAAGGCGGACTTGTTGAACCGGACTGATATTTCCACGGCACGCAAGAGTCGAAAAATATATTTATAGTGTAATAAAATTTATGTAAAGCAATGTTTATATCTTCACATGCCAGTAGATCGGACCAATCAAATTCCAAAATGAACTTATTTAGTTTCTTAAAGTCAGCCTTGCGGAAGAAACGAACTTTTTTAACCTCAATTAAAGCCTCAAAAGTGGGATGATTGGATCCTCACGATTAGATTAGGGGCAAGGTTCTGGAAAGAGAAATTCCATCAGGATCAGAACCAAACCTGACACAAAAACAAACCTGACAAAAAGGGTTTTGGTGGTTCCGTAACTAATACTGCAGCATCAGTTAGTACCGGGGGTCCAGAAGACGAATTTTTCCCAGGAAAAATTCGGAAGACGAATTTTTCCCAGGTCCGGCCCTTGGGTTGGCTAGAGATATAAGCGGCTGCATATAGGTCGGCTGTACAGGCTGAAGATTATTCGCCACAAGCACATTACTTACAGCGGATTTCTTACGCTTTGGAGACTCATTTAGCAGTTGAAGACCACTAAACAGTGAATCGAGCGCACAGAGTTTGTCATTGATTTTACGAAAATCACAAAGAAATTCTATAAATCCACTTTTAATCTGTCTTATGAAGGATCTCATTTCGTCCTGAACAGCACGACAGGCGTCACAGCAAAAGTGGAGACCAGACCCACGCGAAATGGCATCCGAAACTGCGGCCGCGAACCCGGCACACTTAGCATGTACAACGCAAACAACAAGTTGGCTTTTCACAGAGCCAACTGCGGCTGGTAGGCTGAGATGATGAGATTATCTTATTACAAGACTTAATGGCACATACAAGCTTGAAATCCATAATTAAAAATTTATTAGTTATTATTATTATTTTATTTTTATTGAAGTACCTTGGACCACTGTGCCAGGGAAACAAAAACAGCGATTAGTGGGAGTTAGTAATTGTGCAAGGTATAGAGACAAGAATCTGAGCGACAAAAGAAGCAACACAGAAAGATAAAGAAGCAGAGCAGAGCTATTTTTGGAAGAAAATTTATAAATTTATTATTGTATCTCCAAATATACCACTGCACACGCGAAGCGATACGGATATATAAATGTAAAAAATTGGATTATAAAACAAGAATGGAAAGCTAACTTCGGGCGGTGCCGAAGTTGATATACCCTTGCAGATATATAGCAGCTTATATTATTAGATATATATCGGATCTTATGTATCCGGCCGATCCTTATGAAATTTGGCAGATCGGATAAGTTTGCCCAAAATGAAATCCATATAAAGTCCCATCCTTCGAACATAAAAAACAACAAAGTTTTTGACCAAAATTATAATACCCTCTGCAAGGGTATAAAAAGGGTGATCTTTACATGTCTTTAGCATGAAAGGTCCCTAATTCCTTTCTGACAAGTCTTGTAGTAAATACAGTGATTGTCCGCACTTTTTTTTTTACTCGGACTTTAACTCTAAATGGTGCTTGCTTAGCATTGAAATTATCTGCGGCATTGCTAAGCATAAAATTTCGCTTGGTCTCTATCTACCCTATTTCAAATGTCCTGTGAATGTCCTTTCAAATGCCCTCGTTAATAGATTTGTTAACTAGTTCTGCAGCATTGGACTGAGGTGCGTATGCTGCTGTGCAAAGGTGTTGGACTCCGTAGCGATTCAAAATCGCTGAGAAATCATTTCCCTTAAATAATCTACCATTGTCAGTACCAGCAGTCAAATTCCAAAACAATCGAAAATATCATCTTTAAGGATTTTAACAACTATCTCAGATGTAAATTTCTTAACAGCCTTTATGAAGGTGGATTTCGAGAAGCAATCTAAAATTATAAGTATTCCCATATTTCCACTTTTAATTCTAGGAAAAGGAGCATTAAAATGTAGATATAATCTCTGAAACGTCTCTCGCTTTTAGTTTGCTGACCCATTGGAATTTTCGCCTTTCGCTCGGTCAAAATACCAGGCCACCATGGCTCTGTGAAATACACGACCATTAGAACCTTCACAAGAATTTCAGTTTCTCCTTCTCACCTGATATCGCCAACCCAAATGGAGGTATTTAAACGGCAACTCCCATTGCACTTAAAGCTCGCACCTATTTTGTTGTAACTTGCTTTACAATAAATTCACTTGTGATTTTAATATTTGTAATACCACGTGATTTAAGACTTGACAAGAAATCTTTGCTCAATCCGCAAGAGTCAAAGAATGGTTCGAAAGTGAAGCTGGGCTTATCTTTGCGGCGAAACAAAACATACATGCAAACGCATATTCCAGGGAGCTTTAAGGGGTTTAATTGGTTACCTGTGAAAGAAAAGGATGGCAAGCATGCATTTTTGGAGACCACTGCAATCTGGACAATGAGACGGAACAGTGAATGGTTGTCTTAAAATCTGCTCGTGAAAATCACCCTCACACCCACAGGTTGGAACGAAAAATTTATTTTAGGCTCAAAGCTGAAAAAAAGGTGATCCTTACCAAATGTCTTTAGCATGAAAGGTCCCTAATTCTTTTCCTGACAAGTCTTTTAGTAAATACAGTGATTGTCCGAACATTTTCTTCACTCGGACTTTTACTCCAACTGGTGCTAGCTTAGCATTGAAATTATCTGCGGCATTGGTAAGCTTCAATTTCAAATGCCCTGTGATGGCTTCGCAAATCATAGGTACGTTTATTGGTTTGATAGGCTTTTTTCATATGTTTTTGAATGTCACCCCGAATATTGGAAAAGTTGTCTAGTCGATTAAGGGTAGTGGATCCCTCATTCATTAATCCCAATTTTGCTAACAGCTGATAATCATTACCATGAGTAATCATGTTTTGTCCAAAAACAGTTAAATATGGGGGCATTCCAATAGACTGATGTAGATTATTTCGCAAGGCGCTATTAATGCTACTCAAGAACTTATCCCATACCCTCTGATCAGACTGAATGTAAGATCTTAACGCCGCGTTAATAGATCTATTGACTCGTTCCGCAGCGTTGGACTGAGGTGCGTATGCTGCTGTGCACGGGTGGTTGACTCCGTAGCGATTTAAATACGCTGAGAAATCGTTTCCCTTAAATTGTCTATACAACTACCTGTAGAACTCCAAAACAATCGAAAATATCATCTTTAAGGATTTTAACAACTATGTCACAAGTAAATTTTTTTACAGCCTTTAAGAAGATGAATTTTGAGAAGTGATCTAAAATTAAAAGTATTCCTATATGTCCTCTTTTACTTCTAGGAAAAGGACCAATAAAATCGAGATATAGTCTCTAAAAAGGTCTCTCGCTTTTAGTTTGCTGTCCCATTGGAATTTTCAATTTCTGTGTGGGATGTTTGCACGTTTGACATAACTCACATTGGCGAATGTAATCGCGGACATTTATAACCATTCCTGGCCATGAGAAAGTTCTACGTATTCTCTCTAAGCACTTTGCCATGCAACAATGGGAAGCGGATGGTTGATCATGAGCTGCTCTAATAACTTGTGTTCTCAATTCTTTTGGGACTACTCATTTCCATTTCGGATCGTCTTTATCCAGATCACCTCTAGAAAAGTTACAACGATGATAAAGCAAGTTGTCAACACCTGATAATCGGGCATGTTATTCGCAATTATTTTGTCGATAAGTTTTTTATATTCCCAAGACTGGAACGCATCGGAGAAAAGATCTATCACGGGCCATACTTCGATGTCTAAGTTTGTAACGATCACTTCTCCTTCGAATGATCGAGAGATGGCATCGGCCACAACATTTTAACTTTCTATTAGGTGCTCTATAGTCAATTTTTATTTTGCAGTTTCATGGCCCATCGTTCTAGTTTACCTCTCAAGTCGTTCTTCTTCATTAACCAACTTAAACTAGCATGATCGGTTATTACCATGAAGGAGTGTCCTTCGATGTGCATTCTGAATTTTTCAATGGCTAAAAATACCGCTAAGCACTCGAACTCGGTTACCGAATAATTTCGTTGAGCCTTGTTAAGCTTTTTGGACATGTTACTGATTGGTCGTTCGTATCCGTCATCGTCACACTATGCCAATAAGCCTCCTACTCCATAGATGGATGCATACTTCGATATGATGAAAGGTTTTTCGTAATTGTGACTAATTAATACTGGGAATGAGCATACTTTGTCTTCAATGGCTTGGAAAGAGTTCTGTGCATCTTCATTCCATGTTAACTTTTTTCCTTTCAAAAATTCTGTGAGTGAAAAAACTATTGTCGAATTCTGTGGTATGAACCTATGAAACCAACCGGTCATGCCCAAGAACCGTCATAATTGTTTCTGCGTGGCAGGGACAGCGTAGTCTGATATTGCATGGGCTTTGTCGTTGTTTGGTCGAAGATGTTCGCTCTCCAACTACATATCCTAAATATTCAACTCTAGATAGGCTGAATTGACTTTTAACTATATTGATGGTCAGCCATGCCTTGCGTAAATGGGAAGCAGCTCATGGGAAGGTAAATGGAAAGGTGCTCATCAAAAGTAGAAAACAATACCAATAAGTCGTCTAGGTACACCATCTCTTGAGACATTCATTAATGTTAATTGAATTGACCTGATCCATTAATCTGCACATCGTTTGGTGTGCGATACACAATCTAAAAGGCATGCGCTTAAACAGATATAGCGGTCGATTTGGGACAACAAAAGCGGTTTTTGATCGAGATTTTAATTATAAGGCAATTTGCCAAAACGAATATTTAAAATCGATATTTGACACACATTGAACTGACGGCAGTTTACTCAATAAGCCTTTTAAGTGTGGAACTTCTATCCTTCAAGGATACGTGTCCTTTGCGGTAATAATATTCAATTTTCTCTAATCCAGATAAAACCTTATCTTTTCTGGTTTTACTAATAGGACAGTGAATACCATTCTGATGGAGGTGCTTCTTCGATAATATCTAATTCTAACATTCTGTCAATTTCGCTACACAAAAGTTTTTTTTTGGCTAGCGATATAGGAGAGTATCGCTGTTTGATGGGACGCGTATCCTTTGTGACGATAACGTGTTCTAACAACTTTGTTAAGCCCAATCCGTTACTTTCAGATGTAGAAAATAAATTAATGACTGTCCTTATTTTGCGTTTGTCGCTACTCGTTTCTATCGCATGCACATCGGGAAGCTTGGGCTAATAGTTTATAGAAATTCCGAATTGATTCTAAAAGTCAACTCCACATATAATGTCTAACGATATAGAAGGACCAATTAATAACTCATTTTGAAAGTTATTGTATACTAATGGTATTACTATTGAACCAGCAATTTCTTGACGTTTTCAGTCTGCTTTGTACAGCATATATTAAAAGGCTACCGGTAGTGTGTTTGCTATTGTGTCAGTTGAAGTTTACGGTGATTGCAAATATAATCACGGCGATGGCCGGAGTAAAGCTTACGAGCCAAGTGCTCTTTATTGAAATAAATGTAAAACAGGTGAGGGACTTTTGAGGGCAAAATTACCATAACTCACCATACCGGAAACCGATGGGACCCAGGCACGGCCCCCAAAGGCGGGTATTCTGAGTCGGCATCTAAAAATAGTAGGGTGATCCAAGAAGCATCCAAGATTTCTATCGACTACTTGATACCCCTTATTAATGTTAACTATTCCCCCCTTACAAGTAAGACCGTCCTCGGTCGCCTTGAATATTTCGACTACCTGTCGCATTTCCTACTCATCTCGACTTCTCCTCCATACGAGATGGAGCAGGATGAAACTTCTGATTAAAAAGCTTACTCCCACGTCGACAGCGATCCAGATGTCGGTTGGGCATCTGGAGAACATCTGGAAGTCGGCTGGATGACTTTACTTCATTTTTGAGGGTTTTTATTGTTTCCAGTTTTTGATTGTTCATCCTCTGAAGCATTAGCATACTTGGCAAGTGGCTATGCCTGGCAATGTTTAGCAGCCACGCCCAAAGTTTTTCTTATGCTTTCTCGCTGGTTCAAGTATTTGGTGACATTTACAAAGACTAGTCGCTCAAATGTTATTAGATGCGTGCCATTTGTTTCTATATTTGTGCTGTCATCCGTGCTGACTATGGCCGAACATTCATTGATTATCAATCTACCATCGTCTACCAGCGCTATTGGGCTTAGGTGGCTGGTCTGCGATTCAGAATGAGCCGCGACCCCTGCGTGTAGACCTCGGGCGCACGTGTTTTGGGTTGCGAGTTTGCAGAATAATCCGTAAATTGCCGACAACATCGCTAAGATCGCAAAGATTTCCTGGTTGCACTCAGCTTTTCCGTTTTCCCGTAGTTGGAGAATGGTGTGTTGGTGAGAAACGGGAAAGACGGTAACCTTTTTACATGTCAATTTTATCTTAGGGTACGCAATGAGCCCGTGAATAATGTTATCTGACTGAAGGACTTTAACATTAGAAGCCTCTATTAGGCTAATAATGGGGACCTTTGTAGGGTGAGGGTGATCAACTAAATCGGATTTCATGGTTAAAAAGGGCAGGGTTTATGGTATTTGATTTTGCAAGTGTGACCGTGAGCATCAGACTCTGTATCTCTGTAATTAGCATTCCATTTCTGACCAAAAGAACTTCGTTTAAATGTGGGGGTGTCAACCAGGTCCTTCTTTTTTGCCTTAATGATTTCGTTGACAGCATCGGTTAATTTGTTGATCTGCTTTTGCGTTTCGGTGTTTGTGACTACTTGTCTATTGTTTGATTCAATTAACCGGGACTCGAAAATTTTTAACATTTCGAGGTCAGCAGCATCAGGAGTGCCCGCTACCTCTTGGCTTCTGCCAATTTGGTGGTATACCTTTAATACGGATAAAATATTTTTAATATGATCAGTATCAACGTCTAAAAATTTTCACATGTGCGACTGTGGAAATAACGTGGACAATAAGTTGTTTCATCTATCATAATTGAGAAGTTTAAATTGCTGTTCTTATTCTTAAGTAAGTGTGTGTTTGTTTTGGGTGTGTTAATTGCGCGTAAATTAGAGAAAAAAGTAATTTAAGGTTGTCCTTGTGGACCACCCTCCATGGAACATCTGTCCCCAGGTCTGCTTCAACACGTTTTTCCTGTATTACGGAGTTGGCTTATTGCCTAGTCTTCTATTGTTCTTTAGGTAAACTTTTTCTCCTACTTAAAATATTTCTTCTTTTTTAAGGGTTCTGGATATCATCGTTATGGATTTTTTTGTCTTGCGACAGAAAAGCCCCAATGCCGTAAGCTGACGCATCGGTTGTCAGATCAAACGGAACATCTTCTGATGCCAAAATGTTTCGAAGTCTATTGAATGCATCTTTTTACTGATCGTTAAAATTTGTTAGTATTTTCCTAGACATGTGTTTACTTACGAAACCGTTTTCTTCCTTAAGGAGGTAAGTGGCCTGGTAATTGTAGCGAAATCCTTTATAAAACACCTATAATGGCTGGCAAGTCCTAAAAATGATCTAAGTGAGAATAAGCTTGTCGGTACTGCGTATTCCTTAGTGGCTGCTACCATTTAGCCCCCTTTCGGGTCACTACAAAGCCGAGGTATTGGACAATTTCTTTAAAAAAATGGGTTTTCTCTTGTGAGATGGTTTGCTTCTTTTAATTTTTTCAGGACCCAGTCAATATGTTTGACATGCTCTTTTTTATTTTCCGAAGAGGTAATGACATCGTCCACATAGAGGTTATATGATTTTCCTATTTGCTCTCTCAAGACATGATCGATTGCCCTTTGCAAAATGCTACCAGCATTTTTTAAACCAGCTTTTGGCTTTGCCAAGGTTAGCTAGTATTAATTCGATTCTTGGCAAGGGTTATTTATCAGGAATGGTTTTTTCGTTCAGTTTCCTGAAATCGATAAACAAACGCTTTTTCCTACCACCTTTCTCATCTAATTCTTTTTTATCGACCACTCAAGTTGGATTGGTGTACGGTGATCTCGACGGAGTAATAATATTGGACTTCAGTAGGTATTTTATTTCTTTATTCACAAACTCTGCGGCACATGTTGCGATCGGGACGATGTGGCTCCCACGTTTCTTTGAGCAAACACCAAATTAGTTTTTCTTTTTATACCCTTTCAGAGGGTATTATAATTTTGGTCAAAAGTGTGCAACGCAGTGAAGGAGACATCTCCGACCCTATAAAGTATATATATTCTTGATCAGGATCACCTCCTGAGTCGATATAAGCATGTCCGTCTGTGCGTCTGTCTGTCTGTTTCTGCGCAAACTAGTCTCTCAGTTTTAAAGCTATCGACTTCAAACTTTGCACACATCCTTCTTTCCTTTGCAGGCAGTATATAAGTCGGAACGGCCGGGATCGGTCAACTATATCCTATAGCTGCCATATAACTGGTTGATCGGAAATGCCATAACTTCGTTGTTTTTTAAGTTAGAAGGATGGGACTTGCTATGGACTCCCCTTTTGGCAAACTAATATATATCTAATATATATCCGATATATATCTAATAATATAAGCTGCCACATATCTGCAAGGGTATATCAACTTCGGCTCCGCCCGAAGTTAGCTTTCCATTCTTGTTAATAATATAAGCTGCCACATATCTGCAAGGGTATATCAACTTCGGCTCCGCCCGAAGTTAGCTTTCCATTCTTGTTAATAATATAAGCTGCCACTTAACTGCAAGGGTATATCAACCTCGGCTCCGCCCGAAGTTAGCTTTCCATTCTTGTTAGCTATCGAGTGGGGAGAGTTGTTGTATCTGTTCACAGCTATAGGTACCAGGTCAGTACACTTGAAGTTCGGGTGCTCGCTTTTCATACACCTATAGATCTCCAAGAACGTTGAATGTTCTCAAATAGTTCAAAACAGTGGGACATAAGAAGCCTCTCTTGTTGTCGAAGATCGTTATCTTAGGGACCGAAAAGTAGGGGAAAAGTTGAACTTGTGAACTTATCAATACAGCTCAAGTATACCCTCTTTTCCTAACCTAATAACTAATATGTTATGTTAGGTTAGGTCAGATGGCTGGCGTTCACCTCTTGAGGAGGCAACCGCCACACTTAGACCGTATTCGGTCCCTTGTGATACCGTAGACCGGATCTAAAATCGCCTTAAACGCAAAAGAAGGTCTTATGGCTTAGCAGTTCCCCCAGCCTGAGGCTTTGGTGAATTCTTTCAGCCTGAGGCTTTGGTGAATCTTTCTATCCTGTTGGGATCTATTTCTGACATCATTGAGATGTTATTGAGGAACCTGTCGCCCAGGTGTTGAAGTCTGAGAGACTGCAGGGCTGGGCAGTGGCATAGAAGATGCCCGACAGTTTCTTCCTCTTCTTCGTCCCTGCAGCTGCAGCAGTAGTCGTTGTGGGCTAAATTTATTCGCCTAGCATGTGTTCCCACTAGCCGGTGCCCCGTGATGACTCTTATTGCCGTGCCAATGCGGGCTCTGTCCATCCTAAGTAGTTGGGAGGTTCTTTTTATAGAGATTTTGGGCCATAGTTGGCGGGCCAACCGGGACGGATTGGGACGGTTCCCCAGCTAAGCTGGTTCTTTTCCTTATTGGCTTACCTAAGTTGGAGCTGGTATGAGGCTAGTGGTACACCGGTACCCTCCAGTTCTCCTTGGAGTGGTGTGGTGGTGCCTTTGCGTGCCAGTGCATCTGCTATGCAGTTGCCTGTGATGTTTCTGTGACCTGGGACCCAGATGAGGCTTATGTCATACTGCTTTGCCATCTCGTGGAGATGATCTGCAGTCTGAGACTGTTTTACAATTTCTTGTGACCGAGCTGATCGATTTTATAGCCACTTGGCTGTCGCTGTATATGTTAACTCCTCTTTGTGCGGAGTTGTGTAAGTTTAGGTATTTAAGCGCTTCCCTTATGGCAATCCCTTCTGCTTTAAATACGCTGCAGTGATTTGGAAGTCTGATGGTTCTAATCTAGGTTCTTGGTTCTAATTCCTAGTTGCTCGGAGTATACCCCCCTTCTCCGACTCGGTTGTTCAATTTGGAGCCATCAGTATAGAAGCGAATAGCGTTCTCGGGGCCTGGGATTTGGTCTCCCCATTTCTCTCTGTTAGGAATGAGGGCTTGGAAAGGTACTGCCTGTACTACTGGAAATGAGAGGGTCGTTTAGCAGAATGGTGGAGTGACCTTTATTTAGGTGGCTCCATTGCTGAGTTTCCCTTAGCCTGATTGCCGATACTTTTGCTTGTTCTATTTCAGTTAGTCCTGGGTTTGGTATGCTGAGTATGGTATTCAGGGCTTCGTTTGGGGTGGATTGTAGTGCACCGCTGATGCATAGTGCTGCTGATCGCTGAATTTTTTCCAGCTATTTGAGTACGTTCTTCTTTTTGAGGGCTGGCCACCATACCAGCACTCCATATGTAGTATGGGTCTGACTATGGCAGTGACTATGGCGTTATTCTTTCTGAGAGAAGGTTTTCTCTATTTTGGAGATGAGCGCGTGGAGGGCAGTCTCGGTGGATTTACCCTTTTTGTAAGCATGCTGTGCGTTAGAGATGTGGGTGGGATTGAGAGTTGATCTAAGATGTAGTCCTATGACTCTTTCTAGCGTCTTAAGCAGGAAGGAAGATAGACTTATTGGTCTAAAATCTTTTGGGGTCATATGTGATGGTTTACCCGCTTTGGGTATGAAGACTATTTGCGATTTGAGCCATTTTTGAGGAATTACGCCTTGCGCAAGTGATCTGTTGAAGATATTTAGGAGCCAGTTTGTGGCAATGTCTCCTGCTTATTGGATTTATGCCGGTATTATCTCGTATGGATCAGCCGATTTATAGGGGCTGAAATTGTGTAGAGTTTTTTGGTCAATATCAAGTTTTTAGTTTGTGGGGTGCATTTCTGTTTGTCGGCACAGCCTCTTCCTGGGTGCAGACTGGAAAGTGAGTTTCTAGGAGTGCAGCTTGAACAGGGCCCTGCTTGCTGCCTGAAGGGTTGCAATCTCCGTAGACCACCAGGGTGTCCTATTTTGCTTTGTAGCTTTAGTTTTTGGACATTCTCTTCTGAGGGCATTATTACAGGCTTAAGTGAATTCTTACACTCTGGCGAATTTAGTGTTTTAGTGTGTTTAGTGTTTAGAGTGTTTAGACTTTTCACGGCTTGAGGATAGTCAGGTGGCAGCGGTGCAAAGGTGTTTGAAAGAATTTGGTGGTACTTGACCCTTTTTTTTTTTTTTGACCCATTGCTAGGAGTGTTTCTTTTAGTGAAAGAGTGTTTCTCTAGGACCTTCCAGAGAGTTACGTGACTGAGTATCTGTCTTAATACGAGTGTGGGGTCAATGGATTCCTTGCGATTTGCTATGATAAAGGTGGGGTCATCTCCCCTGTTGCAATGAAAGAGGTTTGACCTGAGAATAAAGTTAAAGAGAGACTCACCGTGATCGTTTGTATTGGAGCTCGCCCATTGTGAGTGGTGAGCGTTGGTGTCACTTCCTATAAGGAGGCCTATATTGAGTCTTCCTCCTGCTATCCATGGTTCCTGGACTAGGACTATGTCAACTCTATCCTCGACCAGATGGAGCAGCAGTACAGCTGAGGCTGCTACAATGATAGAGGTTTATCAGTAGAATCCGTAAGGACATCTGACAGGTTTCCCTCCACCATTGTGATCTCCGCCTCTTCGTTATTCAGCAGCGACGCGTCAGTGCTGTAGCCGTCTTCGATCTCCGAAACCTCTATCTCTTAGAGGAAGGCCGGGATCCAGCTCCTTGCTCTTGGTCTACTTGGGACCAAGCTACCGCTACCGCTACCGTCTACCGCTATCTTGTATAACTATACAGACCTCTCGTCGGCGCAGGCTATCACTTTCACGCTGCCTTGGAACTACCCCACGTCTTTGCAGACAGGAGGGGGGCCTGGTTCCTTAGCCAGGAGCTCGAAACATTTTGATGCTAGAGCTGCTTCTACCCATCTCCACTTATCCCTTGGGACTTTGCAGGATGCTGCTTTTCGCAATCTCAGCGAAGGACCGCTTTGACTGTATGCGCAACCGCTTTGCCATTGGTCCTCCCGGCACGACTTGGGACCTCTCCCTCTTGGGATGTGGTTTTAGATCCTGTTTCGGAGCTGGGGGTGACGGCGTCTTGCCATATTGTGGAAGGACTCCTTTGGCCCATTTTGAGCCAATCTGCGGAAGTCTTTTCTGACTTGGCTCTGCCTTGGCTACGCAGAATCTGTCCTGCCGTTTTTTTTTCAGCGTATATGTACTTGGTTTGACCAAGTTTGCTCGCCGCCTCAGGTTTGCTACCCTTTCCCGCACCTGAAGGAGGCTTCATGGCTCTTGGGCCGGGAGATGCCGCCATGGTGGCGGAAGTGGGCGGTTTACCGTTGGCCACCCCGATTTTGGGGAGGGGTCCGCCCGCACTCTACCTAGCTTGCTTGGTCGGGCGCGAGGGCTCACTCGCCATCTGCACCGTCGTCGTTTTTCGACCAGACTCACTCGTCGTTGCCAGTGTTGTGGGTTTTTTGGGAGATCCCGACTCCTTGTTTGTGTTTTTAAATTTCTCAGTACCTTGATCCACCGAGTTGCGGAGAAGGGACGGTCCACCCGGGCGGAGATCCGCGACGCCCGGGTAAGGCTTCTTAGAACAGGGGGTCGCCAGGTACCCTGAGCCCTGAAAATGTAATGTTAATACCAACAAATATTTGAATCATGTGGGAGAGACCTCCAACATTAGTCAGATACCAAGAGGTTTCTATCTACCAGGGGTTTTTTGTGGTTGGTCACTGCGCATACAGGACTCTCGGTTCTTTCTTGGCCTTCCTTCTTGGTCCCTTTTGGAGATGCCTTTTACCTATGCCGGAAAATGTATCTCCCTCTTGCAAACTTTAGAGTTGGAGGTGATTTGAACTCCTTGAATTCCCTTGTTTACTGTGTGCTCTTCAGTCGTGATTTGACAACCTTGGGCTTTTGGTTCAATCTCCTTCTGAGGCTCATATTTCCTAATCTTCCCGGTTTTTGTATTCGTTACTTAACGATGCATTCACTATAATCGATGCACGGATGCATCGATTTCACCGATATGAATCTTTTCCTTTCATGGCTCGCTAGCTCCCGGTCCCCAAGCCGCTTGATTAAGAACGGCTTGGTCTGCCTTGGAACCCGGGACTGATTCCGGTCGCACTGGCCCCATCACAATCCATCCAAGCGCGGTATTTTTGAGTAGTGGCTGTCCTTCTCCCAAATGAACTTTGTGGCCTCATAAGCTGGTAGAAATATTCGGCGCCCAAAAATGGGTCAATCTTCTGAGGCTGTGTAAATTCTGGATCGGCTAAGCGCAACTGAGATGGAATATTTCTAGGCGCCTGAATAGGGTGGGATTGTTGATTGGGCATTTTTTCCGTAGTACGACTACATTGATTTGTTTTTGGAAATCTGTGGTTAATGATGATAGGGTCAACACAGTCTTTCTTCGTGATCTTTTAGTTGTCCCTCCAAGGACAGCGATGTTCAGGGTTGATGGCTTCAATTGGAGTCCCAGTGTGTCAGCCATTCTTCTGGAGATTATGTTAACCTGTAATTCAGAATATAGGAGTGTGCGGCATTGCTGAGGGGGTCCGGCTGGTCCATGTATTGCCACTTGAGCGGTTGGTAACAGAACGGCAGGTTCATTTGTAAGAGGAACTGTGGCTGAACACACCAGTTGTAATAAGCTGGATTGACGTGGAGCGGTAGACATATTTTTTCGGATTTTTACTTGACTGGTGGCCTGACGCTCAAGGTGTTCTAACATCAGCTTCAGGGATTGTCGAGTGGTTGGATGGGCGATGGCTAGTTCTAAAGATGACAGCGTGTGTGGGTCTAATCTTTCCTCAATGATGTGTATCAAGATTGTATCCCAGTTGCCGGTTGACATTTTGAGTGTGTTGAGAGTAGCAACCGTTCGGAGCACGGTATCATGCAGACTGCGCAGCTGGTCCGCTGTTCCATTTACTCTGGGATGTACGAAAAGCTCTTGGATCGCGGACTTAATAAACAGCCGTTCATTTTTATATCGATTCTTCAGCCGTTGCCAGGCATCCTGGTAACTGGCCTGTCCGCCAAATGATATCGAGATTAGGTTTTTGGCTTCACCTATTACATGATTCTTGTTATGCTATTAATCGTTTTTAATTGCGGCCAAATGAATTATAATTCCAGAGGTTTATAATTATTTATTTTATTTATTTTCGAGAGTTCAACTCTAACCCAACTTGCAATCGCTCAAATCAAAACAAAATTACAAGAAGCAAAGCTTAGCAATATGAATTTAGCAATATGAACGCACACAAATGCAATATTTGCTAGTGTGCAGCAGCTCTACAAAAAAACTCCCCAAAGCTCATGCGCTACAACTACCACCAAAGAGCATGCGAATGGGGGAGAAGTAAACAAAACCAGAACTGTCGATAACCCACCGCCGCTACTCAGACTTATAATATATATAACTTATTTTACGCAGCTTCGCCCTTTTCTGCTTGGCTCAACAATTCTCCTAATGCCGGAATTTTACTGCATCGCTATAGTCGTGATTATGGATGAATTCCGTGATAGTTTCGTAGATTTGTAGCCAATGCCGGTAATCTCCGTTAAACTTTGGAATTTCAACCGGCGGAATTACGACCGTTGAGGCGGAAAAGGGGTGTGTGTGGCTCTCTGACCTTCTTGCGGTTCCTCGCTTAGAAACGAAAAATATTCCGCTGACCTGGAATCGATCACTCGTATGTCCATCTGTAGTGATTCTTGGATCCAATTCAATGAGGTCATGATGGCCGTCCAGAATCTCCTTCCATAACTCTTTCATATGTTGCCTGGTGTATAAAATACTTCCTTTCCTTCAATGCGATTACATAGGAATTCCTAGAGATCGTCATGACGTCCTTCTTGCCTTCGTTTCAGTTTGGTGATCTTTGGGTTCTCTGTAAAAACTTGTCCGCTAATCCTAGGCTGTGCCTTGGGGTCGAGGTTTTCTCCAGTTTCTCGGGGCCACTGTGCCGGGCCTGACCTTGATGGTATTCCATCCGAAAATATGGCTTCATATTTTTTGACAAGATCTGTGAGTGCCATGGCCTTTGAAAAATATTCATTGTCTGGACTTTGAAATTGGGTCCACACGTGGGTGAGCTGTTTTAGTCGTTCATCGAAGTACCCTTCTTTGAGTCGTCGCCCTGCTGAATCTTTTGTAAAGTTTCTTATCAGCCTTTGGATAGCTGAATTGCTTTCAATTTTCTCATTAATGAGCATCTGTATTACGGGGTCTGACTCGGATCCCATGGTTGAGTCGGTTTTTTTTTTATACCCTTGCAGAGGGTATTATAATTTTAGTCAAAAGTGTGCAACGCAATAAAAGAGACATCTCCGACCCTATAAAGTAGATATATTCTTGATCAGGATTACCTCCTAAGTCGATCAAAGCATGTCCGTCTGTCTGTCTGTTTCTACGCAAACTAATATCTCAGTTTTAAAGCTATCGACTTCAAACTTTGCACACATCCTTCTTTTCTTTGCAGACAGTATATAAGTCGGAACGGCCGGGATCGGTCTGCCATATAACTATATATATATCTCTATATCTAAAGCTGCCAAATAACTGATTGATCGGAAATGCCATCGACTATCGACTAAAGCTATCGACTTCAAACTTTGCACACATCCTTCTTTTCTTTGCAGACAGTATATAAGTCGGAACGGCCGGGATCGGTCTGCCATATAACTATATATATATCTCTATATCTAAAGCTGCCAAATAACTTTGTTGTTTTTAAAGTTAGAAGAATGGAATTTTCCACTGATTGGATGGATTCCACGTTAAGCAAACTAAATCGATTTGCCAATTATCATAAGGATCCGGCCGACTATATCCTATAGTTGGCATATTACTGATTTATCGGAAATGTCATATCTTTGTTGTTTTTTAAGTCAAAAGGATGGAACTTTCTATGCATTCCCCTTTGGGCAAATTAATTCCATCTGCCAAATTTCATATGGATCGGCCAACTATATAAGATCCGAAATATATCTAATAATATAAGCTGCCACATATCTGCAAGGGTATATAAACTTCGGCTCCGCCCGAAGTTAGCTTTCCATTCTTGTTTTATTTTCAATTGGTTTAATGGTTGAACTGCCGTATGGCTTGTGTTCAGGTTGGGATCCAATAGAAAAGGATCACGTCGAGGTCACGGAAATGTTTGTCCGTAGAGCGTTATGCGGCCACTATCGTCGAACTTGAACTCACGGGCGTAACGGTAGGTCCCGGAGTCATAGACAAAACCCTATAGAAAGTCTGACTAAAGGTACCTGGCTTGAGCAAGGGTCCGCTCGAGATGAACAGTCACTTTATGTGGTCATAATAAGGTTGCTAGGCGGTAATGGAGAGCTGAGGTCCGGTTGGCTGCCTTCAGATGTAGAGGTGGTATTTAGGTTTAAGGTTCCTCCGGCGGTCCTTAGGTCTTGAGTAGCACACGGAGTTTATTAGGTAACGGATTGGTCCTACTAACGGTCCTTTTGACGCGTCACTCAGAGGCGTTACGTATAGGTGGTTCCTACTTGTGGTCCGTTTCACGGAAGCGAAATGAAGTAGGTTAGTTTTAAGTACCGTATTTACCACTGAGTAACGAACCGATTAACTCTGTATTCGCAATTGTCTTTATACTGCACCAGGTGATCTTTTATAAGATCATATGTGGTGGCTTAACTATGGTTAGCCGGTAAATGTTAATGAAAGTCCACACCGTAACGTAAATTTTAAAGAAATTACATGCTAAATACTGGTTCTGGGAATGCTGAGTCAGATCGCTTGGTATTGGGTTTTCGTTGAGCTCGCTGGTTTTGCTCGCTCCAGTTAGTCGGTCATTCTTACCGCTGCTATTGCTGAATTCGGTTTCTGGCGCCGTCTATTATGGCTGGGTTATTAGGTCTTGGCACTAGGTGCCAACTATATAGATAAGATAACGATATGATAGGCTACTAGATAAGAAGGAGGGTGAAGATTTGCTTCCCAATTGCGTCCCCTAAATGCAAATAATATGAAATTCTTTTGTACTGATTGAATACGGTGATGAAGGACCCCATATTGGGGACTCCAGACACATAAACCGTACTTAAGAATCGGACGGAACTAGGATATATATATACTTTTATACTTTAGTTACCTGTAACTTTTAGTTAAATAGGGATCATTATAATATTTTGAAAATCTTTTGATAAAGCAGGTTCATATTGGCAGGTTCATCGGCTTGGTCGATGAAATGACATAAGTTTGCATATTGATTCATTAAGATGTCAAATAATAAATAGCATAAATTTTTGAAAATTATCTGAATCGGACTGAAGCTTACATTGGGAAGAAGGGGACTTATACTGAAAACAACATAGTTGTTAATATCGTCTGCGTCGCTACCCAGCTGCTATAGAAGGTCGCCCTTCGCCGTGCGTTCTATTTTCTTCGTTTTCACTATTTTGCTAAATTAATAAAGCTTACCCTCTTAACGGTGGGTCACAAGTTTCAACCTCCTCATATAAGCTTACCGCATTCTCCCGCAATGCTCAGCGCGTCGAGACGGTTTTTCATTTGGAGGCTTTGCTAAACAGATTTCCTTGCATATGGCTGATTTGCCCTAGGAAGAGGCTTCGCCGTGCTCGTGACCGTGCTGTAAGTCGCTCGCATCCTTCTGTTCTCCCTACGCTCCTCAAACTTTCTTTGTCGCATATTACCGTAGTCCTGCCTTCCAAGTTTGGGGCGTTGTGGATACGCTCCTTCAGCAGTCCTTGCAACTTTTTCATGACCTGTTGTATGCCACGCACCTCTACGTCCACCTATTCGTGGACCTTTGCCAGCAGGCCCTCGCCTGCTGAGAGACGGTGGTGTTTTACTTTATTTCTCAGGTTGTGGAAAAGCGACACCTGATGGCATTTGCTTCTTTGCTTGCTGTCATAAGTGTTCTGCAGGGAGGTTCTCTTAAACGCCTGAAGCTCTTCTTGGGTCCCACTTGTAGCCTTATTTGGGCCACCGGCCAAATGTGCCGCGGGTGTAACAGTTTTATTAGGAATGATAATTAGGGCACCCAGAATGTTTGCCCTGGCCGCGGAGTTTTCCGCGGGTGGACCTTTCTTCTTGTGGGCACCACCAGGTGTAGTAAGGTTATTTTGTTGCATTTTGTTTTTTTACAGCTTATATACCTTATGCATTTAGCAGTTTATAACTCCTGCCAGGTAGCGTAGCTGCTGGCCAATATGATGCAGATCACGCAGCCTTCCAATTTGGGACAGACGCTGTGTGGATTGAGATTTGAGGTTCTACTGCACTTCGATAAGGGTAATGCAACAAGAACAAGAACGTGTCTCTTAAGTAGCTGCGTTGTGGCTACGTTGTTGGGGACTCCAAGGTCATGGAATTTCCGATGAATCATTTATATGGCTGATATAGGATATAGTCGTCCGATCCCGGCGATTACTACTTATACCTGCAAATATACCTATACCTTATACTGCCTGCAAATAAAAGAAGGATGTGTCCACAGTTTCAAGTCGAAGCTTTAAAACAGAGAGACTAGTATGCGTAGCAACAGACAGGCGATCAGAGGGACATGCTTATATGGACTCAGGATACTGCTATGGATGATACTGCTAAATAATATATATACGTTATAGGGTCGGAGATGTCTTCTTTACTGCGTTGCACTCTTTTGACCAAAATTATAATACCCTCTGCAAGTGTATAAAAATATCAAGCGTCAAAATGTGTCATTTCTATTCGTTCAGATATATGGCACCTATATCCTATTGGATATAGTCATCCGATTCTTATGAAGTTCGGTAGATCGGATAAGTTTGCCCAAAGTAAAATCCATAGAAAGTCCCATCCTTCTAACTTAAAAAACACCAAAGTGATGGCGTTTCCGATCAATCAGTTATGTTAAAGCTTAAGATATAGTCGACCGATCCCGGCTGTTCTGACTTATGGCAGACTTCGGGTTCTATCTTGTTAAGAGATCTGCGATTGTCATTAACTGCCCTGGAGTTGGATGAGAAGTCGCCAAGTGCCTTACGCGACCGAGGAGCGCTGCCGCATAACGGTCGGCTCGAATCGCGTTTAGAATAAAAGATTTAAGATAGAAAGCAGAGAAAAGTAGCAAAATGTGGTACAGACCATTGTAGTCCGAACATAATACCCTGAACGGATCGTGTTGAGCATATGTCGAGCTACAATGGCTAAGGAGTAGAGGACGAAAGTTTCTAGTCCTTCTACTAGGAGCTTTAAAATTTAAGCGTGTTAGTAAATGCTGGCTGTCTACATTTCCATTAATAAGATTAAATAGAAACATGACACCCAGCATCGTTCTACGGTTTGTTAATGATGATAAGTTGATTAATAAGAATCTACTATGGTAAGAGGGAAGGTGAAGATTGCATCCCAATTAAGTCCCCTAAGGGCGAATATTAGGAAATTTTTTTGTACAGATAAAAAAGACGACGTCTTTTTGCAGACGTTTCTGCAAAACGCAGAATGTTATGAGAGTTATATTCACCGCTGCCGTATTCAGTTTACACAGGATCGGAAGCAATTTTACAACTTTGTAAACAAAGCGCAAACATGTATATTTTCCTCCTTTGCTTACGTTTGAGAACTCATATGCGTACACTAATCAGGCAATGTGGATTTTACCACATTTAACCTACGTATTAACCTAGCATCACTCCAGCTCAGCCTTACACTTATAATATCCAATCAGCCAACCTTATATTTTACCCATCTTTTGATTATAGTGGTGTGTCAGATCTTCTTAAGGTGAAGCCCATGTATTCACCAGTTCCCGATGGAGTACCAGGTAGTGTCCTGCAGAACTGCGCCGAGGCACTGTGCAAACCTCTTCTGAAACTCTTTAATCTATCTCTGGAAACTTCGATCTTTCCCCTCATGTGGAAGGAATCATACATTATTCCTATGCATAAAAAAGGGGGATAATCCGACGCAGCCAATTATAGAGGCATCTCTAAATTGTAAGCAATTCCAAAGCTTTTTGAAGAACTTATCACTGCATATTTGTAACACCTATGTTGCTCAATATTATCTCCTTGCCAGCATGGCTTCAAGAAGCGCCGCTCCACCACAACCAATTTATTGGAGCGCCTTTTGTCACGGATGGGTTCCGGAATGGCTTACAAACAGACCTCATTTACACTGACTTCAGTAAAGTATTTGACTCTGTTAACCATTCGCTTTTAATAAGTAAACTCAGTCTTTTCGGATTCCCAACTGATCTCCTTATCTGGATTTCGAGCTACTTATCTGGAAGAACCCAACGTGTTTTCTTTAAAGATGTTACCTCGCGTTTAGTCCGCGTCACATCTGGGGTGCCCCAAGGAAGCCGTCTTGGACCATTACTTTTTACATTATTTATTAACGACTTGCCCCTTGCCTTAACTGACTCACTTGTACTTATGTACGCTGATGACGTTAAGCTTTGTCTTCAGTATAGATTCACTAGCGGCCAATCTAGACTTCAATCCGATATGGATAAATTTCAAAATTGGTGTTTAGCAAATAACCTAAAGCTTAATGGATCGAAATGTAAACTCATGTCATTTTATCGATCTAGTTCTCACCAGGCTACGTACTTTCTCTATGGGAATGCCTTAGAACGATTAACTCAGGTTAACGATCTGGGTGTCCTATTAGATTTGAAACTTAAATTTACCGACCATATATCCACCGTGGCTAATAAAGCTATGGGGGTGCTTGGTTTTATTAAAAGATGGTCAAAAGAATTCAATGACCCGTACATAACAAAAATTTTATATACATCATTGGTCCGTCCGATTCTTGAGTATGGATTGTGTGTCTAGAGTCCTCAATACGGAGTACACCAAGATCATATAGAATCTGTACAAAAAAACTTCCTTATCTTCGCACTTGGGGGACTTAATTGGGATGCAAGTCTTCACCTTCCCTCCTATCATTCAAAACTTTTATTAATAAACTTACCATCATTAACAAACCGTAGAACGATGCTGGGTGTCATGTTTCTATTTAATCTTATTAATGGAAATGTAGACAGCCAGCATTTACTAACACGCTTAAATTTTAAAGCTCCTAGTAGAAGGACTAGAAACTTTCGTCCTCTACTCCTTAGCCATTGTAGCTCGACATATGCTCAACACGATCCGTTCAGGGTATTATGTTCGGACTACAATGGTCTGTACCACATTTTGCTACTTTTCTCTGCTTTCTATCTTAATCGAGTTTTATAAGGATCGCCCAACTATATAAGATCCGATATATATCTAATAATATACGCTGCCACATATCTGCAAGGGTATATCAACTTCGGCTACGCCCGAAGTTAGCTTTCCATTCTTGTTTTTAAAGTGAATTAGCAACAACAAAAATGAAATTACGAAAAATATTTTTATCTATGCATGGCCTCGCTAAATACATTTATGCAATAAAGATTTTTATCGATCCTTATAAACTGTTTGCTTTTTATTTTTATTATTTGATATTATAATGGTAGCTCTATCTCCTATTTCCGTTACCTTATACGGAACAGTGTATTTAGGATCTAACTTATGACCTGTTTCGTTTTTTAGTAAAACTTTATCTCCCACTAATATATCTGTATTATTTACTTTCTGATCATATAATTTTGTATTTCAATACTTATTTTCTTCTAACATAACTCTAGTTCTATTATATGCTACTTCGAGTCTATATTTACTCTCTTTAGCATAGTCATCTATATTATATATTGTTTCTATGTTATCTATACTATTAAATTCTTTTGGTAAATTATTTGTTTTGCCAAATACCAACTCATATGGACAATAATTATGTGCCATTTAGGGGGTCGTGTTGAAACAAAAGGCGAAATATTGAAGCCATACATCCCAATCAGTTTTATCAACCGATATGTAAGATCGTATGTATTCATTAAAAGTTCTATGTCTTTATTCGATTGTCCCAACTGTCTGGTGGTGGTGTGCGGTAGATGTTATGTTTTTTATGTTCAAATATTTGCACAAGTCATTTATAATTGAATTCTTGTATTCTGTTCCCATGTCTGTAATGAACGTCTTCATTGGACCGTACTTAAGAATAAATGATTCAAAAATTGCTTTAGCGACAGTATTTGCCTTCTCATTTGCAACTGGTATGACAAGTAGATATTTTTTTGTCACATATTAACGTGACTACATATTCATTAGTTATATCTTTCAGTTATATCTTTAGACATACTTTTACAGTAATAGTGTCTTTTTACTTTTGCCAAAGTTTTTGATATGCCAGTATGACCTCCTTGAATTGGATCGTCATGAAATGTAGACAATATTGCTTCTTTTTCTTTTAAACTTTTTTATTTGAATCCCCGGTTTGAGTAGGGATACTCCTAACGATTTTAATATTCTATTGCCCATATTTTTGAAAGTATCGATTGATTTTTGATCAAAGATATTTTCCCACGGTGCCAGTTTTAGTTGGCTGATTTTATTTATAGCGGCTTGCATTTTAAGCCTTTGGAAGAATTATTGACCTAAGTCAATAATTATATAAATCGCTAACATTATATCTTGCGATTTTTTTCCTATCATGTTTACGGAAACAGAGCATATTTTTAATCTGCAATGTCACTACTTTACGTACTTCGTAATTTTTGATGATTTCATATACGTTGGGCTTAGAAGCTTTTCCAATAGATCGCTTAGGCAATTCTATTTCTTTATTTTCCGCGCGGAATTTTTGTCTACTTTAATATCTAGTAGTGACTTTCATTAAATGTCTTGTAATATTCTGTAGCTCTTTAATGGTTATTCTTGATAATGCATCAGCTACATGATTGTCTTTTCCCTTTAAATATTCGACTGTAAAGTCATATTCTTCAAATCTCGTCAGTTTATAACTTGGATTGATGATTGAAAATAGATATATTAGATATATTTTAGGCACTGGGTATTTCATAATGACATCATATTTTTTCTCGTCTGAAAGTATTCCTTTATTAGTGCATTTATGACCTAGAAAAGTCACTACATTCATAAAAAATGAACATTTTTCTGGATGTAACTTCAGGTTATATTTCCTACATTTCTCAAAAACTTCCGTTAAGTTCTGTTAGGCTATTAATGGTTTTTAATAGCGGCCGAATAAATACACGATTTGTTAATTTAATTTCAATTTTATTTGAGCTCAACTCAAATGCCGAAATACAAGTACATGAAAAGCTAAGCAGTAAAACCTCAAACCATGCAGCTGTCCATAATTCCGAGGGCAAGAGGCGAGGCGGGGAAACGCACACAGGCACAAGATGAGCTAGTGCGCAGCAGTTTTACAAAGCTCTCAAAAGCGCATGCGCTACACAGCCCAGCAAAGCGCATGCGAAACTGGGAGAAACAAAACAAAATAGAAACTGCTGGTAATCCGCCGATGCTCCTCCGTTTCAGCGTCTTTTAAATCATTTTAACATTTCGCCTGACAAACGACAACTACAGCGAAGCGTAGTTGATACAACAAGCGATCACTCATCCTGCGATCATTCTTCAATTCAATTCTTCTGACACTTCCCAGCGCCACAGGTGGAAACGTCAGTACCTTACGCAAGCTAGCAGTTGGGGCCGAAGCGGGATCCATGGTTAATTTTCATTTTGTCATCCAAATTGGACCTCGATACCCGCCAAGCTTGGAACGAGTGCAAGGAGTTTGACGAGACCAGTGTCATCATCACACAATTGTTGGACTTCCTCACTACTCTCTGTGATACTGTGGAGGCTTCTCAACACTCAAGAGCACCGCCAGTTCGACGATCAGCTGCTACAGTTCAGAGTCGCCAAGAGAAAATGGTACGTGCATTTCTTGCAATCAAGCCTATCAACTATACAGATGCGCCCAATTTTTGGGATTGACAGTGCTTCAACTGTCTTAGCACGGCTCAAATGGTTTCGAATTGCACATCAAAACATGCTTGCCGCGAGTGCCGGCGTAAACATCACTCGCTACTTCATGGAGCATCTCATCAAATTGGATCAGGAAATAGTAGACAGTACGCTTCGTCCGCGCCCTCGTCATTAGATGCTCTACACAACGCTCACTGTCACCAGGCGCAGCCTGCTCAGGAAACCCAATCGCCACTCATCACACGTTGGAACATATTCCTGCACCAGGCTTCAAGGCTCTTCTGCCCACCAACCAAGCAAATGTCGTCGACCCATGGGGCAGAACCTCAGACTTGGATTCGTTTATTTTGTCCTCATTGACGACTTCTCTACCGGCCCATTCTATAGACACATATTCTTCATCATGGAAGCAGATATGCGCGTTACCATTGGCTGATCCTACGTTCAGCACACCCGGTCCAATCGATGTTCTCATTGGAGCCGATCAGTTATGGAATTTATACACTAGAGAAAGAAGAGATTTCGGTAAGAGGAATCCGTGTGCAATTAATACACTCTTTGGTTGGGTCATTACAGGTTCTTACAATACCTGTGATGACCACCACATTACCTCCACTCACTCACTTACCCACATAGGCTCACTTCACAGCGACACACACACGTTCCCAGGATGGAAAATATATTGTGGAATACCCATTTAAAGAGTGTTCATCACCCATCGGGGCAACCCTACCCCAGGCCATAAACCGGTTGGCCTCACTGGAGAGGAAATTTCGTCGATGTCCAGACCTCAAGAAGCAATATGTGAATTTTATAGATAACTACCTCGAGCGTGGTCACATGAAGCATCTCCCAGCAGCTGAGATAGATGATATTGGCTTCTATTTACCGCACCATGCGGTCCTACAACTCGACAGTCTCACAACCAAGTGTCGAGTTGTGTTTGACGGTTCCGGAAGGGACAGTTTTGGATCTTCACTCAAAGATCGCCTCCACGTTGGACCTCCTATTCAGCGGGATCTCATTGGAGTTTGCCTGCGATTTAGACAACATCGATATGTGTTCTGTGCGGACATTGAGAAAATGTTCCGTGGAATAGAAGTCGCTGGGAAACACACGAATTTTCAACGCATCATTTGGCCAAAGGACGAGAGCCACCATTTCTTGCCGTTCGAGTTTTGAAGCAATTAGCCGATGACTATATCAATGAGTATCCAGCAGCAGCACGCGCTCTCAGCCACGATGCCTATGTGGATGACATCCCGACTGGAGGCAACACTTTGGAGGAATTGGTGGCACTAAAGGAAGACTTAATTCAACTGCTGGGCAAGGCTCATTTTAAACTAAGGAAGTGGAGCTCGAACTGGAAGTCCCTTTTAGAATCCCTTCCAGAAGACGACCGATGCTATGACCCCAGCCAACTTAACAACAGCTCTGCGGATCAACCTACTGGAAAAATACTTGGAATTCATTTGGAACCCGGGCTTTGATGAAATGTTTGTCAATTTTCTTCCTACCGTACGATAGGATTCTCTCACCAAAAGAGAGTTGCTGTCAGAATTATCAAGAGTATTCGACCCACTCGGACCTATCGCTCCAGTCACTGTCGTGCTAAAGCTATCTTTCAGGAGAGCTGGACTGCTGCGTTTCATTGGGATGAGCCATTTATCAACGCTCTGATTGGACGATGGAGAACACTAATGGACCAGTGGCCAATGTTTTCGAGCTGCTGTGTTCCTCGAAACATTGCCTTTTCTGGTCAACCGATTAAGCTGAATGGGTTCGCAGTCGCGTCGTGCAACGCATACGGAGCCGTTATATAATCTATAGCCGAGTTTCCAACGGTGACAGATATCTCGTTACCTTGGTAACCGTTACCCGGTTACTCTCTATTGTTAAATCATCACTAACGATTATTTACAGTACTTCATGCTGGATGGATTCCGAGATCGTCCTGCATTGGCTATCTTCACCCCATAGACGCTGGAACATATACGTCTGCAATCAAACTGCGGAAATCCTAACCACGGCATAGCGGAAATCCTAACCACGAACGATCTGGAATCACGTTCGTTCAAAAGACAATCTGGCTGACTGTGCTTCCCGAGGACTCCCGTCTTCCAAGCTCGTCGCACATATCATCTGGTGGAACGGACTCCCATGGTTGGCCAACCCTCAACTTGAGTGGCCAGTCTCAAAGGCCAATCTATCTGTTCCCCAGAAATGCATCACCGAGGAACGATTGTCAAAGCCTACAATTCTACATAGCTTTCCGGATTAAAGTATGGAGGAGTTGCTGATCAGAAAGAATTCATCGTGGACCCGCCTACTTCGAATAGCAAGCTACTGCTATCGATTTATTAACTGTATCCGAGGCCGACACTAAGGAGCCTTACATCAAAGGAGCTAGAGGAAACAAAATTTCGCCTCATTCGTCACGTTCAACGAAAGGAATTTTCAAAGGAGTACCAACAGATTGAGAAGGGTGGCCAACTACCCGGCCAAGTCCAAACTTAGTCGCTTCACACCATTCATCGATTCACAAGGAATAATGCGATGAATAATATCAAGCATCCTATCTTGATCCCAAAACACTCTCCGCTAGCGGACCTATTAGCTCGACATGTTCACGTTAAATATTTACATAGTGGCGTGGATGCCACATTCAACATTTTTCGACAACAATACTGGGTCTTTGGAGCAAGAAATATTATTCGGAGAACTATATTTCGGTGCAAGCGTTGTTTTCTATTGCGGAAGGCTACTACTACACAGAGAATGGGACAGCTTTCAGATCCACGGGTCCAACCGACAAGATGCTTCATGAATACAGGACTTGATTACGTAGGGCCCATATCAATAAAAGAATCAAACGGACGAACTCCCAGGGAAAGGAAAAGCCTGGTTCGCTATTTTCGTCTGCCTATCCACAAAGGCACTCCACATCGAGGTGGTTAGCGATCTGACGACGAAAGCATTCATCGCGGCTTTTCTGCGTTTTATATCATGACGCTCAAAGCCGACAGACCTTTATTCGGACAATGGAACGACATTTCAAGGAGGCAAACGCATTATGGACGACATGCAACGCCTAATGCTAGACCAAGCCAACGACCAGGACTTGTCCGATTTCCTGTGCAGTGAGACAATCAATTGGCATTTTATCCCTCCATCTGCGCCGCACTTTAGAGGAATATAGGAAACTGGAGAACGTTCAATTAAACTTCACATGCGACGCATCATAGGATCTACAGCTTTAACATTTGAGAGCTAACCACGGTGCTTACACAGATAGAACCGATTTTCAATTCTCGCGCACTCTGCTCAGTCTTTGGATCCACTTACTCCGGCCCATTTTTTGACCGGAACGCCCTATACATCACTCCCCGAAATAAGTATGTTGGATGAATCGTTTGAATCGTTTGGAACGATGGAACCAATTACAAGTCATGGTACAGGGGTTTTGCAAAAGGTGGCATATGGAGTACCTAACATCCCTGCAGGCATGCACAAAATGCACAAAGGAGATGGAGAACTTGAAGGTTGACACTCTCTTCGTACTCGAGGAGCCAAATGTACCCCCATCAAAATGGATTCTTGAATGAGTGGAGAGGCTACACCCTGGAACTGATTCAAAGGTTCGAGTTGTGAACATCAGTACTGCCCATGGAATCTGTCCATTGCCGCTTACATTTTGTCATTATCTTTTGTTATAATTTTCTATGTATTCGAAGACCAGCTCTTATCAGTTTCTAGATCTGTACACCTTACACAAAGCCCATACGATTTGAGCTTTCCGTTGTAAGGTATTCATAATCACGCCACTTCGGCTTTTTTGTCTATCTTATCTTATCTTAAGCATTTCTTATACGAAGCTTGTTTGTATGCTAAAGCCACGTAATTTTAAGTCAATCACATTTTTGAAACCAACGCAAGCCCGGCGTACCGGGAATAAACGATAATAAATATTCTGTGAACTCAAATAAAACCCTAATAAATACAGATCTAACTTACGGCGGTCTAATTTCTAATCAAAGGTATATATATTCTGGATCAGGATCACCTCCTGAGTTGATATAAGCATGTCCGTTTGTCTTTTTCTACGCAAACTAGTCGCTTAGTTTTAAGGCTATCGACTTCAAACTTTGCACAAATACTTCTTTCTTTTGCAGGAAGTATATAAGGTGGAACTGCCGGGATCGGTCAACGGACAGACGGAGAGACGGGCAGACGGGCAGACGGATATGCTTATATCGACTCAGGAGGTGATCCTGGTCAAGAATATATATACTTAATAGGGTTGGAGATGTCTCCTTTACTGCGTTTCACACTTCTGACCAAAATTATAATATCTTCTGCAAGGGTTTAACAACAAAGTTATGGCATTTCCTATCAATCAGTTATATGGCAGCTATATGATATAGTTGACCGATTCCGGCCGTTCCGACTTATATACTGCCTGCAAAGAAAAGAAGGATGTGTGCAAAGTTTAAGCGTTTTAATAGGTGCTGGCTTTCTACATTTCCATTAATAAGATTATATGGAAACACGACACCCTGAATCGCTTACGGTTTGCTAGTGAATGTAAGTTGATTAATATATGTCTACAACTACAACAACACTACTACAACAAATGTCACACAACTCCCGCATCTTACTCATCCGCTCCATTACGCGTCCTCTCCAGGGCTCTGAGCTCCTTCATCGCATTAGCCAAAAACTCGACTATGGCTTGCCATTTGTACTCTGACTGATGCATTTGTGGCACCATACTCGCGGGTGAGAAGGTCTCCCCCAGGCTCTCCTCCAAGCTGAGGCGATCCTTTTCGAAGCGCCGACAGTCGTAAAGGCCATGGAAAGCGTTCTCGATGACTCCCCTGCCGCACGTGGGCAATCATACTCCCTTTCGTGCCCGAAGCGCTTCAAGTTGCTCGGGACGCACTTGTGTCCGCTAAGGGCCTGAGAGAGATAAATGTCCACCTCGCAATGCTTTCTTTCAGTCCAAACTCCCACATCCGAAATGAGCCGTTGTGTCCAACGTCCCTTTGGTGACTGTCATTTGGCCAGACTTAAGCTCTCACCGCCATCTTCTTGGCCGACACCGTCATTGTGTCGTCCTGAGCCGTATTGGCCAGCTCCGAACCCTCCCGGACTAGTTCCCGCAGCGGTATGAGACAAGCAATCACGTGCGTGGTCCTTGGCTCTGCTTGAGGTAATGGGCACTCCTCCTCCGTTGCCGTTTCTACTTTCTTTCATCTCGAGATCAGCATAGCTTCCGTCTTGAGCGGTGCCAATTGTAAGCCGGCGGTGGACAGCCAAGCCTCCACTCTCTCGACCGCGCGGTTAGTTAGGGCTTCCACCTCCCCAACTGTTTTCGCCACGACCACTACTGCAACCACTACTGCAACGAGGACTCCATCGTACATTACATTCCAAAGGAGCGGCTCCAGCACAGAGCCTTGGGGCTCTTGTTATGTTGTTATGGCCAAGGCGTTTGTTATGTTGGGGGCGGTCACCAGGCAGTACTTTTTGGCACCTCTTCACACCGAGTGCCTTGTATGGCGCTTGCTGCCAGGTTCTTTACCCGCATAATGGCGTCCACCGTCGACTTTCCTTTCCCAAAACCATGCTGCTCCGCATCCAGTCCGCCGACCCTGCTGATCGCCGCCTGTAGCTTTGTTGCTACGATTTTTTCCAGCACCTTGCCCGTAAGGCTAAAAACGCTACGGTAGGAGAAGTAGCCTCTGTACTTTCCCTATAGCCAGAAAGGAACCCTCCTGCAGGCATTGATTTTAGATGGCAGCTACCTTCTCCGGTATCAGTACCAGGGTGATCCTCAATGCCCTATTTGGCACTGCGTCAGGGCCGGGGGCTTTACTGGGGGCTAGTTTTGTGGCCGCCTTACGCACCTTCTCAGTTGTGACCACCTCCACCGATTCCGCTTCGTAGTCCTCCAGGTTCGGTGGCCTCAGTCTGCTCGCTAGGGAAGAGGGCGTCGGTTATGACCTACAACGCTTCAGGGTCAGAGGGGGCCTGGTTACCTGCCCTTACTTTCTTGGTGACTATTCTGAAGGCCTAATTCATCGTCGTATTCTGCCTCGTCGCACAGCTTCAGGAATTCCTCTCTACTGCTCTATCGTTTGGCCATTTTCAGGGCTTTCCCCGCTGCCTTGTATTCTACGTGCCTCTGCTCCTGTGTGTCCGCAGAGGCAGCATTCTGCTGGCCCTTAGACACTCTTTACGGAGTGACGATATGCGACTCCACGGAGTTGGTTTGTGGTGACGCGCAAAGGCCGTTCGCAGCTTCATGTTTGCCCCGCAAGCCTCGTCTAGCACCGCGATTCGTTGGTCGAGGCGAGGGAGGCAACCGTCACTCTTTACACTCGGTTTGACAGTGTTTGGACGTCAAGAGTGTCCTGCCGATACGCCTTACCACAAGGGGGTATGCTCGGGTCCGCCCGGCCCGTTCCGAGCGAGCACAAGATGGCTTCGTGGTCGCTGGCCGTGAAAGTATTGGCGATCCTCCACTTGCTTGAGCCCCAAGCTTCCGCTCACAAAGGTCAGTACAATTATTGATTCTGTTCCAGCTCTGTTGAAGGTTTCCTGGTTTCCCTCGTTGACTAGAGTCAGGTCCAGGGGAGCCAGTATCTCCAGCAGTGCTCTACCTCTGGCATTTGTGGTGGAACACCCCCACTCCTGGGACCTCTCTTTGAAGTCCATTGCAATTAGCACTGGGTGCTTGTCTTTGGCGTCGGTCACTAGGTCTTCCAAGACCTTAAAGAAGGCACCGAGTGATAGGCTGGGTGCTAGGTAGCAGCTGTATACCCAGGTGCCTCTCCAATGTGCCCTTGCGAGCTCCACTTCACCTTTCTTGGCTCAACTTGGCCATTACAGAACCACAATGCCTCCTTGCCCGAGATGCCACGTCTGCCCTCACTTCGGCAACCGAGTGCCGCAGAAGGTCCTGCCCCGCTCTGCAGTGATTCAGATTGATCCAACTTCTAGGCATCTGTAGCACCTCGGTTGGTTATCCCTCGCTCGGATACGACACACTATCCATCCAATCTCACTCTTCCTTTGCTCACCACTTCCGGCGCTTACTCGCCTTCTCCTGATTAGGACTAAATCTCCGGCCATGCTGAACTGCTCAAACATTGCCGCGCGGATGTCCCGTTCCGTCACCAGGGGATTGAGGTCCCTTGTCTCCATGTATTCAGGTATTCTCCATGGCAGCTCCCTGGAGCACCTTCTCGAGATTCACCTCATAACGTCCGCGCTGGCCACACACTGGTTCTTGTTTAGCTCTAGCAGCCGGTTCCCGCTTGCAGTTTGGCGTACCTTGCGCAAATCTTGGCTAAATTTCTGTATCAGCCCGTCCTGACGTCTGGTGATCATCGCCAAGACCTCGCTATACGTCCAGGTGGACGTCCTGGTCTTCTTTCTCGTCGCCATTTCCCATCCCAGACCTGCCTCTGCGTTCGTCATCCTGCCCCCGGCGCTCCTGTTGTTGGAGCGGCTTGCAGTCTTTGGGAGGAGCATCGCCTTGTCAATGTTCTCAGAACCTTTGCAGGTGCTGGTTGCTCATCTTATTGGTGAGTTGCCGTGCTGTCCTGGCTTAGCCGTCACCATGGCTCAGTCTGCACTGACGCTTTCTTGCGCCATATAGGTATGGTCTGCGCCTGCTGTCCGCCTTCGAGAAGTCTTGCTAGCCACATCTCGAACAGATAGCCTCGGATGTCGACCCCGGTTGGCCTGCGTCGATGGGGCAAGCGAGGGGCCCACTGATGATGATGTCCTCCAGAATCGCATCTGGCTCCGAGAGCATGCCACGCAGGGCAGCTCGCTTGACGCTCTAGTCTTCTTCACCGGAGTTTCTCTGTGGGGCTCCGAGAGGCTTAACGGATCCATCCCCTCTTAGGGGTTTCTTTCTCCTCATTCCGCAAGAAAGACACATGAACCATACTCCAATATCGAACGGACCAAACTGCAATAGCACGGATGTGTCATTTCCGATCATTCAGTTATATGACAGCTATAGGATATAGTCGGCCGATCCTTATGAAATCCTTCTTACTTAAAAACTGTCTGTCTGTCCTGTCCTGTCTGTCTGTCCCGTCTGTCTGTCCCGTCTGTCTGTCCTGTCTGTCTGTCCTGTCTGTCTGTCCTGTCTGTCTGTCCTGTCTGTCTGTCCTGTCTGTCTGTCCTGTCTGTCCTGTCTGTCCTGTCTGTCCTGTCTGTCTGTCCTGTCTGTCTGTCCTGTCTGTCTGTCCTGTCTGTCCTGTCCTGTCTGTTCTGTCTGTCTGTCCTGTCTGTCTGTCCTGTTTGTCTGTCCTCTCTGTCCTGTCTGTCCTGTCTGTCCTGTCTGTCCTGTCTGTCTGTCTGTCCTGTCTGTCTGTCCTGTTTGTCTGTCCTGTCCTTTCTGTCTGTCCTGTCTGTCTGTCCAGTCTGTCTGTCCTGACTGCCTTTCCTGTCTTTCTGTCCTGTCTGTCTGTCCTGTTTGTCTGTCCTGTCCTGTCTGTCCAGTCTGTCTGTAATGTCTGTCTGTCTGTCCTGTCTGTCTGTCCTGTCTGTCTGTCCTGTCTGTCTATCTTGTCTGTCTGTCTGTCTGTCTGTCTGTCCTGTCTGTCCTGTCTGTCCTGTCTGTCCTGTCTGTCCTGTCTGTCCTGTCTGTCCTGTCTGTCCTGTCTGTCCTGTCTGTCTGTCCTGTCTGTCTGTCCTGTCTGTCTGTCCTGTCCTGTCTGTTCTGTCTGTCTGTCCTGTCTGTCTGTCCTGTTTGTCTGTCCTGTCTGTCCTCTCTGTCCTGTCTGTCCTGTCTGTCCTGTCTGTCCTGTCTGTCCTGTCTGTCTGTCCTGTTTGTCTGTCCTGTCCTTTCTGTCTGTCCTGTCTGTCTGTCCAGTCTGTCTGTCCTGACTGCCTTTCCTGTCTTTCTGTCCTGTCTGTCTGTCCTGTTTGTCTGTCCTGTCCTGTCTGTCCAGTCTGTCTGTAATGTCTGTCTGTCTGTCCTGTCTGTCTGTCCTGTCTGTCTGTCCTGTCTGTCTATCTTGTCTGTCTGTCTGTCTGTCTGTCTGTCCTGTCTGTCCTGTCTGTCCTGTCTGTCCTGTCTGTCCTGTCTGTCCTGTCTGTCCTGTCTGTCCTGTCTGTCTGTCCTGTCTGTATGTCCAGTCTGTCTGTCCTGTCTGTCTGTCCTGTCTGTCTGTCCTGTCTGTCTATCTTGTCTGTCTGTCATGTCTGTCTGTCCTGTCTGTCTGTCCTGTCTATCTGTCCCGTCTGTCTGTCCTGTCTGTCTTTCCTGTCCTGTCCCGTCTGTCTGTCCTGTCTGTCTGTCCTGTCTGTCTGTCCTGTCCTGTCCTGTCTGTCCTGTCCTGTCTGTCCTGTCTGTCTGTCCTGTCTGTCTGTCCTGTCTGTCTGTCCTGTCTGTCCTGTCTGTCTGTCCTGTCTGTCCTGTCTGTCTGTCCTGTCTGTCCTGTCTGTACTGTCTGTCCTGTCTGTCGTGTCTGTCGTGTCTGTCGTGTCTGTCCTGTCTGTCCTGTCTGTCCAGTCTGCCCTGTCTGTCTGTCAGTCCTGTCTGTCTGTCCTGTCTGTCTGTCCTGTCTGTCCTGACTGTCTCTCCTGTCTGTCTGTCCTGTCTGTCTGTCCTATCTGTCTGTCTGTCCTGTCTGTCTGTCTGTCATGTCTCTCTGTCCTGACTGTCTGTCCTGTCTGGGTGTTCTGTCTGTCCTTTCTGTATGTCCTGTCTGGGTGTTCTGTCTGTCCTGTCTAACTGTCCTCTCTGTATTTCCTGTCTGTCTGTCCTGTCCTGTCTGTCCTGTCTGTCTGTCCTGTCTGTCTGTCCTGTCTGTCCTGTCTGTCCTGTCTGTCCTGTCTGTCCTGTCTGTCCTGTCTGTCCTGTCTTTCCTGTCTGTCCTGTCTGTCCTGTCTGTCCTGTCTGTCCTATCTGTCCTGTCCTATCTGTCCTGTCTGTCTGTCCTGTCTGTCTGTCTTTCCTGTCTGCCTGTCTGTCTGTCTTTCCTGTCTGTCTGTCTTGACTGTCTGTCCTGTTTGTCCTGTCTGTCTGTCCTGTCTGTCTGTCCTGTGTCTCTGTCCTGTCTGCCTGTTCTATCTGTCTGTCCTGTCTGTCTGTCCTGTCTGTCTGTCCTGTCTGTCTGTCTGTCCTTTCCTGTCTTTCTGTCCTGTCTGTCTGTCCTGTTTGTCGGTCCTGTCCTGTCTGTCCAGTCTGTCTGTAATGTCTGTCTGTCTGTCCTGTCTGTCTGTCCTGTCTGTCTGTCCTGTCTGTCTATCTTGTCTGTCTGTCTGTCTGTCTGTCTGTCCTGTCTGTCCTGTCTGTCCTGTCTGTCCTGTCTGTCCTGTCTGTCCTGTCTGTCCTGTCTGTCCTGTCTGTCTGTCCTGTCTGTCTGTCCTGTCTGTCTGTCCTGTCTGTCCTGTCCTGTCTGTTCTGTCTGTCTGTCCTGTCTGTCTGTCCTGTTTGTCTGTCCTGTCTGTCCTCTCTCTGTCCTGTCTGTCTGTCCTGTCTGTCTGTCTGTCCTGTCTGTCTGTCCTGTTTGTCTGTCCTGTCCTGTCTGTCTGTCCTGTCTGTCTGTCCAGTCTGTCTGTCCTGTCTGCCTTTCCTGTCTTTCTGTCCTGTCTGTCTGTCCTGTTTGTCTGTCCTGTCCTGTCTGTCCAGTCTGTCTGTCATGTCTGTCTGTCTGTCCTGTCTGTCTGTCCTGTCTGTCTGTCCTGTCTGTCTGTCCTGTCTGTCTGTCTGTCTGTATGTCTGTCCTGTCTGTCCTGTCTGTCCTGTCTGTCTTGTCTGTCCTGTCTGTCCTGTCTGTCCTGTCTGTCTGTCCTGTCTGTATGTCCAGTCTGTCTGTCCTGTCTGTCTGTCCTGTCTGTCTGTCCTGTCTGTCTATCTTGTCTGTCTGTCATGTCTGTCTGTCCTGTCTGTCTGTCCTGTCTATCTGTCCCGTCTGTCTGTCCTGTCTGTCTTTCCTGTCCTGTCCCGTCTGTCTGTCCTGTCTGTCTGTCCTGTCTGTCTGTCCTGTCCTGTCCTGTCTGTCCTGTCCTGTCTGTCCTGTCTGTCTGTCCTGTCTGTCTGTCCTGTCTGTCTGTCCTGTCTGTCTGTCCTGTCTGTCCTGTCTGTCCTGTCTGTCTGTCCTGTCTGTCCTGTCTGTCCTGTCTGTCCTGTCTGTCGTGTCTGTCGTGTCTGTCGTGTCTGTCCTGTCTGTCCTGTCTGTCCAGTCTGTCCTGTCTGTCTGTCAGTCCTGTCTGTCTGTCCTGTCTGTCTGTCCTGTCTGTCCTGACTGTCTCTCCTGTCTGTCTGTCCTGTCTGTCTGTCCTATCTGTCTGTCTGTCCTGTCTGTCTGTCTGTCATGTCTGTCTGTCCTGTCTGTCTGTCCTGTCTGGGTGTTCTGTCTGTCCTTTCTGTCTGTCCTGTCTGGGTGTTCTGTCTGTCCTGTCTATCTGTCCTGTCTGTCTTTCCTGTCTGTCTGTCCTGTCTGTCTGTCCTGTCTGTCTGTCCTGTCTGTCTGTCTGTCTGTCCTGTCTGTCCTGTCTGTCCTGTCTGTCCTGTCTGTCCTGTCTTTCCTGTCTGTCCTGTCTGTCCT